>JBBBDQ010002430.1:0-537500 GCA_037127315.1 Ascarosepion bandense | reverse complement strand
TGGGGTTTTTTGTTGGTCTGATGGAATCAGTTAGTAGGATCTAGGAGTTGATGTGACTTTGACCGGGTCAAAGGATATCAGTTACATGGCTGTTATCTTATCTGTTTGATTTATCTGGTGGTGTTTGCTCGTTGTAGGAGCTGTAATTGAATCTACTTTTATGTGTGTGTGTGTGTGTGTGTGTGTGTGTGTGTGTGTGTGTGTGTGTGTGTGTGTGTTCTGTCCTGGTGCGTGCTTTTTTATGGGAGAAAGTGTGTTAGCGTGGTTATTGTAACTATTTTTTGTGTGTAAAGGCTATGTGTAGTATTGTAATTAAATCTACCTAACTTATTTATCTGTGTGTGTGTGTGTGTGTGTGTGTGTGTGTGTGTGCTTTAGCCTGGTTAACGGTTTGTTATAAGGGAGGAAGAAGTGCGTGTGTGCTTATTGTTACTGGTTGCGTGTGTGTGTGTGACCTTTGTTGTCGTGTTAACTGCATGTTGTGTGCGTCTTGGTGTCGTCTATACTGTTACGTAATCTAGGTTTAATTCTTGACAATTGTTAATTGCCGGATGTAACTTAGATATTATTAGGGACTCTTTAATGCGTAGGTTTCCTGTGTTGCGTTCCTTAGCCAAGATATTAACGGTTATGGTTTTGTCCTTATTTTTGCATTTTTTTTAAGTGTTTTTGAACTCAAGAGTACGACAGGAGGGATATATATATATATATATATATATATATATATATATATATATATATATATCCCTCCTGTCGTACTCAGGAGTTTGGTTTAATTTTTCCTTATCTCTTAATGTAAGATACTCAACAGCAGGTTCATCAATATAAATGTTGCCTTCATTTTAGACGGCATATCGATATAAATATTTTTATCATTTTTACTACACGAGCCCACTCGTATATGTATATGGCTGGCCGCTCATATTCAAGAATACTTGTCTACTAGCACAGCTTGCTAATCCCCGTTTCAGACACCTGCTCAGGCACATTCTCGCTTCATTAACGTCCAAAGAGCACACCTTGTCACGTATCTGACAGTTAAGAATTACACCTAAATCATAACATACCAGTGTCTCTTTGTTTTTTCATTTCTCTTACGAAGCTTTAATAAAAGTGAAACATTTCTCTGACGAAGTGAAACATTTCTCTGACGACGCTTTAATAAAACTGAGACATGGTAGATTGAGATACTTTTCGTATTTGATCTTTAGCACACACACAATCAAACATACATACATACATATATATATATATATATATATATATATATATATATATATATATATATTATTCAACACATATTTGTGTCTGAGTGGGTGAGTGAATGTGTGTGTGTAATTTATTTATTTTGAAAATGTTGCAATTTTCCATCGAATTTTGTTAAGAGACTGACAATTAATCTAGAGGGGTTTTCACACACACACACACACACACACACACACACACACATATATATATATATATATATATATATATATATATATATATATATTATAAATTATGTTTTAGAACATGTACATTATTTTTTTAATATATGTCCTCGACAATCATATGTTTGTTTCAACGTTGGGTGCCCAATATATATATATATATATATATATATAATTTTCACACACATATGTGAGTGAGTGTGTGTGTATGGAATTCATTTATTTTGAAGATGTTGCAATTTTCTATCGAAATTTGTTAAGAGACTGACGATTAATCTAAAGTTGTTTTCACCTTAATATTAACTTTGGATTCTCACCCCAATCATTTCAAGCTATTAAAACATCGAGCATATATTGTACCTATTCCTGTCAATCCTGTGTGACAGCGGAGATGAGTCGGCAGGACTTTAGGCTGAAAACGTACTTATTATATCGCCCTGCAACATTTTAACTACAACTGCAGCTTCCATGTGTTAATATTCGAGACCATTGTTTATGCAGCGCAAAAGAGTTTGATTCAAAGGCGTAAAAGCTAATCCGATTTTCTTCGGCCGCCTCAGTGCCTTTCTAAAGTCCACGGAATTAAACTTTGAAATAAACTTGCTTAGGTTAGAACCAACCCATTTACCTGATAACAATTTATCTTTTGAATCGATTAAAACCGACTTTAAAGATTGCTTGATGATGTAATGTCTTACACGAGTTTCGTAATCTTTCTTTTAGACAACAATCTTGTCTAACGGGGATTTTCTTTGCCTTTTTTTTTTTTTTTGAGAAAAATTACTTACTGTTGTCAGAATAAATTCGGCAGAGAAAGATGTTTTAGAGGGAAAATGTGATGTTGACGATGTGTAAAAGATATGTTGAGAGATAAAAGAGAGAAGTAGAGAGGGAATAAATATTAAACGAGAAAATAGAGAGAGAGGGAGCAAAGGGAAAGCACGAAAGGATTTTGCAAAATTAAAGAAATATTTTTAAAACAAAGAAACGTAATAAAACAACGAAAGAAAAGAAATAAAGAAGCAAAAAACGCATAATACAGAAAGAAAGAAAGAAAGAAAGAAAGAAAGAAAGAAAGAAAATATAATAGAGGAGAAAGAAAGAATATATAACAGAGTTGAAAGAAAGAAAGAAAGAATATATAATAGAGGAGAAAGAAAGAAAGAAAGAAAGAAAGAAAGAATACATAATAGAGGAGAAATAAATAAATAAAGAAAGAAAGAAAGAATACATAATAGAGGAGAAAGAAAGAAAGAATACATAATAGAGGAGAAAGAAAGAAAGAATACATAATAGAGGAGAAAGAAAGAAAGAATACATAATAGAGGAGAAAGAAAGAAAGAATACATAATAGAGGAGAAAGAAAGAAAGAATACATAATAGAGGAGAAAGAAAGAAAGAATATATAATAGAGGAGAAAGAAAGAAAGAATACATAATAGAGGAGAAAGAAAGAAAGAATATATAATAGAGGAGAAAGAAAGAAAGAAAGAAAGAATATATAATAGAGGAGAAAGAAAGAAAGAATACATAATAAAGGAGGAAAGAAAGAAAGAAAGAATAGAGGGGAAGAAAGAAAGAATATATAATAGAGTTGAAAGAAAGAAAGAAAGAAAAACGAATATATAATAGAGGAGAAAGAAAGAAAGAAAGAAAGAAAGTATATAATAGAGGAGAAAGAAAGAAAGAAAGAAAGAAAGAAAGAAAGAATATATAATAGAGGAGAAAGAAAGAAAGAAGAGGGGAAGGGGAAAGAAAGAATATAATAGAGTTGAAAGAAAGAAAGAAAGAAAGAAAGAAAGAAAGAAAGAAAGAAAGTGTATAATAAAGGAAAGAAAGAAAGAAAGAAAGAAAGAAAGAAAGAAAGAAAGAAAGAAAGAAAGAGTATGTAATAGAGGAGAAAGAAAGAAAGAATAGAGGGGAAGAAAGAAAGAATATATAATAGAGTTGAAAGAAAGAAAGAAAGAAAGAGTGTATAATAGAGGAGAAAGAAAGAAAGAAAGAAAGAAAGAAAGAAGTAATGAACGTATAGTAGTGGCTTTAAAGATTCTGTGAAGCCAAAATTGCTGACAGTCAATGGAATCCTGAAAGAAAGGCATTTAAAGAAAGCAGACTTTGATATCCGATAGAGCATGAATAGAATTAAGAAGAGTAAATGTTCTCACCTGGTTGATGCTATCATCAACAGACAGACTCCAGAGTTTCGTACACAAAACAGGATTAAATTTAAAAAATAACACAGCGAAGAAAAATGCCAATGACAGCCAACATCTGCTAATACTTGCACCAGCTTAAACACACAACCGAAAAATTCATAACAGCATAAAAAGCCAAAAATTTTGAAATAGTATCAGTAAATTAGAAAGTGTTGACGAGAAGGTAATATCAATCAGGTAAGTGAAAACCTTTTAATCATATATATAGGGTGTCCCAGAAGTCGCGCACCATCCAGATTTTTATAAAAATACATATGAATATCAATTTTATTGATCATCATCATAACAGATGCTCAAATTGTTCACCCTCTGCATTAACACATGCATTAATTCTCTTTCTGTGTTTTAAGAATACGATGTACTGATGATTTGCTAATCGTTAACTCCTGGCTTAATTTCCTTATTGATTTCACGGGGTTTCTCGCAACATTCGCCTGACAAATGGTGGATGTTTCTTCATCAGTTGCACTCTTTCGTCGACCACATCTCTCACGGTCAGAAACTTATCCAGTTTCTTGAAAGCGTTTGATCAAACGACAGACAGTTGCATGGCTCAATAGTTTTTCTCGCTCAGGTTGATTGTGATTGAATTCTTGAGCGATATGTTGCCCCATCTCTTCCAAACATAAAAAACAATTTAACTCTTTATTGTACTGTTAGTTTCTCACCATATCAAATCAAATCTGAAACACAGAGAAAATAAAAATAAGTATATGCTGCGCACTTTCTGGGACACCCTGTATATATTTTCTTTCTCCCGTCTCCCCCAATCCTCATACAAATGGAATAGATAGATCTATCGCCCGGTTCACACTATACCCATGTCTATTTAACAGGTTAAGAGGCTCATCCCTTGTTCCCTGTTTAGGATGTGATTTCCGGCTTTCTCTTTGCCAATCTTTTCACTTTGTTTTTTTTTGTTTTTCAATTGGAGTAGATAGATCTATCAATCGCCCGGTTCACACTATACCCACGTCTATTAAACAGGTTAAGAGGATCATCCCTTGTTCCCTGTTTAGGATGTGGTTTCCGGCTTTCTCTTTTCCAATCTTCTCGCTTTGCTTTTTTTCAATTGGAGTAGACAGATCTATCTATCGCCCGGTTCACACTCCACCCACGTCTATTGAACAGGTTAAGAGGATCATCCCTTGTTCCCTGTTTAGGGTGTGGTTTCCGGTTTTCTCTTTTCCAATCTTCTCGCTTTGCTTTTTTTTCAATTGGAGTAGATAGATCTATCTATCGCCCGGTTCACACTCCACCCACGTCTGCTGAACAGGTTAAGAGGCTCATCCCTTGTTCCCTGTTTAGGATGCGGTTTCCGGCTTTCTCTTTTCCAATCTTCTCGCTTTGCTTTTTTTTTTCAATTGGAGTAGACAGATTTATCTATCGCCCGGTTCACACTCCACCCACGTCTATTAAACAGGTTAAGAGGCTCATCCCTTGTTCCCTGTTTAGGATGCGGTTTCCGGCTTTCTCTTTTCCAATCTTCTCGCTTTGCTTTTTTTTTCAATTGGAGTAGATAGATCTATCTATCGCCCGGTTCACACTCCACCCACGTCTATTGAACAGGTTAAGAGACTCATCCCTTGTTCCCTGTTTAAGATGTGGTTTCCGGCTTTCTCTTTTCCAATCTTCTCGCTTTGTTTTTTTTTTTCAATTGGACTAGATAGACTAAACTATCACCCGGTTCACATTCCACCCACGTTTATTGAACAGGTTAAGAGGATCATCCCTTGTTCCCTGTTTAGGATGTGGTTTCCGGCTTTATCTTTTCCAATCTTTTCACTATTACGTAGCCCCCTGCACATCAGTGGCGTTACCGCTTTGCTCGGGGTGATATGATTAAAAATAAAAAAAAATTACTCCTTACTTCCAGTGTTCTGTTATATTCGTTTAATTTCGCTTGCACGTCCTTCTATTTTGCCTGAAGAGACCGCACGATCAGAACCCGAGTTGCGAGGTTGGTTGGCATGTTAGCCTTTTTTTTAACTATGTTTGCTCTTCTTTTTCCTCTATGTGTTGTGTCCCTTCAGGACGTAGGCGATCAAAGCCCTCCCTTTCTCCCCATTCCTCGTCGTTCTTAATATCCCTTTTCCAGCTATTCCAATCAATCCCCCCTCCCCCATATATCTCATCTGTTCAAATCCAAAAGGTATGTCGTGTGCTGATTTCCTTTGACCCTCTTTCCCCTATCCGTCCCGTGAGCATCAGATTCTCCAAGCCTTCCTTCCTTATTACATGTTCCCAAAACTTCAGCTGTCTTTTCCTGATGTCAAATATCAGTTACCTTTTTGTTTCCATTCTCTCCTTAACCTCGTCATTGTAAGTGTGCTTTGTCCATGTTATCCTCATCCTCCTTCTGTAGAACCACATTTTATTTGCTTCTAGTCTATCCTTCATCTTTGATGAGCTTGTCCAGCATTCACTGCCATATTGAAGCACAGACATCACTTAGCAATTCAGTATTCTCTTCCTTGTTTCTAGCGAAATTTTCCTATCTTTTAATACTTCACTCAGTCCCTGGAATGCATCCTTGTGCTTTTGGATTTCAGGAATATAAAACTATAGAAACTGATGTGACCACAAAGTTAGGGGTCAGTTTATATATTGATTGTAATATGAAAATGATCCCCCACTTTATAACCAGTATGATTTTGTAGAACCACATTTCGGTCGCTTCAAGTCTTTCCTTCATCTTTGATGAGATTGTGCAGCGTTCACTGCCATATTGAAGCACAGACATCACTTAACAATCCAGTACTCTCTTCTTCATTTCCAGCGAAATTTTCCTTTCTCTGAACACTCTATTCAGATTCTGGAATAAATAATTGTCCATGCCAATGTATTTTCGCATCTCTGTATTGCGCTTTCCGTCCTCTGTTAGAACACTTCCCTGGTATTTAAATTTCTGTACCTGTCTGATTTTCTTATCACCGACTTGTAGTTGACATGTTGGGTTCCTTTTTCACTGATTACTATGCATTCAGTATTCTTTTAGTTTATTGGTAGTCCTTTCTTTCTGTTTTCTTTAACTACTTCATGTAGGATGTCTTGTAGTTTCTTTTCTGTATCTGCTATCAGCACTCTATCATCTCCGTATCATATTACGGCCACTAATGGAGAATCCTGGCAGGACTTCCAAAGCTCTCAGAATGGTCTCGCTGTATAGGTTGAATAGATCTGGTGAGAATACACATCCTTGTCTTACACTCCTTTCAATCTTTGTGTAATTGCTGAACTCATTTTCTGTCCGTATGCAGGAATTTTGCTGCCAGTAAAGGTTCTCGATTACTCTAAGGTCATTCTCAAATATGTCAAGCGTCTCTATCAGGTCTTTGTGACGTACTTTGTAAAATACCTTCATGTTGGTTATCACCTAGTCATTCGGTGTGCTCCATTGGACCCATTTTTCTTCTCGCTCATTGAAGTTTCCTAAGCCGAAGTTGCCAACTTTTACGCCTTCCCTATCCTTCCCTATATTAGCATTCAAGTCTCGCATGATAATTCTAATTTCTTGCGATTTACACTAAGCCTTGGCGCTATTCAGTGTGGAGTAGAAAAATTCTATTTCTGTTTCAGAGTTTTGTGTTGTCGGTGCATAAACTACTATAACCGCAATGTTGAAGGACCTGCCTTTCAATTTGACCAGGACTCTTTTTCAGATAACTGGCAGTACCCCAAGAATCAATTCTTCATATCATTGTTCCGTATCAAGCCGACTACCTTTTCTCTATTTTTGCCGCCTTCGTATATTATCCTGTGGTTACCACTGATGAAATCTCCATTGTTTAGCCATCTGGTTTCACGCACACCCAGAATACTGATATTCAATCTATTCGTCTCCTGCTTGACATTCTCTAGCTACCCACAGTTTTTCAGTGTTCTGACATTCCATGTCACGAGATTGATTTTGTTCATGGTGCAAACAGTCGTAGGTTAACGGTCCGGTGACACCTGGTGATCATGTCGTTCCTTCCCGGGCGAAAGATCAACTCTTAATTATTGAGTCACTATGTCGATCCAGGATGTTTTTTCCACCTGAATCCATCCTGCATATATACAAGTCAACCATCCGTCCGTTCATGGAATACTGCTGCCATTTATGGTCAGGTGCCCCTGCCGTTCTCCTCAGTGTTCTTGACAAGCTCCAAAGGAGAGTCTGTAATGTGATAGGTACTGATCTGGCGACTCGACTGCAGCCACTTTCGCATCGTCGAAATGTGGCCTCCCTCTGTCTCTTCTATAAATACTTTCATGGCTTCTGCTCGGATGAGCTTAAGTCACTGATGCCTCCTCAACAGGTGTTTACTCGCGCAACCAGACTGGCAACTGGGTCCCACCCATTCACAGTCAGGTTAGCCAAATGCAGACGACAATTCTACTCCTGCAGCTTCCTCTCTCGCACTTCCCGCCTGTGGAACTCACTCTTGCTTTCCTGACGGCTACAACCTCCAGAAATTTAAATGCAAAGTCAATACTCATCTACTCACCACTGGACTCTAGCTCTCTCCCCTCCTCTGTATAACCTTCCCTTTCTCTCCACCTATGTATCTGTCATCGCACCTGCTTTCTCAGCTTTCTATTGTTCCTTTCTAACTAGTTTGTACTCCTCACTCTTTTCTAATTAATCTTCTTACTTTTATGTAACCCCCTGCACATCAGTGGCGTTTCCGCCTTGCTCGGGGTGAAATGATTAAAAAAAAAAAAAAAATTCCCCTTTACGCCGCTGGTTCTCACAGTCACTGATTGACGATCAGGTGAAACCTGTTCCATATGTCGATCCTTACTTTGAAATTAACCCGCTTCACGCTGTTAGGTTTTATTTATTTATTTATGTGTGTGTGTGTGTGTGTGTGTGTGTGTGCCCTGATTTTTCTTGGGAGTAATAGTGGAGTGTTTTCCCGTTGCCTTCTCCACAGTGACTTATCGGGTGTGAGCCATGACGAGGTGCTGGAAAGAATAGATACGAAAAGGAAATTAATATTGAGCATCAGGAAGAGAGAACTGAAGTTCCTGGGACATGCAATAAGGATGGAAGGCTTGGAGAACCTGATACTAACAGGCCAGATAAAGGGGAAAAGAGACAGAGGAAGGCAGCGGATAAAGGACCTGAGCAGGTGGATGACAGAACGGGGACAGCGAGACGTTACAGGAGAAAGCGTGCTAAGAGCCACTAGGAGTAGGGGGCGTGGAAGGCCATGATCGCCTACGTCCCGAAAGAACAAGGTACAAAGAAGAAGAAGAAGAAGAAGAAGAAGAAGAAAAAGAATTCTAACGTTAGGCAAGAAAACTACTGTATGGTAGATAAAGGAGAGCAGTTTACTTTGGGGGGTAATAATGTTACGAGCCATTTCCCACCTTATTTAATCACAGATTCGCGATCCTTTTGAAGGGCAAAAGCCAGGATTACTTTGTTAGCCTTGGCAGATTTCTTACTGAGATGTGAGAAAAGAAAATATACAAGAAAATATAGAAGCATTTATTTTACACAAGAATTACTTATTATTTTGCAAAATATTTTTTCCTGTCAATGCACTTAATTCAAAACTTCTCCATTACTTATGTCGATCAACGTCTATTGTAAAAAGATATATAATTTTTTCTAGCTATGGAGCTACTGATCTACACCTCACCACTTTTTATCCCATAGATAGAGGAGAAGAAATGGATTCATATCTTTCTTTATAATATTTGTTAGAATAGAAACGGAATTAATTTGTCCGCAGTTCGAATTCAACTCGCCAATTATCTCTTGTCTGCTATCCGAACATTGAAATAATAGAAAGATAGCAGTAGCAAGATTATGGAGCGCCAATCTCTCATGTAGTAATGTCACCTTAATTTCCTGAAAGTAACATTCGAAATATTTTTTTTTATTTTTTATTTCTGTTTTCGTTCTGCTCTGCTCATTAATTTTTCAATTCCGTTTCTTTGTTTATTTTTTTGTTTTTATATTTTTCTTCTTTTTTTTTTTTTTGTATTTTTTTCATTCCTTTTCTTCGGACATTTCTTTTTCTTTTCCTCACAGTTCGTTCGTTGCAAGTGCCGATTTCCTTATCTTAGTGTTTAATAAGTCTCTCTTTTCTTTCTATTCTCTCTTCTTTTTAATTCTATTAGCGTCATGTACTTCCTGCCATCAATTTTTATCCATAATAGTCCCCGGGGTTGGTTAACTGAATTAAGCACCAGAGAAAATAAGGTACTGTTCTCAGAGGGTGGGTAGAAGACGTTGTTGTGTCACACTTAAGAACCTGTCATTGATCACGAGGGATTTCACTTTGAAATGTCCACTCACTTTTAATCTTTTCTGTTGGAAAGTAAGCCCACCTCATTTCATACAAGTGATGGGACACAAATTGATTTATTTGCACACATTCAAACGAACGCACAAGCATAAAGAATGTATTGTCGTCATATAAGATCTTTCTAGAAACCAGTCACTAATTTTGAATATCTCGAGAACCGAATGCGCGGCCTTGCTTCAAAATTTGAGGACCTTGATAAAGACTGAAATGGTATGTTAATATTAACGACTTCAGTTTTAGGGTAAAGTTTTGGAAGACTTTCCTTCTTCTTCTCCTTCTTGTTGTTCTTCTTTTTCTTCTTCTTCTTCTTCTTCATGTGACTTGTCCTTTCAGGACGTAGATGGTCATAGAGTTCCACTTGCCCTATCCCTTGTCGCTTTTAACACTTCTCTTTTTGGTAACTTTCCCAAACATCGTTCCATCACCCACTTGCTCAAGACTACCAAGTATGCCCCACCATGTTTTTGTTATATACTGCCGCTGAATCTGGACAAACAACGAAGAAAACGGATTTATAAAAATATCTAAACTTATTTATAAATGAAACTCTCTCTCTCTCTCTCTCTCTCTCTCTCTCTCTCTCTCTCTGTGTGTGTGTGTGTGTGTCCGTTACCTATAGACTCCGAAAAGGCTGAACCGATTTTCTTGAAAATTTACACAGTTGTACTATAAGCGTCTGCGAATGTTCTTGGCTAGGTTTTGTGTCGAGGTACCCCCGATAAATATCGAAAATCGACAATCGAAAAAATCGGGTTATAGAAGGAGTAGTCCGATTTTAATCAAATTTGATACACTCATAGACAAAGACATGAGAAACGATATTCAGAAGTTTCAAGATTGCAGTTCTTACAATAGTGCAGAAAATTTGATATCGATACCAGGAAATCAAAATTTGACTTATATCCATTCATTTTTCTTTCAGTCTACAGTTTCGCTTTAACTGGAAACAACTATTGCTTTTTAGTCTTTCGTGCCAACGTCCAAAGAGTCTGAGCTCCAGGACCATGGATTAGTTTTAAAGCTTTCACTACACCCGAGCAACGCCGGGCTATACTGCTAGTAGTCTTATATTTTTACTCGTTGAACAGGGGAGGAGCCGGAGAGAGATTGCACGAAGGACGTCGGGGGTCGGAAGCCAACGCAGCTCGCTCGCTCTCTCTCTCTTTCTCTCTCTCTCTCTCTCTCTCTCTCTTCAGCTAAAACCCCAGATTTTCTATAGCCGCAAAGCTACTACGCGTTTCTGTATTTTCGAGTTGTCTCTGTTGACGTAATCTACAGCTGGATATATCTGCATACGACTCTTGTCCCCGTTTGATCTTTATGTATGGTTGGATGTATCTGTCACATGTATCTTTGCCGGCCATCGCCTTTCATGCTGGTTATCGCTTGTGTTGTTTTGTATCCTAACATCTAACTCCATATATATCTGTCAATCCTGCTTGTCTTTTGTTGACCTCAACCACAACCGGATGTATCTGTCAATCACCTCTGCCGTTCAAGATAATATATTACCTTATGAGTAAGAATCACGTTTGGAATTTCACGTGTAACAAAGGTATGATACAAAATTCATTCTATTACTGACGAAGGTGGAGAACATGACTTAAACATTTATATATTTGCTGTAAACATTGAGTTTCACCAGACTCCATTTAACTTTCACAAGTCTTGCATGTTCAACAGTACACCGAAATCATGATCATTTTGTCAATTTCTATAAACTAGTATTCTACTATGAAAAATGTCCCCAATCTCTTGTGATGTAACACATTTCGATATATTTAAATTCCGATGAGACAAATATACGTGACTAAATGCGAGGGACTTCATTCGTGAAAGAAATTGATGACGCTCATTTAATCATCGTAAAAGGGTCTTCGGCCTTTCATGAATAAAAATATATTTTTCTACAAAATACAACCGCTGTATGTATTATTCCCGTTTCTAAAAAAAAGTATTTAATGCAATATTCGGTCACAAAAATAAATTAATATTTACAATTGAAAATATGCTTCGGTTTTAAATAACACACAAAAGGTTGCTAAACCGTAAAAATAAATTAATCAGTCAATCACTCTTCTTAACTTTCAACGAAATAAATTATTTGCTTTTAGAAGCCATTTGAATACGTGGTGGACGAATATACCTAGAAGCAGTTAAATATCTCTGAGTATCTTTACACGAGAAATTAGAAAGTAGAAGGGCATTGAGACTGAAATACGCGAGAGTAATAAATTACCTTATGAGTGAGAATCACATTTGGAATTTCACGTGTAACGAAGGTATGATACAAAATTCATTCTATTACTGAAGAAGGTGGAGAACATGATTTAAACCTTTATATATTTGCTGTAAACGTTGAGTTTCGCCAGACTCCATTTAACTTTCATAGATCTTGCATGTCCAGCATTACACCAAACTTATAATCGTTTTGTCAATTTCTATAGACTAGTGTTGTATTTGTCTTGAAAATATTCTTATTCTAGATCCCGTATGTTATATACAGCCGTTGGATCTTGACAAACAACCAGGTACACGTATATATAAAATTATAATCTTATATTTGTATTTTTCGTCGGTGACGCTTGTGTGGAGCAGGAGGGAAACCGGAGAAGGACCATGAACAAGGATCCGTTAGAGTCATTAACCAGTCTCTGTCTCTTCAGCCAAAAATTCTAGACGGTATATAGTTTTACAACTCCCACGCATTTTTACTTTTTCAAGATATCACTTTGTTGACTTTATCTACGACCGGATGTATCTGGCAAACACATTCTGCGCCCATTACTTTTCAAGCCGGTTGTCGCTCGCTTTTTTTTCGTTGAACTTTGTTTACATCATCTACGCCCGGATATACTTCTCCACCATTCTTGTCTTTTGTCGACATTACCTACAGTCGGATGTACCGGTCAATTACTTCAGCCATTGAAGGTGATATATTACACTTCTTTCCGCTGTCTCTTTCTTGCTCTCTGTCTGTCCTGTGAGTATTAGATTCTCCAAGCTCTTCTTCATTACGTGTCCCAGAAACCTAAGCTATCTCTTCCTGATAAATTTCCTGTTTGTTTGCATCTAAAATATAATATCTCAGCTATGGGTAAACAGAGGACAGAAGAGGTTCTATAGCCTTGACTGACAACCTGTCTAGGAGAAAGAAAATATTAAGTTCAAACCATCAACTGCTTTGTAGGTCCTGTCTCTTTAAGCAACGGCTAGAAGAAGGTAACTTCCAAATAAATTCACCACGCATGTCGTCTCAAAGAAAGAAACTTACACACCTACCGCAACAGAACATTAATGGGCTCATCGCGTCTAGTACAGGGGTTCAAATAGGCACAAGACTGAGACATGGTATGGCGCCGTGGACCTATTCTCCCATGAGTATAATGGTTCGAATAAGCACAAGACTGAGACATGGTATGGCGCCGTGGACCTATTCACCCATGAGTATAATGGTTCGAATAAGCACAAGACTGAGACATGGTATGGCGCCGTGGACCTATTCACCCATGAGTATAATGGTTCGAATAAGCACAAGACTGAGACATGGTATGGCGCCGTGGACCTATTCACCCATGAGTATAATGGTTCGAATAAGCACAAGACTGAGACATGGTATGGCGCCGTGGACCTATTCTCCCATGAGTATAATGGTTCGAATAAGCACAAGACTGAGACATGTATGGCGCCGTGGACCTATTCACCCATGAGTATAATGGTTCGAATAAGCACAAAACTGAGACATGGTATGGTGCCGTGGACCTATTCACCCATGAGTATAATTTTTCGAATAAGCACAAGACTGAGACATGGTATGGCGCCGTGGACCTATTCTCCCATGAGTATAATGGTTCGAATAAGCACAAGACTGAGACATGGATATGGCGCCGTGGACCTATTCACCCATGAGTATAATGGTTCGAATAAGCACAAGACTGAGACATGGTATGGCGCCGTGGACCTATTCTCCCATGAGTATAATGGTTCGAATAAGCACAAGACTGAGACATGGTATGGCGCCGTGGACCTATTCACCCATGAGTATAATGGTTCGAATAAGCACAAGACTGAGACATGGTATGGCGCCGTGGACCTATTCACCCATGAGTATAATGGTTCGAATAAGCACAAGACTGAGACATGGTATGGCGCCGTGGACCTATTCTCCCATGAGTATAATGGTTCGAATAAGGCACAAGACTGAGACATGGTATGGCGCCGTGGACCTATTCTCCCATGAGTATAATGGTTCGAATAAGCACAAGACTGAGACATGGTATGGTGCCGTGGACCTATTCACCCATGAGTATAATGGTTCGAATAAGCACAAGACTGAGACATGGTATGGCGCCGTGGACCTATTCTCCCATGAGTATAATGGTTCGAATAAGCACAAGACTGAGACATGGTATGGCGCCGTGGACCTATTCACCCATGAGTATAATGGTTCGAATAAGCACAAGACTGAGACATGGTATGGCCCCGTGGACCTATTCTCCCATGAGTAAAATGGTTCGAATAAGCACAAGACTGGAACACGGCATGGCGCCGTGGACCTTTTCGCCCATGGGTGTATACCTTTAGGCGACGATGACATAAATAATGATGATATATTTCATTAAGCCCTTAATTTTATTTATCAGACTAAAAAAATGTTTTTTTCTTCATTTACTTTTGTTGGATTCTGAATCAATCTTTTCACCTCTCGGTTTTGGGAGATGACAGCAACAGTCAGGTATTTTCATAACAAAGATATTGCCACATCTTTATTTCGGGAAATTCCAGGAGCATTTGGAAAAATGAAAACTGTAGTGCTCGGAAGTCTGTTTCACAAAGCAGCCTTTCTTTAAAAGAAGTTGTCAGAGTAGAATTTAGTTCTTACTCAGGAAATACGAAAGAAATGGGAATGATTCACACTTGTGTACGTGGCGCTTATAAAGGCCAGTGTTGATGAGCTACCATCCGCCCGTGTATTGAATATTGCTGCCATATCTAGTCGGGTGCCCCTGCTGCTCTTCTTGGGTTTCTTGACAAAATACAAAGGAGGATCTGTAACGTGGTTGATACTGACTTGGCAGACCGGCTGCAGCCGCTCTCACACCAGCGTGATGTGGCTTCCCTGTGCCTCTTCTACAAGTACTTTCATGGCTTCTGCTCCGATGAGCTTAGATCACTGGTGCCGCCTAAGCACGAATTTACACGAGATACTAGATTAGCAAGTACGTCCCACCCTTTTACAGTTAAACAAATAAGAATTAACCGTAAATTTTACTCCAACAGCTTCTTTTCTCGCGCTTCCCGCCTGTGGAACTCCCTTCCACAAGTCTGCTTTCCCGACAGTTACAATCTCCAGGTGTTTAAATGTAGGGTCAATAGACACCTCCTACCACACTAACTCCCAACTATTCTCAGAACACTCTCATCTACCCAACCCTCATTCTCGGTATTCTTACCCGCCTATCACCCACCCTCTGTCATTTCCTATATTTAATCAGCCTTTCTCCACTCTACGTAGCCCCCTGCACAGTAGTGGCAGTGACATGCCTTGCTCGGGGTGAAACGCTTATAAAAAAAAAAAAAAAACTAAGGAATATCTAAAAGTTACCCAATACCAGCATCAAGAGGCACTCTTTATGAAGGGTTATTAATAAAAGGGGCGTAAAACAAGGATGCGTCTTTTCACCGGATCTGTTCAACTTGTACAGCGAGACTATTATGAGGACCCTAGATGTAACACCAGGATTTGAAAATCGGAGGCCACAATTTGAATAACATACGGTACGCAGACGATACAGTGCTAATTGCTGACACGGAAAGGAAATTACAAAACCTCCTACAGAAGATAGCTGAAGAGAGTGACAAACAAGGACTACAAATAAACTGTAGGAAAACTGAATGCATGGTCATCAGCAAAAAAGTGCAACCCAAAATGCCAAATACAGGTGGGGGATACTGAAATCAAGCAGGTACAGAAATTTAATACCTGGGAAGTGTTCTAACAGAAGACGGAAAATGCGACACTGAGATTAAGTATTAAGAGACAGGAAAATTTCACTAGAAACAAAGAAAAGAGTGCTGGATTGCTATGTGATGTCAGTTCTTCAATATGGCAGTGAATGCTGGACAATATCAACAAAGATTAAGGACAATCAATTGTTGTCTGATCCCTCACTTTGTGGTCACAGCAGTTTCTCTACATTTACATTTACAAAGGAGGCATTCCAGAAGTTGAGTAAAGTATTAAGAAACAGGACAATTTCACTAGAAACAAAGAAGAGAGTACTAGATTGCTATGTGATGTCAGTTCTTCATGATGGCAGTGAATGCTGGACAATATCAACAAAGATGAAAAAATTGAAGCAGAAGGATGCTGCGGATCTCACATGGACCCAGCATGTGAGCAATGATGATGTGTTGGAAAGAATGGAAACGAAAAGGAAATTAATACTGGGCATCAGGAAGAGACAACTGAAGATCCTGTGACATACAATGAGGAAGGAGGGCTTGGAGAACCTCATACTAACAGGCCTGATAGAGGGAAAAGAGACAGAGGAAAGTAGTGGATAGCATATTTGAAGGGCCTGATCAGGTGGATGACATAACGGGGGTTGCGTGGCGTTACCGGAGAAAGTGTGCTCAGGGCCACCAGTAATAGGGAGACGTGAAAGGCCATGATCACCAAAGTTCTGAAAATAAATTGTTTTTTAATTTCGACGTAATATATTCAGACTATCAACTGTCACTTTGGTTTGGTTTGACTATATTTATATCGTGTCCAGAGTAAGGTATCAGGCCGGACAAGATTCACTGGAGAGCCGGATGTAGCCCGCGGGCCGGGGATTGCCGACCGCTTCGATAGAGTAAGGATAGGCTTCCGACATTGCAGATATACGAGCTATAGACATCACCAATAAGCCTGCTTAAATGATTTTGAAATCCAGTTCAGATATGGCGGCAATATTCCATTTTTGATCTCATCTGACTCTTGTGAATATAGAGCATGTTAGTAGGAATCGAGGACTTTCTGAGCGGTACTAAGAAACGACCGTTTTCCTGTGAACCATGATCATTTTTCAAGATCGACAAATGGCACGAGTTACTCAGAATGGTAAAAAGAACTACTAATTAATTTCTTTTCCCCATTGAAATACTATAAACAGGAAGATACACTGTTCATTGAATTAATCGTCTTAACCTTCCATGATTGTAACATACGCTCGGATATGTAACAATAGTAACCCTTCCATGATTTTAACGTACGCTCGGATATGTAATAATAGTAACCCGTCCATGATTTTAACGTACGCTCGAATATGTAACAATAGTAACCCTTCCATGATTTTAACGTACGCACTGATATGTAACAATAGTAACCGTTCCATGATTGTAACGTACGCTCGGATATGTAACAATAGTAACCCTTCCATGATTTTAACGTACGCTCGGATATGTAACAATAGTAACCCTTCCATGATTTTAACGTACGCTCGGATATGTAACAATAGCAACCCTTCCATGATTTTAACGTACGCTCGGATATGTAACAATAGCAACCCTTCCATGATTTTAACCCGTACGCTCGGATATGTAACAATTTTAGTAACCCTTCCATGATTTTAACGTACGCTCGGATATGTAACAATAGTAACCCTTCCATGATTTTAACGTACGCTCGGATATGTAACAATAGTAACTCTTCCATGATTTTAACGTACGCTCTGATATGTAACAATAGTAACCCTTCCATGATTGTAACGTACACTCGGATATGTAACAATAGTAACCCTTCCATGATTTTAACGTACGCTCGGATATGTAACAATAGTAACTCTTCCATGATTTTATCGTACGCTCTGATATGTAACAATTGTAACCCTTCCATGATTGTAACGTACGCTCGGATATGTAACAATAGTAACCCTTCCATGATTTTAACGTACGCTCGGATATGTAACAATAGCAACCCTTCCATGATTTTAACTTACGCTCTGATATATAACAATAGCAACCCTTCCATGATTTTAACGTACGCTCGGATATGTAACAATAGTAACGCTGCTCTACTTATTTTTTAATAAATTCCGCTCTTTACTCTTAATTCAACACCAATTCTTATTTAATTTCGTGGAAATTTTAAAATGTTACTTAAAAAAGAATGATTGCAATATCGAAACTTACTTGACATAGGTTCTAATAATTCAAATTGACAAATCGAATTCATAATTTATAATGCATATAATTTATTATTCATATTTCCTGGTTAGTTCTTTTTTCCTTTTCTTTTATTACTATGTCTAAAAGTTTCTGAAATTTTCTTTCTTTGTTTGCGATCAATTTATCTTTTGTTGTCTCACCTCGTTGTCATCTGTGTATTTTATATTGTTAAAATTGTTTCCGACAACAATAAATCGTGGTGGGACTTCCAGTTCTCCTCGGATTGCCTACCTGTAATAATTAAATAAATCCGACAATAAAATGCAGCCTTGTCTGGCACTTCTCTCTATTGTGGACTTGCTCGATTGACTTTCTACCCGTATTCAGGTGGCTATTACAAGTATTCAGGATGCGATGTGTAAATTGTCGCAATTTCATATTCATAATATCGCTCATGCTATTCTATCAAGTTACTCGTTAATTTGTTCCAAGAAAGCAAAATGCGCATTCTCCTTTTTTTTAACACTGGCTGGACGTCGTCCTTCAATTCAACTTTTGCCATCATTTTGGTACATCTACCTAACCCACCAGAAAAAAAAATTCCTGCATAGGCTTCTTTCAATTCTTTTTTCAGTTTTTCAGTTTCGGCATTCAAATTTTCAATTTTTTTTGCAGTATAAATTTACAGGTAAGTCCCAAAGATGGAATTTTGTCATTCAATCAGTGTCAAATAGGCTGTTAGTATTTTTAATAAAGAAAAATTTTAATTTAAGATTCTTCCAATTGAATGTTGTATTAACAATCAATTCTTCCTCGAATTTAATTTTTTTCCCAGTGACAGATCTTGGCTTTCCGATTTCTCGTTCCGAGCCAATATTAACTGCACCACAACGCCAATCTAAAATCAGACTTAAATTCCTAAGGTCTAGGTACCATAGAGCAAAATTCATGGTTGGCTTTCCCAATCGTTTCTATGTTTGCAAGTTTATTATTGTCAAATCAGACCTCGACTCTAATTGAAATTCCACACTTTCGTTTAACACATTTACGGAGGAAATTTGTGCAGATAAAAATGTTAAACAAAAGTGTGGAATTTCAATTAGACTCGGGGTCTGATTTGAAAATCTGCTAACCATTGCACTTCATTGAAGAGACCTAAAATAACTAATCTAGATTGCAAGTATTGGTAGCCCAGATGAGTATCAAATGAGAGAAATTGAGAGAAAATTGCGAGATGTGAAATTGAGAGAAAAATCCATTTTTAAATCAAACTAAGCTAACCTTATCAAATAGTTTTACCCCAAGAAGGCTTATAAAATTACTAAGACACAAGGGTTTATTGAGAGGGAAAGAACAAAAATAAGAAAAAGGAAATCATTATTAATGAGCAAAGACAATAAAAGAAGAAGGATCAGGAAAACAAAAGACAATAATTGACATTGTATTTAAACAGTTGAAGAGCAAAGTTGGTTGGAAAGAAAAAACCTGGAAGAGATTTCCACAACCGAGAGAAGAAACGACTGTCAAAGAACTTACGGTTAGATTTAGCAAATTCAACTATAAAATGATGAAATTTTGTTCCCGATCTAGTCAGTCAGTCAGTTAAATGCCATACGGGATACACGCTTGGGCGATCATGTCTCGAAAGAGACATGACTGACTGAGCAGAAGATTTTCCCGCAATAGTTTTTCATTACATTCTACAGTAGACTGGTTGCCAATCAAGGTTACAGAGCTCAATCTGTCCTGTTATTTAACCCATAACTAGAGGGAAGAAGACGGATTGATACCTGCCTCAAGGGTATTTGTGCGTAAGTGAACGCAGCAAATTCAACTGGCTCTCCGATTTCTCGTTACGAGCCGATATTTACTGCAACAAAACGCCAATCTAAAATCTTAAATTCATAAAGTCTAGGTACCATAGAGCAAAATTCATATAAGCAATTATTTTGAAATTATTTTTGAAAATAAGCACAGGGTAACAACATTAAAACAGTGTGAAAATGACTGACGTTGAGATGCCCGGTCTGGTCCAATAACATTGCAGATTTTTCTTTAGGTTTTATCGAGAATCTCTAAACATATAGCAGGAGCACCTGTCAATTTGTGGCAGCAATATTCAAAACATGGGAGAATGATAGATTTAAAAATGCATAACATAGATTCTGGTGGGAAAACTGTCTATCAATACACAGTAAAGAAACTTTTCTCGCAACAATCCTAGAAATTGGTCAATATAATCTTTTCACTTCATGTCATCAGTGAATGTTAGCCTAAGAATGTACAATACATGAATCTCCTGGTGGTTAGCATCAGCCATGCTGATGAGAGGCAGATCGGGTCCCTCAGATGATTAATAGAAAGCGGTTCTGTTTTAGAGGCACTAAAATTAACAAGCCATTCCTTGTCCCACTTAACAGCAGATTTTATGTCGCTTTTGAGGTCATCTGTCAATTTGTCTTCATCTTACCGATTAGGCTTAGAGTTATTGCAAATTAATTTTATAAACTATTAATACAGAACTGAATTCGACCCGCAGTATGTGACCATTTTTGTCTCCCTGTGCAAAACCAGATTAATTTAATAAGTAATTAATATTTTCTCTTTGGGGTTGACCTATGTGCAGACCACTTTCTCTCGTGCGATAGGTAGAATCGAAGAATTTTCTTCCCCACTTCTGTTTTTAGGTCGCCTTTGTGGCCAATTTAAAATGGTAATTTTTTTTTTTTTCATTTGAATAATGTGATTATTTAAGGTATTTTCTGTATTAACTAAATTTACGTTTACTGGGAATATCCTAAACGTGAAGTGGATTCGCCTCAACTGTAGGCCAGTTTGTATCCATGGCGTGTTGTAATTTTCGCCCATACCATTTTTATGAATTATTGGGGGGGGGGGGATCCGTTATCTTTTTTCATAAATGTGGTTATTAGGACTTATACAAAGTATATATATATATATATATATATATATATATATATTTTTTTTTTTAATCATTTCACCCCGAGCAAGGCAGAAACGCCACTGATGTGCAGGGGGTTACATAAATGTAGAAAGATTAATTAGAAAAGAGTGAGGAGTACAAGCTAGTTAGAAAGGAACAATAGAAAGCTGAGAAAGCAGGTGCAATGACAGATACATGGGCGGAGAGAACGTGAAGATTATACAGGGGAGGGGAGAGAGCTAGAGTCCAGTGGTTAGTAGGTGAGTATTAACTTTGCTTTTAAATTTCTGGAGGTCGTAGCCGTCAGGAAAGCAAGAATACGGGAGTGAGTTCCACAGGCGGGAAGTGCGAGAGAGGAAGCTGCAGGAGTAGAATTGTCGTCTGCGTTTGGCTAACCTGACTGTGAATGGGTGGGACCCAGTTGCCAGTCTGGTTGCACGGGTAAACACCTGTTGAGGAGGCATCAGTGACTTAAGCTCATCCGAGCAGAAGCCATGAAAGTATTTATAGAAGAGACAGAGGGAGGCCACATTTCGACGATGGGAAAGTGGCTGCAGACGAGTCGCCAGATCAGTACCTATCACATTACAGACTCTCCTTTGGAGCTTGTCAAGAACACTGAGGAGAACGGCAGGGGCACCTGACCATAAATGGCAGCAGTACTCCATGCACGGACGGCTTACAAACTAAATCTAAAAGTGAGCCAAAAGTCGACCGCGGTTTCACTCGCCGGATCGTCAGGACAAGGCTCCTGACGATCTGTCGAGTGAAACCGCGGTCGACTTTTGGCTCACTTTTAGATTTAGTTTGTATTTTTGCTCTACTTTCGTACTTTCGTATTGAGCTCTTGTTAAGGTTTTCGTCTTGGGTTTTTTTTTTTTTCAAAAACGGCTTATGCTTTGTTTGTTTCTTTTTTTTATTCCCCTTTACCCATTTGGTAGTACCTTCTGGGTTTGACGACTTACGTTACTGTATTGTTAGCAGTAGGTTTTTCTGATTTCGGTCGTGATTAGTGCTACTGTTTTGTTGGTACGTTTTGCAATATACATATATATAAGGCAATCTGTGAGTCTGTGTGTGGCTGTAACCTATGCACGCCTACATTTTTAAGTTACGCTATTCAAACTTTCTAGGAACACATATCTCCAGGGAAGCCAGCTCGACACATACTTTTTGAGTTTAAGTTCAGCAATTTTCCATTTCGCGCTTTTTGGCCAATGGAGCCGGTTGTTTACATTTGCTCCGTAAAACATCTAAGATTTAAGATGGTTGCTGAATTACGTCACAGAAATCAAATCACACGTGTCAAACGCGACTAAAATATATTTTATTTTAAAAAAATGAGCATCTATATTTAATTTTTTTCCTCTAAAATTAAATGTCTACATTTTTAAATATTCTTCGAAAATTTCTGAACTGAGAGCGTAATAGATTTTATATTTCTAATTTCAGTGAAACAAAATAAATAATTTTTATTTTCATGTTAAATTCATTTAGTCAGCAAAAAATGTAAATATTTTCCGCCGTAATTTTGAAACAAAAAAAAACGCAATGTTGTTTACAATGTCACACAAAACATCAAATCACATTTACGCAAAACAAAAGAAAATAGATTTTTTTAATGGAATTTTTTAACAATTTTTAAACAATAATTTTTTATATAATTATTTTTATATAACCGATTCCTACTACTAAAATGTTCTGAGTTGCACGGGCAACGCCAGGGTATGAAGCTAGTACTTAATATTCATATGTTAACTTTTCTCCGGTTCCTACCCGTTAAAAAAGAAGAAATATATACAGGTTTTTGTTTTTTTTGTTGATTTTTTCTCGTGTCACGGGATGTTAGCAACGCTGTAGGACGAACAGTAAAGCCTACAAAGTGCGGATGAACTTTTGAAAAGTCAACGACCAGCTAACTAGAGGTGGCGTCTCGATAAAACACCGTGGAGAAGGCAACGGGAAACCACTTTACTATTCCTTCCGCATATATTCATGGATGTGCACAAAAATAGTATAAACCCTAACGGCGTGAAGGGGATTAATCCTAACGTCACTGACCCCTGGTAAGGAGCGACATGCGCTACAGGTGTCTCCAGACTGTCAGCCTGCGACTGCTAGCATTAACGGCGTAAAGTGGACAAATTTCCTTAAAATTTATCCCTCACTCGGAATTGAAAAACATGAGCGACAGATGTCACTGGACCGTTTTCCTATAACTGTTCGCAACAAACAAAAATAAATTTTAGATCCTGGGACGTTAGAACCATGAACAGCTTGTGGACAGCTAGAAAACATGAAGCAAAAGATGACTAGATTGAAGATAATCATTTTAGGCATATGTGAAACGAGTTATATACGCAAGAGGTAAAAATAATGAAAAACGCGCCTGCCTTATACTAGATAAAGAAACAAGAAAATGTGTTATGTGATACTGCCAGATATCTGAAAGAATTCTAGTAGTTAAAATGAAAGTAAAACTTCTCAATATATCGATAATAGTGGTATACGCACCAAAATCACAAAGTACAGAAGAAGAAATCGAGTCCTTCTACTCCATGCTAGGTACCTCCACTCGGATCGATAACAAAAGCAGATAGTATGAATAAAAAAGGTTCCAAACTTAATAAAACAAACTTTTTTCCTCAAAATGTTTATATTATTAGTAAGAGGAAAGTTCAAAGTAGTTTTTAATTATTTTTAAAAAAATTTTAATCCTTTCTAACATTTTCGAAATTTGGTCAGAAGTTTTGTTTTGATTGATTTTAGCGGCTAAGAAACGTTTACTACTGTTTTACAATAGACACCAATTTTTTGCATTTGCCACTTTTTTTAGGTTAAAAACACATTAATTTGGAAATTCTCGCAAAAATCAGTGGAGTTACCTATGCTAGATTATGCCAATGCACAGTACAAATCACAAAAAATCAGAATTATCATGTGAGATATGAATGCCAAAGTTGGCTAAGGTAGGGAAAAGATTCAGAAACGCAGTCCTTCACTGTAAAGCCTACCCAAGTGCGGACTGCAGAAACGACCAACTACCAGCCGTATGCAAACTAAGGATAAAACTAAGAAGATTAAAGAAACCTAATACGGCCCTATGAATGTGCATTGTGGTGCAGTGGATATCGACTCGGAACGAGAAATCGGAGAGCCGAGTTCAAATTCCATTTGAATTTATTGCATTCACTTAAGCGCAAATACCCTTTGGAAAGGTATTAATCCGTCTCTTCCTTCCAGTTATGAGTTAAATAATAGGACAGACTGGGTTCTATAGCCTTGGCTGGCAATCAGTCTACCGCAGAAAGCAATGGCAACCTACTGCGGGATAATCTTCTGCCCAGTCAGTCATGTCTCTTTCGAGACATGATCGCCCAAGCGTGTTTCATGTATGACACTTAACTGACTGAATACAGCCCTAAGACTGCAGTACAGTAGACTCGGGAATGACCCGAACCTGTAGGAAATGTAAACGGAGACCGTGAAAACGATATACGAAGGACAAATTGGAAACGAAAGCTCAAAATTAAACGCACTAAGAGCCGTTCAAGTGACATCGATGAACGACGTCATTCCAAAAGAAAAAGGCACGTCTGAAAAAAAAACGAGTGGATCAGCGAAGAGATTTCTGACCTGATGCAAAAGAGACAGAAAACGATGCCAAGATATGGTACGGAATACAAGAGACTACACATGGAAATACGGAGTAAATGTAGACAGGCTAAAGAAACATGACTCAACGTAAATGCGCCGGAGTTGAGAGACTGAGCAGAACAATTAATGGAGATATGCATAAAAAAATAAAGGACCTAACAGGGAAAAAAAAACTGCTCAGCAACAGGATGTAAAAAAGCAAAGGATGACACACTAATATTATAAAATAATACTTCAGAGATGGGACGAGTATATCGGAGATCTCTTCCATGACAAGAGAAAGCAACCAACAATGAACAAAATTACGGTTGGACCAGAAATACTAAAAACCGAACTGGAATCGGCAATTTGAAGAGAAACAAAACAGCGGGGACCAGGCGGGATTGTAATAGAGATGCTGATATTTTTTTATAATCATATCGCCCCAAGCAAGGCATTTTACTGGTAGTGGGTAAAAGAAGTATGAATGTGACCAACAATTGAGGGATTAATTTATATATTGATTGTAAATTAGAGTTGATCCCCCACTTTATATCCACATTATAATAGTATAGACATTTTTATTTTTTAATCATATCACCCCAAGCAAGGCATTTTACTGCCACTGTTTTGCAGGGGGTTACATAGGATGAAAGTTAGGAGAAAAAGTGATGGCTTATAGGGGCTGTCAGGAAGTGCGTAAGAGAAAGATGAATGTGGCCTTAAAGTGAGAGATCAGTTATATTTTGTTTTTTACAGTCATATCGCCCCAAGCAAGGCATTTTACTGCCACTGTTTTGCAGGGGGTTAGTAAAATAGGAGGAAAGTTATGAGAAAGAGTGACAGATTATAGGGGGTGTCAGGAAGTGGGTAAGAAAAGGAAGAGAATACTGATAAGAGTGGAGTGGATGGAGAAGGGAGCATGAGAGAGGATGCAGGTTAGTGAGATAGGAGATGACTATTGACTTTACATTTAAATTCTTGGAAATTATAGCTGTCGGGAAAACAAGTCAATGGAAGGGAATTCCACAGACGAGAAATGCGAGAAAAAGAAGCTGGTGGAGTAGAATTTGCCTTTAAAATTTATTGGTTTCCTAGTAAAAGAGTTGAACCTAGTTTCTAATCTTGTGGCTTGAATAAATTTATATATAGGGGGCACCAATGAGCTAAGTTCATCGGAGCAGAATCCGTGAAAGTATTTGTAGAATTTTGTATATTTTTGATATCCTTAGAAGGCTTTGTAGACGGACTCACATAAATAATAAACAAAATCTACAATCGCAGCAATATACCGGAGGACCTAATCTTCATAACATTACCTAAGAATCCAGGTGCAAAAAAAAAGTGAGCCCTATCGAACAATCAGTTTAATGAGCCACATCACAAAACTCATCATCCGGATTCTGATGAACAGAGCACGCAGTAGAATCGGCCCAAATATGGGACAGGAACAATATGGTTTCGTTAAAGGTACTGTAACGAAAAGTGCGATATTCATGTTCAGAATGCTATCTGAACGAGCAATACAAATGTAGAAGGACATTTATCTGTGCTTTATAGACTACGCAAAGACGTTCGACAAAGTACTAAAACAAAGACTTGGTAGAGATGCTCGACAACCACAACATTTTGGGAAAAGACGTTAGGATAATCAAGAATCTATTGTGGCAGCAAACCACTTGTGTACGGATAGTAAGTGAACTCATCAGGTATGCAAAAATAGCAAGGGACGTAAGACAAGGATGTGTTTTCTCACCGGATCTATTCAACCTGTACAGCGAAGCAATTATGAGAGAAATAAAAGCCTTTCGTCATTGGCAGCCATAATCTCAGCCATATAAGATACGCGGATGACATAGTGCTGATAGCAGACAAAGAAAGGAAAATGCGGGACCCTCTACAGAAGGTATCAAAAGAAAGTAAGACGAAAGGAAGGAGCATAAACTTCAAGAAAATGGAATGTATGGTCATCAGCAAAACGAGGAGCCCAATACGCCAGCTACGAGTCGCAAAAAGCTAAAATAAAACAAGTAAAAATATTCAGACCTGGAAAGTGTTTTAACAGAGGATGGGAAGTGCGACATGGAGATCCAAAGACGCATTGACATGGTGAAGGGTATATTTCAAAAGCTAACCAGAGTACTGACAGACAGAAAAATCTCATTAGAAAGAAAGAAAAGAGTGCTGGACTGCTATGTAATGTCTGGCCATCTGTATGGCATTGAATGTTGGATGATCTCCTCAAGTATGAAGGAGAGGCTTGAAGCAAGAGAAACAAAGAAAAGAGTACTGGACTGTTATGTGATATTTGTCCTTCTGTGTGGCGGTGAATGTTGGACGATCTCCTCAAGTATGAAGGAGAGGCTTTAAGCAAGAGAAACAAAGAAAAGAGTACTGGACTGTTATGTGACGTTTGTCCTTCTGTGTGGCGGTGAATGTTGGACGATCTCCTCAAGTATGAAGGAGAGGCTTTAAGCAAGAGAAACAAAGAAAAGAGTACTGGACTGTTATGTGATGTTTGTACTTCTGTATGGCGGTGAATGTTGGACGATCTCCTCAATATGAAGGAGAGGCTTGAAGCAAGAGAAATAAAGAAAAGAGTACTGGACTGCTATGTGATGTCTGGCCTTCTGTATGGTAGTGAATGTTGGACGATCTCATCACGGATGAAAGAGAAGCTTGAGGCAGCAGAATTGTGGTTCTACAGAAGAATGCTGAGGATACCATGGATGGGAACACATGAGCAACGATGAGGTGTTGGAGAGGATGCAAACGAGAAAACTCATACTTAACATCAGGAAGAGACAAATGAAGTTCCTGAGGCACGTAATTAGGAAGAAGGGACTGGAGAATTTAATACTCACAGGTCGGATAGAGGGGACTGAACAAATAAATGGCGGAGCGGGGTTTTTGAAGAGATACCAAGAGAAAAGATATTGAGTGCGACAAGAGACAGGGCTAAGTAGAAGTCCATGATTGCCTACGTCTTGAAAAGACACGGCACATGAAGAAGAAAAATTGCTATTTAGTTATCTATAATATTTGTAGTCATCTATAACTAGCAGTATAGCCCGGCGTTGCTCGGGTGTAATGAAAGCTTTAAAGCTAATCCATGGTCCTGAAGTTCAGACTCTTTGGACGTTGTCACGAAAGACTAAAAAGCAATAGTTGTTTCCAGTTAAAGCGAAACCGTAGACTGAAAGGAAAATGAATGGATGTAAGTCAAATTTTGATTTCCTGGTATCAATATCAAATAAGTTTTTCGTCAAAAACTGAATTTTGAAGGCTAAATGGTATCATGGCTGAGACTAAGAACTACAATTATACCTACTTAGAGCCAAACCCGAAGCAAAAACTAAAATAAAAGGGCTGAAAAACATACAAACATACAGGCAAATAAACAGACACACAAACATCTTGTTTTTTATATACATATATATTATCGATTTTCTGAACTATTGTAAGAACTGCAACCTTGAAACTTCTGAATATCGTTTCTTATGTCTTTATCTATGAGTATATCAAATTTGATTAAAATCGGACCACTCCTTCTATAACACGATTTTTTCGATTATCGATTTTCGATATTTATCGGGGGTACCTCGACACAACACCTAGCTAAGAACACTCGCAGACGCTTATAGTACAACTGTGTAAATTTTCAAAGTATCAGTTCAGCCGTTTCGGAGTCTATATGTAACGTATACGCACACACACAGACACACACACAGAGAAAGTTCCATTTATAAATAACCTTAGATAGATACATCTCAAAAATAAAATCAAAAGAGTTACATCTTTGTTCCAAGTTTTTGTAAGTTGAATATAACTTCTGATTTTCAGCCTGCAATGGCGCTTGTTTCCAACCGGCGCCAGTGTCTAATGTTGGGCCTCAAATAAACAAATCGTTTCCAATGTTAAGCGATAGTATCAGTTCTCTCTAGAAAGTTTTTGAAATACCAGGGTGTAAAATTATAGTACAACTGTGTAAATTTTCAAGAAAATTGGTTCAGCCGTTCTATAGGTAATGGACACACACAGAGAGACAAAGTTCCGTTTATAAATAAGTTTAGATGTTTGTTACAATACATGTAAGCCCATATAACTGTTATCTGAGAAATAATATTTTATTTTTTTACCTTATAATTGGTTTTCCTATTTCCACATTGCATGTAATCGCTTCATAATAATCGGTTATCTCACCGTTTAAGATCAGTTCGACAATTTTTTTAACTTCTTTTTTTTTTCCTTGTTAACAAATTTAGAAAATCATTTTAACTAAATCTTTAGCACACATTCATTTTTATACAGTTTATTCATAACGGATTTTTTAAAAACTTCATTCGTAACTTTTAGTCAAATATTAATCCGTACCTTTTCTCGTCACTTTTACCAAATTTCTTGAATATCTCAATATTTAATCTCTTTAAATCAGAACAAGTTAGAAGTGCTGGTTGATTTTTATCTAACTCTTGCTCTATTTCTTTTTTACTTCCTCCATTTATCCAAATATTTTAGATTCGTCATTAGCAACCGTATCCTTTCGATACAGGAATTTTTCTTTTTTACTGATAAAAAAAAATTCGTTAGCTCACCAAACTAAAATACCTGTTTTAACGGGAAGCGATCCATGCAACATTTCAATTAATGATTTTAGAAATGGCTCTTTTCAATGGCATTATAATTTGTTGTCATATCCTGGGCAGCTGCAACAAATTATAAAAGCGTTACTGTGATTAGATTTAATAACTAAAATGGAGGAAAGAGACAAGGCAACAAAGATTTTGCAACTGGGATAAATCAAATCGATTGAGCTGTTTCTGAATCTCTATCCAGAATTTTTTCCTGCGTTAATGTTTGATATTTACATAATATATGTATTATTTAAAAGATTAAATCTCGTAGATAGTAACAGATTTTTCTCAAAATAAATCAGCTTTTCCGCATATAAATAGTGGAGTATGTAGGGGTCTCGATAATGTTCATCAAATTGGGCTTGTGCCAAACGCAACCGAATTCTCACAATTTCGAATATCAAAAGTTGGATGTTGGAATGTGGAAGAATAAATTATTTCGTTTTCTATGTTAATTTCTAACAAATTTCTAAGAAGTAAAAATGTTCACATGTACTTAGTAAAATGTTCCTGAGAAATAGTAGTAAGGAGTTAAGTGAATCCAGAGCTTATAGTTGATAGTAGCAGAATATGTGTATGTAGAAAGATTAATCAGGTTACTAATAAAGTCTGTGTTCCATTCCTTTTTTGATGGCCGACGAGAAAGTGGAAATTTATGTGGAAATAAATTTTGGCTTCTTGCCTTCCAATCAACTCTGACCTTCAAAAATTTAAATTTAATCTCAATATCGTCTGTCATCTCAATTCGTATACTTTTATTGTTTTCTATTCTTAATGTTTTCTCATATTTTTTCACACTCAGTAACCCCCTCTCAACCTAATGGCTTTGTTACCTTGCTTGGGGTGAAATGCTTAAAAAGTATTATTTGTGATTTTCGCTTACAAAAATACATATACGCAAAAATAATTAAAATTGTATTCAGGCTTGATTTTCAATTTCTTTTTCATCTTAAATAATACTGAGAAAAATGGTATTTAGAAAAAATTAAATTATATTTTCTTTGTGGCATAAATCTAATGGATTGTTTTTATATTTCTAGGGGTGGGTGTGAATTTGCTACTTTTATTTTTTGTTAGCAATAATTTTCTCCTCTTAAAATACAGGGTTTCTGCTTAATATCCTTAGAATGTTTCTCTTTTATACATATTTGAACATTTTAGCTTATAACATGGGAACGGATTCTTTGCAATTGTAAATTGTTTCTTGCTTGCAATAGATATAGTATCTAATGGTTTTTACGGGTTAATATTCACATTATTGAATTTATGATTATTTCTTTTTACGCTATAATACGATAAGTGGTTCTTTGGAATTGTCACTCAGTTATTTTGTATAATACATTGAGATCTATTTAAGTTTTTTTTTTTCGTTCAGTGTTCGTACTCTTGGATTTCTGACTATATTTGTTTTTGTTTTATGTTCTTACAAGATAAGCAATTGTTTTTCAGACAATTTTTGTCAGCAATACATTTGCTGTTTTTAATTCTTTTTTTTTTCGTTTTTATGATTGGAGGAAAAAGATAACAACACAGTCAAATGAGAATCGAAACTAAGAAATGAGAAAATATCTGACAGACGACGAGATATTACCTGTTTTTAAACATCAGAAAGAAAACTACACTTAACACAAAAACAATTCAATGATAGGCAAAATTTGCACAGAATATTTATTTACAGCACAAGAAACATAAAAAACAAAGAAAAATATGACGTTCAAGTGCCGAAAGGTGAAGTTCATAAAAAAAATTGAAAACGAAATACAATAGTTGAAATTAACAGTTGAAAATATTATTTGTTCATTTGTATGCGACAGTCAATTATCTCCGTTTAGGTAAAAGAAATTTATGATAGTTACATGACAGTCGATAATTAACATCAGTTTATAGAGTAACGAACGCCAGTAACAATTTAGCACGCCTCTACAAAAGAGGGATGTGCGTTGTGGTACAGTGGATATCGGCTCGGAACGAGAAACCGGGGAGCCGAGTTCAAATTCCAGCCGAATCCATTGTATTCACTTACGCGCAAATACCCTTGGGAAAGGTATTAATCCGTCTCTTCCTTCCAGTTATGGGTTAAATAACAGGATATATTGGGTTCTATAGCCTTGGTCGGCAACCAGTCTACCGCAGAAAGCAATGGCAACCTACTGCGGGATAATCTTCTGCCCAGTCAGTCATGTCTCTTTCGAGACATGATTGCCCAAGCGTGTATCACGTATGGCACCTAAACTGACTACAAAAGACCTGTTTGCTCACGCGAGTTGCTATGTAGACAGCAGAGAAGTAAGACATGCTTTCTTACGACAGTTAAGAAAGCGGAGAAAACTACATGATTTAGTCAAAAACATAAAGGACACCACCGGCCTCCCAGTTTTTCCTTCGGGAAATATTTCAAATAAGACACGATCACTTTTCTCCCCTTTCACACTGCATTTATCATAAAAAATATATTGCTGATAATTTTCTATAAAAATGTATTGCTGACAGATTTTTCTGCAAGATATATTGCTGAAATTTCATTACAAAAATATATATCATACATTTAGTTGTGTATTGATAGCCATTTTGTTATAAAAATGTTTTGTTGGTAATTTATGATAAAAAATGTATTATTATACTTTTGATGTTGAACTGATAGCGATTTTGGTATAAAATTGTATTGTTGGTAATACTTCATATTTCTCGCCGCTCTTTTGAGCAGGGTTCGACCTGTATCACTTGTTTCGGGTTCCTTCTATAATTTTCCATTCTCCTCACTCCGAGTAGCCCCATCCGTCTTAGTGATATTCTTGCCTTAACTGGAATAAACTGATTAAAAACACAAAATAAAATCCAACACAGACATCTTCAAAATAAAATACATTTTTCAATGCTACGGCATATTGTTGTTCTATCGAATTTTAGAGACGAAGATCGCTCCATCGACATATTCCAATAATTTTAACCGGGAACGATAACTTACAAGTTCCAGATGAATGAGATTTTTGGTGTAGAAATAGGTGGTTCTCACGTGAGAAGTTGACGCCACAGAATCGTTAGAATTTGTATGAATCAAGGCTCATGCGAGAATTACAATCCTAAGTCTCCACGCATGAGAAATAATAAATTTACAAAATGCTTCTCCAAGGAATTACTTGATCCCAGATTTGTTTTACACGATTTCACTCGGGAAATGAACGAGACAAGATGAAAAAAAAATAAATAAATAATGTCAACGAGACAAGATGAAAAAAAAAAAAAAATAATGTCACAATCGTTATTCCATTTGAAACCGTAGGACTTCGACGTGGTGTAATGGCTAACAAGCTTGTCTGGCTCCATCAGTAACGACTGAATACTGAAATCGATTCTTACTGGGTGAGCCATGTTTAAGGCCATATTCCAAATCTGAGCTACGCTTCGAAAATCACTATAGGAATAGAAGTGGTAATCCATACATAGTACTCAGTTAAGTGCCATACGTGATACATGCTTTGGGCGATCATGTCTCGAAATAGACATGACTGATTGGGCAGAAGATTAGTCCGTAGTAGATGGCATTGCTTTGTACGGTAGACTGGTTGCCAGCCAAGGCTATAGAACCCACTCTATTCTATTATTTAACCCTTAACTGAAGGGAAGAGACGGATTAATACCTTTCCCAAGGGTATTTGTGCGTAAGTGAATGCAAGGAATTCAAGTGGAATTCGAACTCGGCACCCCGATTTGTCGTTCCACTGCACCACAACGCACGTACTATATAGTTTAATTCCCGACTAAAACAAAAATTCGCATAGAAATCTAAACGTGTTGAGAATTGTCAGCGTGCGTCATAGTTCATTTCACGTAGAACCCAAGTAAAAAAAAAACTTGTTTTTATGAGCTTTTTTCCTAGAACTAACCCCGCGGTTCTCGACAAAATCCAAAACGGTGTCTGCAATGTAATCAGTCTTGGTTTGGCTTCTGGACTCACGGACGTGACGAGGCTTCTCTCTGTCTTTTTTACAAATATTTTCATTAAAACTGCTCTCAAGAGCTCTTTTCCTTGTGCACCGACCACGTACATTCAAGCGTGCTACTAGATTGGCATCTAGGTCCCATCTTTTTGTTGTTTTTGTTGTTGCTAAAACAGTTAAATGCAACCTCTACATCTACTCCAACAGTTTCATTTCTCGCACATTCCACGTGTAAAACTTCTTTCCGTTTACTTGCTTCCCAGATAGCTACAATTGCCAATAATTTGCCATTTCCTATCTTCATGAATCCCGTTCATATTTTATTCTTTCTTCAATATCTACTGTATCCAATCATTTTTCTTGCTGTAACCTTCTGTGCACTACTAGTTTAACAGATACATCCAGCCGTCGATAAAAGTCAACAAAGGACAAGTGTGAATGACAGATATAATATTGCTGTAAATGATGTCAACAAAATGTAACGAAAAAAAAGCAAGTTATAACTGCTCTGAACCGAAAAGCAATTGACCGCCGGGTGTGATAGACAGATTCGTGCAATAGTAGATAATATCAACAAAGCGACAACCCCACCAAAAAACATTTGTGGCAGTTTTAAGGTTATATAAAATCTAGAATTTTTTCCTAAAGAGATGGAAACTGGGTAACGACTTCCATCGGCTCTTTCGTATGTGCAATCTCTCTCCGGCTGCTCTCCTGCTCAAACATAGATTGATAAAGAATCTGGTTGCCATCTGCGAGGATGCTGAATGATCATAGTAACAAACGACATTGAGGAAAGGTAGGTAACTTTTCGTTTTACATTGTGTGTACTCTACTCTTGCGTTTAATATTTAAAAAAAAAAGTTTAGAAAATCTTAAAATGGAACAGCATACTTTTCCAGATTTCATGCGGAGTCTGACCGTGGAGTTAGGAAATGCGGCTTATTCGAACACATTATGTAGGGTAGTATGCTTGGCACGGAACCCATCCGAGGGGTTTTCCCGGGGTAAAGGAGCTGGTTGTAGTTAAAAAAACAAAAAAAAACTTACCTTATGGACGTCCGCGCACAAAAGAATCTCGTTGGGAAACCATATTGCTTTTATGAAGACAAAGTGCCGCAAATTCACGGCTACCACGAGAGTTGAGGAAATGTAAATATGACTGATGAGAAGAACTCAGGGAGGTTAATTTTTTTTTCCCCGTGTGTTAGATTACCTACCCACGCTCTCTTTGGACGAAATCGTGCTGCAATTGGGTTTCAGATTATTAATATACACTTTGATTTAGAAAGAACTTTTGTGCGTTTACGAATATTGATCTACACTTTGGAATAAATTTCGTGTTGCATTTTGCAAGTTTCAAATGACTAATATACACTTTATTTAGATAGGACTTTTGTGCGTTTGAGAATACTGATCTACACTTTGTTTGGAAAGAATTCGTGCTGTGTTCTTCAAGTTTCAACTAACTACGCACTACCCTTTTTGTGAAGAACTATTTTGCATTCTCAAGTTACACAACCCCATTGGTGAGAGAAATAAAACTGACAAATGAAATGAGGTTGACGGAAAAAATAGAGCTGACGAAGGAAATAAAGTCGTTGCAAAGTGGAGAGATATTTTCGACCTCTTCCAGTTTCTGAATGATAGGCTGATAATTTTTAATATGAGAGAGGAAAACCCCATAATGCACATCGACACTCTCTTGGGTAGTTTACGTAAGCTCAAGGTGAAAGCAGCTATGCTTGAGTTCTTTTACTTGTGCTTCAAAATTGATAATTTGGAGTTCTATAAAAATCACCGTAAGAAATGAAAGTGAGACATGCGCTGGCAGATATGCTGCAAAATAAGATGTTAGAGAGAAAAACTGTGCTTTTTTTAGATTCAGTCAGTTAGGAACCATACGTGATACACGCTTGGACGATCATGTCTCAAAAGAGACATGACTGACTAGCATGTCTTTTCCCTTTTAGGTCCCCTTACGCACAAAGGTCACTTACGCGCAAATACTCTTGGGAAAGGTATTAATCCGCCTCTTCCTTCTAGTTATGGGTTAAATAACAGGACAGATTGGGTTCTATAGTCTTGGTCGGCAACCAGTTTACCGCAGAAAGCAATGGCAACCTACTGCGGGATAATCTTCTGCCCAGTCAGTCATGTCTCTTTCGAGACATGATCGCCCAAGCGTGTATCACGTATGGCACTTAACTGACTCTTGAAAGATTTACTATTTTTTTTATTCATGAATTATTTTACTAATAGAGCTTTTTTTTAATAGCGTTCCAACATTTGTCCTCCTCTTTTACTATATTTTTGTGAAAAAGAAGTCTTGTGTCGTGTAATTTTGCTGACGATTTTCTTTTGATAAAGTAATGATCCAAAAGGATTCTTTCAGGAAGAAAATGACTTCATCCCTTTTCAAATCAATATATATATATATATATATATATATATATATATATTGATTTGAAAAGGGATGAAGTCATTTTATATAAAAAAAAAAAAAAATATATATATATATATATATATATATATATATATATATATTTATCAGAGACATATTTTAGATTCCAGAAGAAAATATGGAGACTGTTATTGATGATAAAGAAGAAATTTACACTACCTGCCATAATGATTAGGCCACCCCAAGGTTTTAAAAGATGTATTTCATTCTATTTTTTTAGTATTTATTGCCAAGTGAATAATTGTAAATAAAAATAGGATAGTTCTTTTGTTGAAATTGCATCATAGCATGTGCATCAAATTAATTTATAAATATTTAATAATTACCTCTATTGCAGTTTCATCAATGAAAGAATGAAGACTATTTAGTGTGATTCGAACTAGTTCATTTTTGCTTCCTTGTCTTGTAAAATTTTGCGAATACGAACAAAAGAACCATTCTATTTTCATTTGGCAATAAATACTAAAGATAGAATGAAATACATAATTTCTTTAAAAAAATACTGGGGTGACCTAATAATTATGGCCGGTAGTATATATATATATATATATATATATATATATATATATATATATATAATCCTTGATTAATATTTCTTTCCTTGATTAATATACATACATACATGTTTTTTAATCGTATCACCCCGAGCAAGGCGGTAACGCCACTAATGTGCAGGGGGCTACGTAATAGTGAAAAGATTGGAAAAGAGAAAGCCGGAAACCACATCCTAAAACAGGGAACAAGGGATGGGCCTCTTCAACGTCTGTTCAATAGACGTGGGTGGAGTGTGAACTGCGCGATAGATAGATCTATCTACTCCAATTTAAAAAAAAAAAACAAAGTGAGAAGATGGAAAAGAGAAAGCCGGAAACCACGTCCTAAACAGGGAACAAGGGATGGGCCGCTTAACCTGTTCAATAGACGTGGGTGGAGTGTGAACCGGGCGATAGATCCATACCTATAGATAGATAGATATTGTGTTCGAGCATGACATGACGACTGTCAGCGGCAGATGTTGACCTAAGTATCTACTGTATATTTATATTGATACACTCTCTCTCTCTCTCTCTCTCTCTCTCTCTCTGATACGGAGTAGTATTACCTATAAATATAACATACATTAATATTATGTTATCATACACACATATATATATATAATGGTGTGTGTGTTTGTGTGTGTCTTTAACTATATTTCTGTCAATAATTATATGAAATCGATATTTTTATCATACGTTTTTTCAATTACAAATTTAAGTAGAGGCTTCATATATTTTATTGATATAAATATTTTTTAGTCGTTGTTAGAATTTTCATTTATAACTCAATTTTCATTTTAAGAGAAGAAATTTCTAATCTCTTCATTGAAAAGAAATGTAAACTTTTCCTTTTTTTATAATCTGTCATCATCAGAATTCAAAGAGCATCGAATTGAGAATTTCTTTACATTCAACATATCAATAACATCCCAACATGCTGTTATATTCCCAAACCATTTAATTGAAACTCCTTCAAATCACGTTCAGCAAACAGTCTACTGTTTCCTTCAATACCTCAAAAGAACAATGTTTTTTTTAATAACCGTTTTGAAACGAGACTGAATGAATTGGTTGATCAAGGAAGGAAGAATTCGTTCAAAAACAGAAAATTAGACTGTCTTTATGACTTCTTGATGCAAGTTGGTGCGTTTCAAGTTAACAGAACGATCAGCTGAAAATGACATTAGATTAATCAAGAAAAATGTGTTGGATTTTCAATCAGCAAAGAAACGAAGAACCAAGAAACTAACTCAGAGATCGGGCGATTCATTGTGTGCAATCTAAGCACGACAAAAATCTTGATGCAATGCCAAAATGCTGTCAAAAACGACGTTGGAAATCAACAGAACAGCTTCAGTTTGGGCGGCAAAATATTCAGGAAAAAGTGAATTGAATAGACGAATATTTCTCCTTTGGAATCTCGGTACTTCTATTCAGTACAAAACGAACATATTTACAAAGGTAACGTTAATATTAACCGTTTCCCTACAAGGAAATATTTGTCATTGATTGTACTGTTTTCGATTGAAATTTATAAAAGCTTTCTCTTAAAATCTTTAGGAAAATAGGCTTCTCAAATTCAGTAGTTGCAATCGTTTTCCGGCATTGATGGGAAATTGCTTCCTAACCTTTATTCGAAGTGGTGTAGAATATCAACATCTTATATCATAATTCAAGTTACATATACTATTAATCTTATTGCTACTGTTAGTAGTCCTCAATAGTAATAGTAATACTAACTGTTTCCTTATAGGGAAACATTCAGTATTCATTGACTGAGTAGCAAGAGCTTCTTTTGATTGAAATTATCTTAAAACAATTTTTCAGGAAAAAAGATTTTAAAGTTTAGTAGCTGTTATCGCTCTTTCCAGTATTGGTGGAGGATTCTTTTCTCACCTTTTGTTTGGAGTAATGTGGAATGTCAATATCTTAATTGACACTGTTTTGGCTGCGATTTACATGTACTATCCATTTTAGTTGTTGCCGTTATTGAGAGTCCTAATGTAATCTAAATTCTGTTATTTGGTACAGTTATTTGTTTGTGATTCTGTGGCGCTAGTCTGGGAAAATGCCGGACCTTCTACAGAATGTAACAACAAAAAAGTGAGACGAAAGGACTGAGCATGAACTTCAGGAAAACTGAATCTATTGTTATCATCAAAAAGAGGAGAAGCCCAATATGCCAACTACAAGTCGGAGAAACTAAAATAAAACAAGTAAAAAGATTCAAATATCTGGGAAGTATTTTTGGCACAGGATCGAAAGTGCGACATGGAGATCCAAAGACGCATTAGCATGGCCAAAGACGCATTTTAGAAGCTAACCAGAGTACCGAAAGACAGGTAAATCTCGTTAGAAACAAAGAAAAGAGTGCTGGATTGCTATGTGATATCTGTCCTTCTGTATGGAAGTGAATGTTGGACGATCTCATCACGGATGAAAGAGAAGCTTGAGGCAGCAGAAATGTGGTTTTACAGAAGGATGCTGAGCATACCATGGACGGAGCACGTGTTCAACGATGCGGTGTTGGAAAGGATGCAAACGAGAAGAAAACTCATCGTTGTGGTGCATTGGATATCGGCTCGGAACGACAAATCGGGGAGCCGAGTTCGAATTCCAGTTGGGAAAGGTATTAATCCACCTATTCCTTCCAGTTATGGGTTAAATAACAGGACAGATTGGGTTCTATAGTCTTGGTCGGCAACCAGTCTACCGCAGAAAGCAATGGCAACCTACTGCGGGATAACCTTCTGCCCAGTCAGTCATGTCTCGTTCGAGACATGATCGCCCAAGCGTGTATCATGTATGGCACTTAACTGACTGATTGAATATAATAGTTGGAAACATGAATATGGCTTCTACTGGTCGTAAAGTGGGGGATCATTTTTCTATTGTTTTAAAGTAATTAACTGTTCCCCCATTAATTATTACTTAATAATATAATGCCTATCTTCCCCCTCTAGTTATGAGTCAAAATAACAGGACAGATTGGGTTCTATAGCCTTGGTCGGCAACCAGTCTACCGCAGAAAGCAATGGCAACCTACTGCGGGATAATCTTCTGCCCAGTCAGTCATGTCTCTTTCAAGACATGATCGCCTAAGCGTGTATCACGTATGGCACTTAACTGACTGAATGAGGAGGGAGGTACTGGGGAACTTAACACTCACAGTTCGCATAGAGGGAAGGAGAGACAGAGGAAAGCATCACGAGGCCTATTTGTGAGATTTGAGCAAATGGATATCGGAGCGAGGATAAGAAGAGATACCATAAGAATAAATATGGAGAGCAACAAGAGACAGAGCCAAGTGGAAATTCATAATAGCCTACGTCCTGAAAGAACACTGTATATGAGGAAGAAGACTACGAAGCACGAACAAGTATGGTCCTAATACCTTCAGAGTTCATTAGATCGAAGCCATTTTCGTTTTTCAATCATTGCTATGAGAACGTGGTTATATACAGCTGACAGTTTCTGCACAGGTTGGGTCTCATGCATGAAATCCATATATAAATCTAGAAATATTTAGACGTAACTCTAAAGTATTTGGCTTACGACCATATCACGTTGAATACATCGGTTCTGGCTCGATCGCCGAAGTTAAGCAACGTTGAGCCTGGTCATTACTTAGATGGGTGACCGCTTGGGAATACCAGGTGCTGTAAGCGTTTAGTGACGGATGTGCGTTGTGGTGCAGTGAAATCGGAGAGCCAAGGTCGAATTCCAGTTGAATTAGCTTGCATTCACTTAAGCACTGGTACCCTTGGAAAAGGTATTAATCCGTTCCTTCCCTCCAGTTATGGGTTAAATAACAGGGTAGGAGTTGGGGACCCTCCTCTTGGAAAAACAAATCCCAAAGCGATCGTTATTATTATTGCCTCTCTCTTTCTCTCTCACCTCCTTCTTTATCGTTCATCCGTTTACTTGATAAACGCACGGAACCCCTTAAGACTGGGTGAATACCTAAAGACACTCCTACTCAACAAACGCTCATACATACATACATACATACATACGTTCCTGCCTACATACACATAAACTATTTCCAACGTTACTACTACGTACGCTTGATACCCTTAACTAATTACTTATTCCTCTTGGAATGGTTAACTTCTACCAGTTCATGTTATTCCTTTCCATTAATAAATTTCTATTTAAACATACAACATGTAAACTTCTATTCTTCCACAAATCCAACCTGCTGATAACCTTCTGATGATTACGAATAAATCTTAAGTTGTAGGAAGTTCGGTTATGTATGACACAAGGCCGATTCAATAAACCTTAACTATCTCCATATATCTTCAAATCTACTCTGTAGTGTTTCGTATTTTTACTTGATGACTAAATTAAAATTCTCCATAGTTTTATCAAATTACATATTTTTTAAAGGGTTGCCTATATAGCATGTCTATTTTAGTTTTTGTTCCTGGCTTACTCAACACCACTTCCCGGAATTATTTTGATTAAATTTGATTTTTTGTATAAGAAATTAAATGGTTACTTCATTATCCTTCCTACAAATTTTATTTAAAATGTTCAGTGAAATCGCATGTGCGATTTTAAGTAACTGATTCCAATTTTGAATGCAACATGAGCGTCCAAAGAATGTATAATGCTAATGAAGAATTGTTATGAAGACGGTTTAGAGGTTTTAGAAAGTTATCGAAATCGTGTGGTCTTTAGATTTGAAAAAATTGAAATCACACATTCTTTAAAGCAACTCTCAGTAAGCAATGCATATTTTGAACGAAGAAAAGAAGTCGAATGATATACAACTGTATTAATTAATTTTTATATATAATAATCAGTGATGGACTCCTCTAAAAAGCTTTAGATACAAATTTTGAGAGAAGCCTGAATATTAAAAGATGAAGCGCTGAAATGTTAGAGGGAAAATGTAGTTTTTAAAAATGAAGGCAAAACAAGAAAGGAAATTCAGATAGATTTTTACATAACTTTTTCATTCTTACAAAAGCTGACCAAATCGTGTGTATTTTGGGGATTGAATTGCATAAAATATTCTTCAAAAGAAAGGTCTATTTATATGTAGATATGATAATTGTAATATAATAGCCTATTCCTTATAAAGAAACTAGCAGTATAGTCCGGTGTTGCTCGGGTGTAATGAAAGCTTTAAAACTAATCCATGGTCCTGGAGCTCAGACTCAGCCTAAAGAATATTTGTGTGAAGTTTGGTGAGAATCGGATAAAAATTGTGGATTTGTATAAAGGACATACAGACAGGTAAACAGACACACACACAAATATCTTGCCTTTTTTATATATATATATTATCGATTTTCTGCACTATTGTAAGAACTGTAACCTTGAAACTTCTGAATATCGTTTCTTATGTCTTTGCCTATGAGTGTATCAAATTTGATTAAAATCGAACCACTCCTTCTATAACCCGATTTTTTCGATTATCGATTTTCGATATATATCGGGGGTACCTCAACACAAAACCTAGCTAATAACACTTGCAGACGCTTGTAGTACAACTGTGTAAATTTTCAAGAAAATTGGTTCAGCCGTTTCGGAGCCTGTAGGTAACGGACAAACACTCACACACATATACACAAAGACAAAGTTCCATTTATAAATATGTTTAGATAGTAATAATGACAATGAATCCACATTTTAAACAAAACCTTCACCACACACACACACACACACACACACATACACACATACACACACACACACAAAGACAAAGTTCCATTTATAAATAAGATTAGATATCCGTCATTTATTGACAGAGCAGGAAATTTATAAAATATTTGTATTAAAATAATATTCAAGCAAATTGAATTCTCAAGTTTAGTAGCTGTTATAGCTCTTTCTAGTATTTATGGAGGTTTCCTTCTAAAACCTTTATTTGGAGCAGTGTGAAATGTTAACATCTTGAATGTCTTTATTCTCTCTGTGAATTTTATTTGCTAACCATTTTACTTGCTTTTCTTGTTGCATTTTACTTGTTTAAAGTCCTCCAGTTAATATGGTTGCTGTTATTTGGTGTCTATCTTTGCGATTCTGCAGTCCATCAGATTTGCAGTAGTGTTGGTGTTCGTCAAGATCTACAGGCTTCACTCGTTCAAAGTCATTTTTATCCATTGATCTTAAAAGGCGGTTGTACACAGCAGTTTAGATGTATCAGTTTTGACTATAACAATTCTAATGTCTCGATCTGGTGAGGCAATTTAGTAACATAACTCCATTTTGGGGGGTTGGTTCAGTATTATAGTTTCCCCAGTCCAAATTATTTTCTCCTCTCCACTCCCTGTAGAAAGAGCGCTTCTTGATTTTGCTCTGTGGGTAGAATACAGCGGCCTCTTTGTTTTGAGGGTGGATTGGAGGGCCCGGCATGTCATTTCATGTGAAAGTTTTATGTATATTTTTGTATTTATTATATAAAATTATAATTTTTATGTCCACTTGGGGTGTTTTTTAGGTCTCCGGAATGTTTTGCGGTATTTTGGTACATGGCAGATTCAGTGTTGATGGAAAAATTCTTGTGGTGATTGAGAAAAATTGTAACGTGTGTTTGGGTCGTGAATCGGATTAGCTAGATATAAGATAGTTACTGTAGACTATCCCGAGTTCTTGTTCCCCTTTCTATTTTGGCCTTGTGCCACAACTATGTATTCATAGTAAATAAAACTCTATTTTGGGGGTTAATGCAATTATAATAAGTGTATATATATATATATATATAATTTAATCATTAAAAAAGAACTATTTGGGAATATTTCCATTGCAGGATATAGATTTTCTTAATCTTTTCAACGCCAATCATGCCGCTAGAGTACGTGGTCACTGCGTGTGAAAGAATATGAGAAAAACAAAATTATTGTTAAGGAGAGAGAACAATAAATAAATAAAAACTAAGAAAACAGAAGATAACGATTAAATTCTTAAACATCATAGTCGAATGAAAAGCAAGAAGACAGAAGGGAGAAGTACGAGAGAAGAAATTGTTAGCATAAGACGTAAGGATACATTTATCAAATTCTCTCTCTCTCTCTTTCTCTCTCTCTCTCTCTCTCTCTCTATATATATATATATATATATATATATATATATATATATATAGTACTGTGCAAAAGTATTAGGACAAGAACTATTTTATCTTTCATGAGGCAGCAAAATAAAGTTTAAAATCACCCCTATCCTAACACTTTTGCACACTACCAGTAGTAACCTCACTGAAATTCAAATACAGGATGAAAAGCCAAGTAAATTGCTAATAAATATTGATTATTTCACACTAGGTGTAAAAGAAATGTATTTAAAAAATTTATATTTAATTTTTTCCTTTTTTCTATTAAACAAATTATTTATTACTCATTATTCTATTATCCTTGGATATGACTGACTTTTTTCTTATTCCCCCTCTCGAATTGATAAATTTAATGTTACTTTGCAAGACACACTTTGGAAACAAATACAAGCTGCTTGGCAGGAGATACCATTAGATACATTGAAGAAGCTTGTGATGCTAATGCCTGACAGAATGAAGGCTTTGATCAAAGCAAAAGGCTATTATACGAAATATTAAATTTATTTTGTAACGAGTATTTTTTCTTGTCAAAGCATTTGTTGAGTAAATCAAATAAAATTACTTTAATTAAATTGTTTATTTTATGTCAACATGCCTCATAATAGATAAAATAGTTATTGTCCTAATACTTTTGCACAGTACTATATATATATATATATATGTGTGTGTGTGTGTGTGTGTGTGTGTGTGTGTGTGTGTGTGTGTGTGTGTGTGTGTGTGTGTGTGTGCGTGCGTGTGTGTGTGTGTGTATTCCGGGTGAGGAACCGCACAAAATAATGAACAACAAAACAAATATGAAGATAGAAAAGTAGGTTATATTGAACGTAATATACAAACTTGAACGCAGGTTAGTAAATAAGAAATAAATATATACAATTCTTGAAGTGAAGTCATTGAAAATATTATATCCGTGTTCTAACAGAGTGGAGCTCAGAGCTAGTCTGACTTCTGATGCGGTAGTCTCTGGGTAAGTTCGGTATCTCTCGGTAACTTACGTATCAGTTCCGGTATTTTCCGATAACTCGCACGGATCTCAACAAATACTCACGCCAAGCCTCAACTCAGTATACATATACCGCAGGGGTATATGTATACTCAGTTGAGTCCATTATCATATACAAAAAGTGGGGATCCCACAACAGCATATATATATATATATATATATATATATATATATATATATATATTTAGGATCCCAGTTTGGGAAAATAATGAACCCCCAAACTCCCAAACAAGAAAAACACTATGGAATTATAAAAATACCTATTTATAATAGAAATGCCAACAATACAACAACCAACAAGAACTCTTTCATATATCTTATCTTTGTTTAAAGAAATCAAATTGTATTCCAAAATATATTTTCTACAAATACATAAGCACACATTTAACCGCCTCTAGTAATTATGTTCACATATAATCATTTATATACAAAAATCTACCTATCATCTACCATGTATTCACATGTGACAGCAGAATAACATTTATCAGGTGTTTATTACTTCAAAGCTCCCAAGAAAAATAAATTTTCGTTTTAAATGACCCATAAGTTGTTGATATGCCGTTAAACAAATAAAATATTCTTAACTTGTATGTCGTCCAATCTAGAGTGACAACGTGAAATTTAAGACATTCGAAATGACCATGCAAAATCTTTCTCCTTTAATCTTCTGGTTCTCCAATGCTTTCTTTCGTTTATTGCTATTAGTAATCATTGCCCTGTTATCCGAAGGCGAATTGGCATGGCAAAGGACGCGTTCCAGAAGATGAGCAAAATACTAACACACAGGAAAATCTCAATAGAAACGAAGAAAAGAGTGCTAGACTGCTACGTGATGTCAGTTCTTCAATACGGCTGTAAATGCTGGACAATATCATCGAAAATGAGGACAAAACTGGAAGCGGCCGAAATGTGGTTCTACAGAAGGATGCTACGGATATCGTGGACTGAGCATACAAGCAACGACGAGGTGTTAGAAAGAATGGCAACAAAAAGGAAATTGATGCTGAGCATCAGGAAGAGACAACTGAAGTTCCTGGGACATGCAATGAGGAAAGAGAGCCTGGAGAACCTGATACTGACTGGACAGATAGAAGAAAGGAGAGACAGAGGAAGGCAGCGGATAACATATTTGCAGGGCCTGATCAGGTGGATGACGGAACGGGGGTTGCCAGGAACAACAGGAGCAAACATACTAAGAGCCACAAGGGATAGGGAGACATGGAGAGCCATGATCGCCTAGGTCCTGAAGGGACAGGGCACATAGAAGAAGAAGAATCATTGCCCTTTTACAACACTACACTATCTTCGTCGAACTCGTTAGATAACATCACTATTGTCGTGGACCCGGTTAAGAAGTACAACAAAAAAATAATACAACAACAACAACAACAACAACAACAACAACCAAAATAGGAAATGACGAATATATATTAACACAGCAAAATACAATACGTGGAACTCTGTTAATAGAACGAATAAATGCGTGTTAGGAAGTATTATTATATCCTGGGGCTCGCAATAGCCGTATGGTAGCAGTCTTAGCTATCTCTGCTTATCGCGCTCTGCTGATCTGCTTACGCTGATATCCTGCGGGTCTCTCACTCTCGAGCTCTTGATCTCCTCTTGTGAGGGGAAGTATATATAGTTGAAGGGAGAGTTCACTCCGTTGTAATGGGTGATGCCACCATGATAACTATTAAGAGCATCCTTGTTCTGATTTTTTTTAATCTTTCAGGGGTATATTTGATTATGTTTGCAAATACCTAAACAATAATTCACTTTTGGAACGATGTGATCTTTCAAATTTTGGCATTTCCAGGATCGTGAGTGATTCATCGTTGGTTGTAGGTGAAAACTCAGATTGGCAATCACCAAGTTCCATCTCATTCCTTCTTCGAATCCTTATTTTTTCTGATCCTTACACTTCGATCTGCTCGACTTGATTGGGCCTACCAGGAGTAATACTTTCGCCGTTATAGCTGTTTGGGTCATTTGGGTTCGTATGCCCCTATATAATATCAAGCCGAGAATCGTTGGTGAGTCAGTCAGACAGTTAAGTGCCATACATGATACACGCTTTGGGCGATCATGTCTCGAAAGAGACATGACTGACTGGGCAGAAGATTATCCCGCAGTAGGTTGTCATTGCTTTCTGCGGTAGATTGGTTGCCGACCAAGTCTATAGAAACCAATCTGTCATGTTATTTTAACTCATAGCTAGATGGGGAAGATATGTATTATATTATTAAGTAATAATTAGTGGGGGATCAGTTTATTACTTCAAAACAATAGAAAAATGATCCCCCACTTTATGACCAGTAGAAGACTTATTCATGTTTCTAACTATTATATTCAGTCAGTCAATTAAGTGCCATACATGATACACGCTTGGGTGATCATGTCTCGAAAGAGACATGACTGATTGGGCAGAAGATTATCCAGTAGTAGGTTGCCATTACTTTCTGCGGTAGACTGTTTGCCAGTCAAGTTATTAGAACTCAATCTGTCCTGTTATTTAACCCCTAACTGATGGGAAGAGGCGGATTAATACCTTTCCCAAGGGTATTTACGCATAAGTGAATGCAAGGAATTCAATTGGAATTCGAACTCGGATCCCCGATTTCTTATTCCGAGCCGATATCCACTGCACCACAACCTACATTGATGTAGTCAGTCAGACAGTTAAGTGCTATGCGCGATACACGCTTTGGGCGATCATGTCTCGAAAGAGACATGACTGACTGGGCAGAAGATTATCCCGCAGTAGGTTGCCATTGCTTTCTGCGGTAGACGGGTTGCCGACCAAGACTATAGAACCCAATCTGTCCTGTTATTTAACCCCTAACTGGAAGGAATAGACGGATTAATAACTTTCCCAAGGGTATTTGCGTGTAAGTGAATGCAAGGAATTCAACTGGAATTCGAACTCGGTTCCCCGATTTCTCGTTCCGAGCTGATATCCACTGCGCCACAACGCACATCCTTATTGATGTAGTACTGCTCTTAAATCATGATGGCTTGTTAGCTTTGGGTTTATTTCTACTGTATGATTAGTAATTAACAATTATTCTGGTTGACTATGGTAATAGTAGCATGTGGCTACATAGCTTTGGAATCCTTTGACCTCAAGTAGAGGGATAGAACTAGATGTTACGGAGAGTGAAAGAAAGAACCGAGAGGGGAGAATATAAATTCAAAGAGAGAAATGACTATGGCTGACGTTGTTGGGGATTTATAGGTTAAAAAATGGAATGTGTTTCAGAATGTTTTGAATGTATGATGGCTACGTGATTCTACCCAAATCCTCAAACAAAACTTAATAAAAGTTGCATACGAGCAAAGAGATTTAACTAACCAGAAAGAAACAAAGAGTGTAGGAATAAAAATAACAATAATTTTTCTTATTCTGAGACGATATCCACTAGTCATCCATTAGTAATTAACAATTATTCAGGTTGACTATGGTGATAGTAGCATGTGGCTACATAGATTTGGAATCCTTTTACCTCATTCATGGGGTGGGGGGTAGAACCGGATGGTACGGAGATTAAAATAAAAGAACCGAGAGGGGAGAATATAAATTCAAAGAGAGAAAAGACGATGGCTGACGTTACATATAAACGACACCATTGATGGGTACTCTGTAAAAAACGATTTAAAACATAAATTATAGACTACTCATGTTTAACATCTATCTATCTAAACTTATTTATAAATGGAACTTTGTCTGTCTGTGTGTGCCTGTGTCTGTGTGTCCGTTACCTATAGACTTCGAAACGGCTGAACCGATTTTCTTGAAAATTTACACAGTTCTACTATAAGCGTCTGCTAGTGTTCTTAGCTAGGTGTTGTGTCGAGGTACCCCCAATAAATATCAAAAATCGATAATCGAAAAAAATCTGGTTATAGAAGGAGTGGTCCGATTTTAATCAAATTTGATACACTCATAGACAAAGACATAAGAAACGATATTCAGATGTTTCAAGGTTGCAGTTCTTACAACAGTGCAAAAAATCGATAATATATATATATATATATATATATATATATATATATATATATATATAAAAGGCAAGATGTTTGTGTGTGTGTCTGTTTACCTGCCTGTATGTCTGTATTTTTTCAGCACTTTTATTTTAGTTTTTGCTTCGGGTTTAGCTCTAAGTAGGTATAATTGTAGTTTTTAGTCTCAGCCATGATGCCATTTACTCAGAGGACTTATTTAGCCTTCAAAATTCAGTTTACGACGAACAAAACTTATTTGATTTCGATACCAGGAAATCAAAATTTGACTTACATCCATTCATTTTTCTTTCAGTCTACGGTTTTGCTTTGACTGGAAACAACTATTGCTTTTTAGTCTTTCGTGCCAACATCCAAAGAGTCTGCGCTCCAGGACCATGGATTAGTTTTAAAGCTTTCATTACACCCGAGCAACGCCGGGCTATACTGCTAGTCATAAATAAAAAGCGAAACGAACTTGCTTTCCGGTCGCTTCAACAAACCAGTCTAGGCGAGTGTCAAAATGGAGGCTTCCAATGGCAATGCCTCACACGCATTTTTTCTTTTAAGTTCATTTTTATTCAAAGGTCATTATTTCTCTGTCCAACGGTGTCGATAAATAAAACAAAAAAAAAAGCGTGGAACTAAAAGACTGAATTGTTCTTTCTTTAATGCAGACTCGAAAGAGTGGATTTAATGCAAAGTCATGACATATGACATAGCGCTATCGTTTTGTTATGCATTGTGCAATAAAGTCTGTAAGTGGAACTGCCAGGAATTACTTTACAACTGACAAAGTTATTTACTTTGAAGAGATTTCTTTTTTACTACAAAGTCGGCAAAGAATAGGACATGCATTTTGTGGAAAATAAATTTAAAACAATTTTTAAAACTTATATATTGATTCCATGATGTGATATTTACATTAACGGAGCAGATGACAATGTCAAAATATACATCTTCTTCTTCTTCTTCTTCTTCTATGTGACCTGTCCTTTCAGGACGTAGACGATCATGGCTTTCCACGTCTCCCTATCCTTGGTGGCTCTTGGTATATTTTCTCCTGTTACTCTACACAACCCCCGTTCCGTCATCCACCTTATCAGGCTCTTCAAATATGTTATCCACTGCCTTCCTCTGTCTCTTTTTTCTTTTATCTGGATTGTTAGTATCAGGTTCCCCAAGCCCTCCTTCCTGATTGCGTGTCCCAGGAACTTTAGTTGTCTTTTCCTGATGCACACTATTAATTTTCTTTTCGTTGCCATTCTTTCCAATACCTCATCATTGCTCAGATGTTCAGTCCACGATATCCGCAACATCCTTCTGTAGAACCACATTTCCCCTCCTTCAAGTTTTTCTCCATTTTCGATTATATTGTCCAGCATTCACAACCATATTGAAGAACTGACATCACATACCAATCTAACACTCTCTTCTTTGTTTCTAGTGAAATTTTCCTCTGTCTTAGTACTTTACCCAACTTCTAGAACGCGTCCTTCACCATGCCAATTTGCCTTCGGATCTCTGTTTCGCACATTCTATCTCTTGTTAGAACACTTCCTAGGTATTTAAATTTTTGTACTTCCTTGATTCTAGTAGCCCAAACCGTATTTGGGATTTTGGGTTGCTCTTTATACATCGGTGAGTGTAAACTCCATCTCGAAAAAAAAGCACGTTCTGTATTATCCGATCAGAAAGTGTGACTTTGTTTAGTTTTTTAATTGCTAACTTCTATAAAAAAATAATTCTGTGGATTATAATGTAACAGAAATTTAAGGAAAACATATAATAATATTAATAAACTAGGTTTAAACTGTGAAATTATCACGGTTTTCTTAGATTAATATTCTGATGAATCTTAATTCTTCGGGTAATGATTGTATAAGCGCATGTCCAATTCTATGACAATAAAATATCCGTAGAAATTCCCTTATTGCATCATTGATTATCCGTAGAAATTCCCTTATTGCATCATTGATTATCCGTAGAAATTCCCTTATTGCATCATTGATTATTTGAACTTAACAAATTTAATAAAATATGCAACAACAATTATAAATAGAAAGTTTTCTCACTTCTTCGTTCCTATCATTCTTCCTTGCTTGCATTCGTTCTCTATTATGTTTAAGGATTTATTGTCTCTCTTCTGCTCGTAATCGTTCTCCTTGCTTGCATTCGTTCTCTATTATGTTTAAGGATTTATTGTCTCTCTTCTGCTCGTAATCGTTCTCCTTGCTTGCATTCGTTCTCTATTATGTTTAAGGATTTATTGTCTCTCTTCTGCTCGTAATCGTTCTCCTTGCTTGCATTCGTTCTCTATTATGTTTAAGGATTTATTGTCTCTCTTCTGCTCGTAATCGTTCTCCTTGCTTGCATTCGTTCTCTATTATGTTTAAGGATTTATTGTCTCTCTTCTGCTCGTAATCGTTCTCCTTGCTTGCCTTCGTTCTCTATTATGTTTAAGGATTTATTGTCTCTCTTCTGCTCGTAATCCTTCTCGTCATCTTCTCTGCCGTTCTCTTGCTTCCTCTCCTTGTTGACTTATTCTTTCTTCCATTACAATGATTTTCTCCGGAAATATAATGCATTTACGAAATACAATTAATTTCATTCATTACAGCAAAAGCGTGACACACGTAGGTATCTAGGTAGGTATTACATTATTATAATATAAAGACTACGGCTTCCTATGTTTTTCACAGGGAAAATTGAAGGACCGATTGAATAAAATAAATAAAAATAAATGAATGAAAGGAATTTTTTCTTAGCTAAAGAAGAATCAAGATGAAGACAGCAAAGAAAGACTTGAAATTATGTAAAACACAAAAACGCTGGAAGTATAATAATACTTTCTCTCTCTTTCTTTCTCTTTCTCTTTCTTTTCTCTTTCTTTCTTTTTCTCTTCTCTTTCTGTTTCTCATTCTTATTCTCTTTCTCTTTTTTTTTCTCTTTTTCTCTCTTTTTCTCTTTCTCTTTCTTTTTCTGTTTCTGTTTCTTCTTTTTCTCTTTCTCTTTTTCTATTTCTCTTTCGTTTTCTCTCTTTTTCTCATTTTTCTCTCTTTTTCTGTTTTTCTCTCTTTTTCTTTTTTTCTCTTTTCTTTCTATTTCTCTTTCTTTTTCTCTTTTCTCTTTTTCTTTCTCTTTCTCTTTCTTTTTCTGTTTCTCTTACTCCTTCTTTTTCTATTTCTCTTTCTTTTTCTGTTTTTCTCTCTTTTTCTGTTTATCTGCTTTTCTCTTTTTTCTTTTTTCTCTCTTTTTCTTTTTTCTCTCTTTTTCTTTTTTCTCTTTTTCTCTTAAACGAAACCTTTCATAAACTGACATCTAAAAATCCAGCTTTTCTGGACATCTTCATTATCTGTCTAACCCCTACCCTCTTAACTCATTTCCCTACCCATAGGCTATTGGCTGATCTTACCCAACTCTTGAATTCCTCTACCCCATTAGCAGATTGACTTCAGTCACTTTCTCACAGAGGGGATGTGGCTTTTCTACAAATATTTTCACGTTTTCTGCTTTAACAAGCTTCATTTCCTAATGTCTAGACCACAGGAATTTACTCGAGCTACTAGAGTGGCAACTAGGTCCCACCCTTTTACAGTCAAAATAAGCAAATATAACCGCCACTTCCTATCTACCTTTTTTTTTCTCGCATTTACCGTTTGTGGAGCTCCATTCTGCATACTTGCTTTCCGGATAGCTACAATCTGCAAAAGTTTAAGTGCAACGGTAATTGCTATCTGTTATCTACTTGGCCCCCATCTTTCTCTTATCCTTCCTTCGACACCCCTTTACCCTTTCACTGTAAACCCCTGCGCTCCGGTGACATTGCTGCATTGCTTCGGGTGAAACGATTATAAAAAATGCTACAACATCTGATCTGGTGATTCTGCTACATATTTAGAGTGTCTTGACAAAATCCAAAGACGAATCAGCAATGTTTATAGTTCTAAGAGGGCATCTCTTCCCTACCACTGGCATATATCTTCCCTGTAACTTTCATATAAATACCTTCATAATAATTGTTCTGGTAAGCATTCTTCTTTGGTGTCTTGGATTTATGAATTTAAGCGCAGTAAAAATGTAACAGACGACGGAAAGTGAGACACTGAGATCCGAAGGGGAAATCGGCATGGCCAAGGATGCATTCCAGAAGCAGAGTCGCTGGAAACAAAGAGAGTACTGGATTGTTATGTGATGCCAGTTCTTCAATTTGACAGTCAATCTCATCAAAGATAAAGAAAAGACTTGAAGGAACCGAAATGTGGTTCTATAGAAGCATACTGGATATAAAGTGGGGGTCATTTCTGTATTACAATCTATATATAAACTGACCCCTCAATTTGTGGTCACAGCAGTTTCTATACACTTATGTTTCTGAGATCCAAAAGCACAAGGATGCATTGCAGAATCTGAGTAGAGTATTGAGAGACAGGAAAATTTCTCTGGAAACAAAGAAGAGAGTACTAGAGTACTATGTTGTCATGTTCTTCAATACAGCATGGAATGCTAGACAATATCACCAAAGATGAAGCAGCGACTTGAAGTAACTTGAGATATGGTTCCACAGCATATCAGCAATGATGAGGTCTTGGAGAGGATGGAAACGAAAATGAAAGTAATACTAAACATCAAGAAACTACTGCTGAATTTCTTTTGATGTGTAATGAGAAAAGAGGGTTTGGAGAATCTGATACTCACAAGTACAGGTGGGGGGGTACTCAAATCAAGCAGGTACAGAAATTGAAATCCCTGGAAAGTATTATAAAAGAAGACGGAAAGTGAGACACTGAGATCCGAAGGGGGAAATCGGCATGGCCAAGGATGCATTCCAAAAGCCGAGTCGCTGGAAACAAAGAGAGTACTGGATTGTTATGTGATGTCTGTTCTTCAATTTGACAGTAAATGTTGTAGAATCTCGTCAAAGATAAAGGAAAAGACTTGAAGCAACCGAAATGTGGTGCTACAGAAGCATACTGGAAATAAAGTGGGGGATCATTTCCGTATTACAATCTATATATAAACTGACCACTCACGACGGAAATGTCGACACTGAGATCCGAAGAGGGAATCGGTATGTCCAAGGATACATTCCAGAAGCTGAGTAGAGTATTGAGAGACGGGAAAATTTCACTGGTAACAAAGAAGAGAGTACTGGATTGTTATGTGTTGTCGCTCTTCAGTATGGTAGCGAATCCCGGACAATCCCATCAAAAATGACGTAAAGACTTGAAGCAAAAGAAAGGATGGTGAGGATACTATGGACGGAACATGTGAAAGACGACGAAGTTTTGGAGAGGAGGGACACAAGAATGAGACTGATACTTAACATCAGGAAAAGACAGCTAAAGTTCCTGGGACATGTAGTAAGAAGAGAGGGCTTGGAGAATCTGATGCTCACGGAACAGATAGAGAGAAAGAAAAACAAGGGAAATCAACGCGTGACATACTTAATGGGCTTGAGCAGATGGATGGCAGAGCGGGGTTTAAGCGGTATAACAGAAAAGAGCCACAAGGGACATGGAAATGTGGAGAACCATGATTGCCTAAAATGCCAAATCTATGTAAAGGAGACTAAAATCAACCATGTTCAGAAATACTTGAGATGTGTTTTAATAGAGAATGGAAAGTGCGACACTGAGATCCTAAGGAGTCTTATAATGGCCAAAGATGCATTCTAGAAGCTGAGTAGAGTATTAAGAGACAGGAAAACTTCGCTGGTAACAAAGAAGAGAGTACTGGACTGTTTTGTGATATTTAACCTTCAGTATGTCAGTGAATGCTGGACAATCTCATCAAATATAAAGGAAAAATTTGAAGCAACCGAAATGTGGTTTTACAGAAGGATGCTGAGGATACCATGGACCGAACATGTGAGCAATAACGTGGTTTTGGAGAGGATGGAAAGAAAAAGGAATGTGGTACTTAATGTCAGGAAAAAACAGATTAAGTTTCTGGGACATGTAATGAGAAAGGAGGGCTTGAAAAATCTGATACTCACAGGAATGATAGAGGGAAATAGAGACAGTGGAAAGCAATACGTGACATACTTGATGAACTCGAGCAAACAGATGACAGAGCAGGGTTTTGGAGGTGTAAAAAGAGAAAGGGCGTTAAGATCTTTTTTATATATATATATAATCATATCGCCCCAAGCAAGGCATTTTACTGCCACAGTTTTGCAGGGGGTTACATAAAAGGAAAGTTATGAGAAAGAGTGACAGGTTATAGGGGGTGTCAGGAAGTGGGTAAGAGAAGGATGACTGTGGAGATAAAGTGAGGGATCAATTCATATATTGATTCTAATGTAGAATTGATACCCCAGTTTATATCCACATTATAACAGTATAGAATTTTTTTATAATCATATCGCCCCAAGCAAGGCATTTTACTGCCACAGTTTTGCAGGGGGTTACATAAGAGGAAAGTTATGAGAAAGAGTGACAGGTTATAGGGGGTGCCAGGAAGTGGTAAGAGAAGGATGAGAATACTGATGAGAGTGGAGTGGACGGAGAAAGGAGCATGAGAGAGAGAGAATGCAAGTTAGTAAGATAGGAGGTGACTATTGACTTTACATTTAAATTCTTGGAGATTGTAGCTGTCGGGAAAGCGAGTAAATCGAAGGGAATTCCACAGGCGGGACGTGAGAGAAAAGAAACTGGTGGAGTAGAATTTACATTTAATTGGTTTCACAGTAAAAGGGTGGGACCTAGTTACTAATCTTTTTTTTTTTTATAAGCGTTTCACCCCGAGCAAGGCATGTCACTGCCACTACTGCGCAGGGGGCTATATAGAGTGGAGAAAGGATGATTAAATATAGGAAATGTCAGAGGGTGGGTGATAGGCGGGTAAGGATACAGAGAATGAGGGTTGGGTAGATGAGAGTGTTCTGAGAATAATTGGGAGTTAGTGTGATAGGAGGTGTCTATTAACCCTACATTTAAACACCTGGAGATTGTAGCTGTCGGGAAAGCAGACTTGTGGAAGGGAGTTCCACAGGCGAGAAGCACGAGAAAAGAAGTTGTTGGAGTAGAATTTACGGTTACATCTTATTTGTTTAACTGTAAAAGGGTGGGACCTAGTTGCTAATCTAGTATTTCGTGTAAATTCATGCTTAGACGGCACCAGAGATCTAAGCTCATCGGAGCAGAAGCCATGAAAGTACTTGTAGAAGAGGCACAGGGAAGCCACATCACGCCGGTGAGAGAGTGGTTGCAGCCGGTCTGCCAAATCAGTATCAACCACGTTACAGATCCTCTTTCGTATTTTGTCAAGAAGCCCAAGGAGAGCAGCAATCGCACTTAACTGACTAAATCTGACTACTCCAAGTGACACTTACCTACTAACCAGACCTGAATTCTTTTAAGGGTTTGATTGCCAATAACCTTGATGAGACAGAGTCTGACGCATTATTTGGAGGCAGTAATACCAATGGAAAGAGTTTTGAATCCGAATATTCTAAATTAACTGAAAGGCAACAGAAGAATAAATGAATGAAAGCGATTTTGAGATCAAATGAAAGAAAGGGATTTGATTAAGTACGCCACACAGACTTGTTCGAGATACTCGGCAACCTCGACATTTTAGGAAATATATTATTATTATAATCAAGAACTTATATTGGCAACAAATCTCTTGCATAAGCACAGGAAATGAATTCAGAATGTATGCAAAAATAGAAAGGGGCGTAAAACAAGAAAGCTTTCTCCTCAAATTTATTCAACCTGTACGGCGAAACAATTCTGAGAGAGATAAAATCCTTGCCAGGATTCACCATTAGAGGCCACAACCTCAACAGTATAAGATACGCGGATGACACAGTGTTGATAGCAGACACGGAAAGGATAACGCAGCAAGGTAGCAAGAGAAAGCGAGAAGAAACTTCAAGAAAACGGAATGTATGGTCATCAATGAAAAAAGATACTAAAATGCCAAGTACAGGTTGGAGAATCAAAAATAAAATAAGTAGACATTTAAATATCTGGAAAGCTGACTGACAGAGGATGGAACGTGCGACACTGAGATCCGAAGACACATTGGCATGACAAAGGACGCATTTCAAAGGCTAACCAGGATACTGAGAGACAGGAAACTGTCATTAGAAAAGAAGATAAGGGTGCTGGACTACTTTGTAACTTGTTGTAGATTCCGTACGAGAAACAGTACAAAATAATGAACAACAAAAACAGATAAGGAGATAGAAAAGTAGGTTATATTAAACGTAATATACAAACTTGAACGCAAGTTAGTAAATCTAGGAATACTATTACTAAGAAATAAATATATACAAGTCTTGAAGTGAAGTCATTGGAAATAGTATATCCGTTTATATTATTCTAGATGAGTGGAACTCAGAGTTAGTCTGACTTCTGATGCGGTAATCTCTGGGTAACTTCGGTATCTCTCGGTAACTTACGTATCAGTTCCGGTACTCTCCGATAATTGTAACGGATCTCGCCGAATACTCTCTACTGCCAACTGCAACGGCATTTAGTCAGCCTCCGACTTAAGGCGAAATGTGACACAAGGTCTTTTTAATGTGGGTCTTCCGGGCCATATAGCCAGGCCAAAAATATGTCTATTTTTCCCCAGTCCTGATTATACCCTTCGGAGGAACCACAACAACATTCTTTTGTGCGATAAATGTTACTGCTTATTTTGTAAACCCTATTTTTTTAATCAGTCAGTCACTTAACACATGTTACACGCTTAGGCGATCATGACTCGAAAGAGACATGACTGACTAGGTAGAAGTTTTTCCTGTACTAGGTTGCTATTACTTTCTGCTGCAGACTGGTTGCCAACCAAGGCTATAGAACCCAATCTGTCCTAATATTTAACCTGTTGTGGATTCCGGGTGAGGAATCGCACAATATTAAAACAACAAAAACAGATATGGAGATAGAAAAAGTAGGTTATATTGAATGTAATATACAAACGTGAACGCTGGTTAGTAAATCTAGGAATACTATTAGTAAGAACTAATTATATACAAGTCTTGAAGTGAAGTCATTGGAAATAGTATATCCGTGTATATTATTCTACCTGAGTGGAGCTCAGAGCTAGTCTAACTTCTGACGCGGTAATCTCTGGGTAACTTACGTATCAGTTCCTGGGGTCTACGATAATTCTATGGCAGCTGGCACTATGGCGGAAGTATATCTATACTCAAGTCGAGTCCATTATTCTATCCAAAGGGGAGATCTCACAACATAACCTATGTCTTTCCGTATAGCATAGAATGTTGGACGATCTCTCCAAGGATGAAGAAGAAGCTTGAGGCAGCAGAAATGTAGTTCTACAGAAGGATGCTGAGGATACCATGGCTCGAGCACGTAAGCAGCGACGATGTGTTGGAGAGGCCGCAAACAAGAAGAAAACTCATACTTAACATCAGGAAGAGACAGCTGAGATTCCTGGGAGACGTAACGAGGAAGTGGGGGCCTGGAGAATCTAATACTCACAGGGCGGATGTAGGGAAAGAGACAGAGGAAAGCAATACAAAACAAATTTTATAGGCTTCAGCAAATTGGTGCCAGAGTGGGATGTTAGAGAGATACCAAGAGGAACAATGTTCTGAGCAACAAAAGATATAAGCAAGTAGAAGTCCATGATCGCCTACGTCATGCAAGGACATGACACATGAAGAAGAAGAATATGGTTTGAGATGACAAGTTTTTCTAAAAGGCATAAGTTACATCTTTTTTCGTTGTAAAATTTGGATTTAGCGATGATATTCCAGGTAATAGTTGGGTTCTTTGGGTAATTCCGATGCCTGGAACACATCTTGATGGAGATGGACAGGTAGCTGGTCGGAGTTGAGCTGACGAATGTAACTGATGTGGCAAAAGATGCTCCAAGTGATGCTCCAAAAGAAGCTTTCCAGCCAAACTTGAATTTTTAAGTGTTTCATTACCATTACTCTTGATGGGACAGGGGACGGTACATTATTTAATATCAGTAGTCCTATCAGCTTGTACAGCGAGAATATTTAGAGGTCCCTAGAAGTTATGCCTGGATTCGTAATCAGAGGCCACAATTTAAACAACCTAAGGTATACAGATGATACAGTGCTGACAGCAGACACAGAAAAGAAACTACAAGACCTCCTACAGAAGGTAGCTGAAGAAAGTAACAAGAAAGGACTATAAATAAACTGCAAGAAAACCAAATGCATGTTCATCAGTAAAAACGGCAACCCAATATACCAAATACAAGTCAGAGATACTAGAATCAAACAGGTACAAAAATTGAAATACCTGGTAAGTGTTATAACAGAAGACGGAAAGTGCGACACAGAGATCCGAGGGCGAATTGGCATGTCGAAGGAAGAATTCCAGAAATTGAGTAAAGTATTAAGAAACAGGACAATTTCGCTAGAAACAAAGAATAGACTACAGGATTGCTACGTGCTGTCCGTCCTTCAATATGGCAGTGAATGATGGACAATATCATCAAAGATGAAGGAAAAACTTGAAACAACTGAAATGTGGTTCTATAGAAGGATGCTGCGAATATCATGGATCGAGCATGTGAGCAATGATGAAGTCTTAGAAATGATGGAAACAAAAAGGAAAGTAATACTGAGTATCAGGAAGAGACAGTTGAAGTTTCTGGGACACGCAATGAGGAAGGAGAGCTTGGAGAACCTGATACTAACAGGCCAGATAGAGGCAAAAAGAGACAGGGGAAAGCAACGGATAACATATTTGAAGGACCTAATCAGATGGATGACGGAACAAGGGTTGCATGGTGTAACAGGAGAAGGCGTGCTCAGAGCCACCAGGGATAGGGAAACGCGGAAACCCATGATCGCCCACGTCCTGAAATGACAGGGCACATAAAAGAAGTCCTATCAGCAGCAGTTAAGATATTTTAATTTCTAATGAAGATTCCCTCTGGCTTTGATGACAGTTAAAGTTTTCTTTACACGACATATATTGTTTGTCGCTTTACATTATGTTCAACACTATTTGCTTAATGTCATATTACATTGAAACATCAGTTCCTGTAAGATCACCATAGTTAAGCAACGTCTAGTCTGGTCACTACCTGTATGGGTGAGCGCTTGAGAATACCAAGTGCTCTAAACCTTACAGGCACATGACTTTAAAACATCGGCTCCTGTACGACCAGCGAAGTTAAGCAACGTCGAGCTTGATGGGTGACCGTTTTGTTATACCAGGTGCTTTAAGCTTGAATGAGTGGGTGATGTCATGGATAATGGCTCTGAATTGTTAATTAGAAAACCGAGATCCAGCTCCAGACGGTCACGATATATTCGCTTACGCGCAACTACTCTTGGGTAACGTCTAAATCCATTTCTTCTCCCGACAACTAATTATTTTTTTATTATAATCATATCACCCCAAGCAATGCATTTTACTGCCACTGTTTTGCAGGGGGTTACATAGAAGGAAAGTTATGAGAGAGAGTGACAGGTTATAGAGGGTGTCAGGAAGTGGGTAAGAGAAGTATGAGAGAGAGGTTGCAGGTTAGTGAGATAAGAGATTGACTTTACATTTAAATTCTTGGAGATTGTAGCTGTCGGGCTATCTATCTATCTATGTAACTTTTTTTATAATCATATCGCCCCAAGCAAGACATTTTACTGCTACTGTTTTGCAGGGGGTTACATAGGAGGAAAGTTATGAGAAAGAGTGACAGGTTATAGGGAGTGTCAGGAAGTGGGTAAGAGAAGCATGAGAATGTGATGAGAGTAGAGTGAACGAAGAAGGGAGCATGAGAGAGAGAGGGTTCAGGTTAGTGAGATAGGAGATGGCTATTGACTTTACATTTAAATTCTTGGAGATTGTAGCTGTCGGGAAATCAAGTAAACGGAAGGGAATTTCGCAGACTGGAAATGCGAGAAAAGAAGCTACTCGAGGAGAATTGATTTACATTTTATTGATTTCACAGTAAAAGAATGGGACCTAGTTGCTAATCATGTACCTCGATTAAATTCATATATGATTAATTTGAAAGACTTGCATTAATAAGCCATTATTATCTCCAAAAATAATTAAATCAAAAAAGAATTGTGTATATAATATTTAGATTGCAAATAATGCATAGAGTTTGATATGCCATTAAACAAAAACAACAAACCAATCCAATTCAAGTCATTCGTTTACGGGCAAATATTTTTGGGTAAGGTCTAAATCCACCGTTTCTCTCCCACCTATGGGTTAATTCATAATTCACCAATTCTATTTGTATCTTGTTTTTAATAAAATTTTCATTTCGTTTTTTTTTTGTTTTTGTTTTTTATAGTCCTTAATGCCAAAATAAGCATAAAAACTTATATGCCCCGAGAATGGGATATATATATATATATATATATATATATATATATATATATATATATATATCAATACGAGGTTGTTGAGTGGTTACGGCAAATGTAATCCGGTTGAACAATCTAGTCCGTAGTTGTAGTCCTCGTATTCGTCGCATGCAGTGTCCTGAGACGCAGGCGTAGTCAATAGTAGACCTCTGGTGATAGGTCTCTAGATCTCACTCACTCTATCGACGTCCTTGCCTTCGTTTGTATATATGGCTGGTACCAGCCAATCACATTCCAGTGAGCGGGAAACAAGTTGCATCCATATTCATTGCATCAAAACTATCCTTCAAAAAATGAATTTTCTCGTTTTGTGTTGGTTTGTCTTGAACGTTCGCGTAGTTTTCCCCTCCCGTTTCAGCAGTAAAGAAAGGTAGTTGCTATTTCGAATAAAAGTACTTAGACTTTAAATAAAATTACGTAGTTCTTTTTACAGGTTCGTTTACTTTGAATAAAAGTAGAAGTATTTTAAATAAAGTTAGCTATATTTTATGAGATGAATATCAATTTATAAGATGAATATCAATTATTTTCGACAACCATTAATAAGCAATGCTTATCTACGTTATGTCAGATGCAGGAAATGATAAAAGCATGCTATATTAGACAATGACGTTAGAAGAGTTTGAATTCAGAGTAGTTCTATTTCTAGAATGGTTGTCCCTCCTAAGGCTGTAGAGATAATTTTTTTGTTTTTGTTTGTTTTTTGTTTGTTTGTTTGATTTTGTTTTTTTATTTTTATTTTTGTTTGTTTTGTTTGTTTTTTGTTTTTTGCTTTTATTTTTTGTTTTTGTTATTGTTTTGTTTTTTTATTTTTGGTTTTGGTTTTTTGTTTGTTTGTTTTTTGTTTATTTTTTTTATTTTGTTTTTGTTTGAAATTTTTTTGTTTATTTTTGGTTTTTGTGTTTGTTTTTTTTGTTGTTTGTTTTTTGTTTTTTCTACAGTAAGAGGCCCGGTTAACTCTAGACTTGAAGAAATTAAGAATGTAATGATCGAGAAAACATCATCTGACGGGCCGGTGCCACAGACGAGTGGTTCGCAGAAAGAAGCTGTTCGAGTGAAACTTACTTCTCGCCGATGGAATACAGGGGGAATATGGATCGTAAGTGGCATGGCGTGTCCTAGCCCTCATGATTAGACATAACGGAACCAAGGAATGTAGTTCGTCCGAGAACTTTCCATGGAAGTAGCGATAGAGCAGTGAGTGATACACCACATCATTCCTGTGAGGAACAGGTTAGAAAATGGAAAATAATTTTTCTCCAACAAGGACTCGGAGAAGATTTTAAACTCTATCAAGACTCGAAAGCGTACCTCGACATGGTGTAATGATTTGGAAGCTTGTCTCACTAGAACCTATTACAACTGAGTAGTAAGTTTAATCCTCACTGGGTATCCCATACTTTCGGCCTTTTAGACACTTCGACATGGTGTAATGGTTAACAAGCAAGAAAATCATCTGTCAAGACTGAAAAATGAGGACTGGGCAGCTCCCACTCAAATACGGCAAAAGAAGTCTGCATAACTATTTTACTTATACCTTCTCTACAAGAGCATTAACCCTCTAGGGCCATTCGTATCATATTAGTGGGGGATCTGTTTATTACTTCATAACAATATAGAACTGATCCCCCACTTTATGTCCAGTAGAAGCCTTAACCCTCTAGGGCCATTCGTATCATATTAGTGGGGGATCTGTTTATTACTTCATAACAATATAGAACTGATACCCCACTTTATGACAAGTAGAAGCCTTAATCATATTATATTATTAACCCTCTAGGGCCATTCGTATCATATTTGATACAGTATGAAAACAAGCCTTGAAAGAAATATTTTCCTGAAAAATTTTTTAAGAGAAATATTTTATAAATTTCAAATGAAAGCAGTACTGACTGCTCAGTCAATGAATACCAAATGTTTCCTTATAGGGAAATACCAAATGTTTCCTTATAGGGAAATACTGTATCAAATATGATACGAATGGCCCTAGAGGGTTAAGGCTTCCATTGGGCATAAAGTGGGTGATCGGTTTTCTATTGTCATGAAGTAATAAACTGATCCCCCACTAATTACTACTTAATAATATAATAAAATGAAAACAAGCCTTGAAAGAAATATTTTCCTGAAAAATTTTTAAGAGAAATATTTTATAAATTTCAAATGAAAGCAGTACTGACTGCTCAGTCAATGAATACCAAATGTTTCCTTATAGGGAAATACCAAATGTTTCCTTATAGGGAAATACTGTATCAAATATGATACGAATGGCCCTAGAGGGTTAAGCCAAAGTTGACACAGCAACCGCCAACAAGAATTTGAACTCGGCCTACTGACCCACTATTCCACGACGATAATCCTCTCCCCACCACCGTAGAAGTTGTAACGATATCGACGTAATGGTTAATTGTTTGTGATTCACGAATAATACGGGGTTGAAGCTTTTATTGCTTTACATTAGATTTTATTTCACTTGAATACTTCTTCAGTTACTTTTATCTAGTGTAGATTTAAGAGTGACTCCAGTGTCTAAACAGAAAGTGAGCCTTACATTCTCGTCCGCGACGTGTGAGAGACTGCCTGACTGCTCCTTGAAGCGATTGTCTTTACATCCGTCACGGTGTCGGTCATTCTGGAATAGTGGGTCAGTACAAATTTACCATTCATCCGTGCATTGAATACTGTTGCCATATCTGGTCGGGTTAGGCCGATATTAATCTCGGGGTTCTCGACAAACTCCAAAGAAAGATCTGCAAGGATCTGCAATGTGATCGATCTTGATTTGGCATCTTGACCTCAGTCTCTTTCTCACTGACATATCGTGGCTTCCCTCTGTCTTCTCTACAAATATTTTCATGGCAACTGCTCTAACGATATTTTTCCCTGATCCTTCGTCCACGTGAATTCAAACGTACTCCTAGATTCGCATCCAGGTCCCACCATTTTACTGTTGAAATAGTTAAATGTTACATGTAACTGACTCTTCTACTCTAACAGCTACTTTCCTCGCACTTCACGACTGTGGAACACTCTACCCTTTACTCTCTCTCTCTCTCTCTCTCTCTCTCTCTCTCTCTCTCTCTCTCTCGCCCCTTCTTGCTCAGGGTGATATATGAAATAAATATTGGTATTTAGTTAATAGTTTAGACATTTCTGGGCAGCTTTGACACTCTTCCTGACATCTATAAAAACATGACCCAAGGTTGAATAAAGAATAAATATCGCTTAAGGATAACTTGCTAATCATTAATCTATCTAATTTTGAAGGTATTTATTAATCAAATCTTGAAAGTATTTGTTAATCTAATTTTGAAGGTATTTATCGCGCAAATTACTAAGGTATTCATTAATATAATTTTGAGGGTATTTATTAAGCTAATTTCGGAGGTATTTACTAATCTAATTTTGAAGGTATTTATCGCGCAAATAACTAAGGTATTCATTAATATAATTTTGAGGGTATTTATTAAGCTAATTTCGGAGGTATTTACTAATCTAATTTTGAAGGTATTTATCGCGCAAATAACTAAGGTATTCATCAATATCATTTTGAGGGTATTTATTAAGCTAATATCGGAGGTATTTACTAATTTAATTTTGAAGGTATTTATCGCGCAAATAACTAAGGTATTCATTAATATAATTTTGAGGGTATTTATTAAGCTAATTTCGGAGGTATTTACTAATCTAATTTTGAAGGTATTTATCGCGCAAATAACTAAGGTATTCATTAATATAATTTTGAGGGTATTTATTAAGCTAATTTCGGAGGTATTTACTAATCTAATTTTGAAGGTATTTATCGCGCAAATAACTAAGGTATTCATTAATATAATTTTGAGGGTATTTATTAAGCTAATTTCGGAGGTATTTACTAATCTAATTTTGAAGGTATTTATTAATCTAATTTTAGTTTGAAACAGAAATTAAAAGAGACTCTGTAGATTAGCTGTGCGCACATACTACGTTTGTCAGCAGAAGGAAAGGTTACTGTGTCTAAATAGACATTAATATCCGGCATTTATATTTGTTGATTCTCTGTTGGTATTTTTCCTTTTTTGTTTATGTACATGTATTTATATGTTTTTTCTTTGATTGAGCTATGAAGAGAGAGGAGCGATAACAGCTCAGTTTTTTATGTTCTTTTTCTATTAATTGATGACTTTATGCTAGGTTCTTAATTTTGACTTGCTATTGGTTTTGATATCTGTCCTCTTCTATGGCAGTGAATGCTGGACAATCTCCCCAAAGATGAAAAAAAAAAGACTTGAAGCAACAAAAATGTGGTTCTACAGAAAGATGCATGCTAAGGATACTATTGACCGAACATATGGGAAAAAATTAGGTTTTGAAGAAAATAAAGACAAAAAAGGAACATGCACTTAACATAAGGAACAGAGAGTTGATATTTCTGGTGCACGTAATGAGGAAAGAAGGCTTGGAAAACCGAATACTAACAAGAGAGATTGAGAGAAAGAGAGACAGAGGAAGGCAGTGCTTAGCATACTTGATTGGCTTGAGTAAATGAAAGGCACGACAGGGCTTGGAAGAAATAATAGAAAAATAAAACTAGAACTAAGAGGTACAGGAAAATGTGGAGAATCATGATCCCGTACGTACTAACAAATATATATTAAGTAAATATATGCATTCAAAATAGTCGTTTTTAAAACCATAATAACTCCTAGTACATATTATTGAATTTGTTGCGCACAAATACTCTTGGGAGAGGTATGAATCCGTCTCTTCCCTCCCACCACCACCAGCACCACCAAATATGAGTTAAATTTACACGAGATACTAGATTAGCAACTAGGTCCCACCCTTTTACAGTTAAACAAATAAGATGTAACCGTAAATTCTACTCCAACAGCTTCTTTTCTCGCGCTTCCCGCCTGTGGAACTCCCTTCCACAACTCTGCTTTCCCGACAGTTACAATCTCCAGGTGTTTAAATGTAGGGTCAATAGACACCTCCTATAACTCCCAACTATTCTCAGAACACTCTCATCTACCCAACCCTCATTCTCAGTATCCTTACCCGCCTATCACCCACCCTCTGACATTTCCTATATTTAATCAGCCATTCTCCACTCCAGGTAGCCCCTGCGCAGTAGTAGCAGTGACATGCCTTGCTCGGGGTGAAACGCTTATAAAAAAAAAATAAAAAATAACAAAACAAATTGTGGTTCTTTTGTTTAGCTAGCTACCAGTCTACCGCAGAAAGTAATGTTAACCAACTTTAGGAAAATTTTCTGTGCAGTCATGTTTCTTTCTAGATATGATCGCCTTAACGTTTATCACGTGTGGCATTTTACTGACAGACAAGTCAACTTGTGAGAATTGAACTCACCCCATGCGTCTTCTTGATGAATGGAGGAAGAATAATTTTCTTATAGATTGTTTTTGTGATTTCTAGCTGTTTCCCCTTGCTTCTCTAGCCTTGCTGGTTAATTAGTAGGTACCTCCACTCATTTTCGAAAACTAACTTTTAAATTGAATTTTTAAGAATAAAATATTTTCTTGAAACTTTTATTTTAGTTTAATTGAAATCTAAATGATTAAAATTACTATTACCAGTAAGCAAATTACCCTGGTGTCTTTCAAACTGAAATTATGTTGATTGGAATTTAAAACTTGAAAATGTTTTTTAATTTGAAAATATTTCGGCCATTTTTGAGCGATCGGCACATTTATTAGCAATAATTAATTCTTGGTTTTAAAAATCTTGTAAAAATAAAATTTGCACCTGTGATACATTATCTTTGGAAAATTAGAAAATGTATTGTTAATTAATCTGATTTACATAAGTATTACTTATTTATAGCACGAAATTTAATCTAAAAATATTTCTTAATCACAGAATTGAACTTGTTGATTTATCTGCCGTATTTGAAAAGTGTTGACAGCTCGCCAGATACAAGATAGATATAAGCCGATCAAAGTGACAAAATTGTGCAATGTTTTTCGGTAAGGGGAAAAAACCCTGAAGCACATGACATTTTAATGTACACATAGAAATTACCACAGAAATAAAAAAGCTTCAAATACACAATAAAAAAAATGAAAATTGTTTTAAAAATACGATGGCTAGATGATTTGTATTAAACTTTTAAATTTTGGATTAGGAAATATATTATTCAAATTATAACCCTAAAGTCTACAAGTCTTGGAAATATATTAAAAATATTTTTTAAATTTTATAAATTATTATAATTTTAAAAAAAAATGAAAAAAAATTCTTTTAAAATTTCATTATTTATTGAAAACATTTGTTTTTTTAGAATGTAATATCTGAAATTTAAGTAATTTACTTTTCAAATTAAATTATGTCGTAGTTTTATTGCATTCATTATTTTAGTATTCGGAGCAGATTTTCGGTAAAAGGGGCTAAATGGTTAAAAAAAATAATATATGATTTACATTCTCCAATGAGTCCTGCGTTTCACTCATAAAACCAATCTCGCTTAGAGAAAGTAATTTCTTAAAATTTCATGAATTTGCGTAGAGGGGGTGGTAACAGAGGTTAAAAAACTTTTTACCAATATTTTTTTAAATGATGAATTCAAAAATAATTTCATTCATTTCTGAATAAGTCCTGAAAGTTTCATTAAAATCCGACAATTATTTGATTTTTTGTATGAATTTCCAAATTAATGTGTTTTTCACCGGAAAGAAAGTGAGTTTTGTAATATTACGTTTTCCATTGTAAACTCACGTAAAAATTTGGCTCCCCGCTAACGAAAATAAAAATTTGGCTCCCCGCTAACGAAAATAAAAATTTGGCTCCCCGCTAACGAAAATAAAAATTTGGCTCCCCGCTAACGAAAATAAAAATTTGGCTCCCCGCTAACGAAAATAAAAATTTTGGCTCCCCGCTAACGAAAATGGAAAAATTTAAAAAGGCTCCCCGCTAACGAAAATAAAAATTTGGCTCCCCGCTAACGAAAATAAAAATTTGGCTCCCCGCTAACGAAAATAAAAATTTGGCTCCCCGCTAACGAAAATAAAAATTTGGCTCCCCGCTAACGAAAATAAAAACAAGATTTTTGCCAAACTTTTTAATGTGTTAAGAAGGATAAAAAAAGTTTTGAAAAATAATTAAAAATAATTTGATCTTTTCTCTTAATAATAACATAAACATTTTGATGGAAAAAGTTCGTTATTATTCAGTTTGGGACCTTTTTTTTTCAGACTTTGCTGTATTTTCAGCGATTTAATGTAGGTGCCTAATTTCAAGTCACCCGAACGCTGGGTGTTTAGAATATAAAAATATACAAGACTTTGAACTGTGGTGATACCGAGCAAAGCGAGGGACCGGATGTTTGCACTCTCAGGACCAGAAAGCAAATGACCAAAACTGATCTTTGTGCACCCGGCTCCACGCATATGTTCCGGCAGAAAACCAAAAATTAATAAATATCAAATTCCTGTGCGAATTTTATTTATCATCCAATGGGAAGCCCAGAATTAAATACGTGTGTGAATTCCAAAATGACCTGCTGGGACCCAAAAAGACGAAATAAAAAGCCGACAGAAAAAGCATCGCCAGTTCAGAAAGTACGAGCATAATTAGCACGTCTGTTGACCTCGCTCGCTTCCCTTTTCTCTCTCATCTTCTTCTTCGCTCTCCCCTGAGCTACTTACCCGATCTACGGTGCAGAGACATCAAAGACATTCCTGACAAACGCTCCCACATACAGACGCACAAACTCTCTTTTCAGCATTTACTGCTATAAACATTTTAACGTCCTTTGAACCCATCCTAAAGACATTACTTTATTTGTAAAAAAAAACCTTAATTGATATATGTGTATATATAAATGTTGTTTCTATACTCAATTTGATTTTCTTGTTTTATAACCCCTTTTATAACTTATAGTGGGCTATCTACTAACGAGGCCAAATTCAGTTAATCTGTTTCAACACACAACTACGTTTCACTAGAACGGATAAGCCACTATAGAACAAATTGAACACAAAAACCTTTTTTACAGAGCAAAAGTGGAATGGTTGGACGAAATTTTCTTTGGCTATAATGAATGAATAATTCAGCTAAAAGAAAATATAGTTTTCAGACAATTTTCTCCTCAGAAGCAAACATGAACGAATTATTCATTAATTATTTATATTTTCAAAGCATTTAGTATTAGTACTTAATTAATAGGTAATACTAATTATTCAATTACTACTTAATATTCATACATATGTAATATTTAATATTAATTTTTAATTAACATTTAATATTAATTATATAAATAATATTCAATGTTGGAAATGAATTAAAATTTAGTATTAGTACTTAATGAATACGTAATGCTAATTATTCAATTAATACTTAATATTCATACAAATGTAATATTTAATATTAATTTTTAATTAATATTCAATAATAATATGTAATTGATATTAATTATTTAATTGATATTTATTAATAATGATTATTTAATTAATATTAATTATTTAATCATTATTAGATATTACTTTGAATTAAGAGTTAATATTAATTATTTTGTCAATATTTTATATTTTGTTATTATTTAATTTTAAATGTATAATTAATATTTAAAAATAATATGTAATGTTGATTATTAATTAACGTTAATTATTTAATTAATATTTAATATTAATGTTTAATGACTATTTAATATTAATATTTAATATCGACATTTGATTAATATTTAAAATAGCAAAAATAATAAATTGATAATTTTTAAGAAGTAAACTTTAGAGAAAAATATTATATGTATTGTGCCGGAATATATGTATTCTAAACAACACTTTTTTTACCCGTGTTATTGTGGATCTGGAAAAAACAGCAATTAAGAGGTGCTTCCACGTTTCTCTAAGACTCACAATCAGAGGCCTCAGGTAGTTTATCGTCATACCCAAGATCCGGACGTAGTTTATCGTCATACCCAGGACCCAGATGAATTTTATCGTCAAACCCGGCATCCGGATGTAGTTTATCGTCATACCCATTTTCCGGATGTAGTTTATCATCATACACAGGACTTGGATGCAGTTTATCGTCATACCCAGGAACCGGATGTAGTTTATCGTCATACCCAGGATTCGGATGTCGTTTATCATTATATCCAGGATCTGGATGAAGTTTATCGTCATATCCAGGACCTAGATGCAGTTTATCGTCATACTCAGGACACGAATGTAGTTTATCGTCTTACTCAGGACCGGATATAATTTATCGTCATGCCCAGGACACGGATGCAGTTTATCAACATACCCAGGATCCGGACATAGTTTGTCCTCATACTCAAGACCCGGATGTAGTTTATCGTCATACCCAGGAGCCGAATGTATTTTATCCTTATACCCAGGAGCCGGATGTAGTTTACCGATATACCCCTGACCAGGATGTAGTTTGTCGTCATAAGCAGGATGCGGATGTAGTTTATCTTCATACCCCGGACCCGGATGTAGTTTGTCGTCATAAGCAGAATCCAGATGTAGTTTATCGTCATACCCAGGAGCCGGATGTAGTTTATTGTCATACTCAGAAACCGGATGTAGTTTATTGTCATACCCAAGAACCGGATGTAGTTTATTGTCATACTTAGGATCCGGATGTAGTTATTCGTCATATCCAGGAACCGAATGTAGTTTATCGTCATAGTCAGGAGCCGGATGTAGTTATTAGTCATATCCAGGAACCGGGTGTAGTTCATCGTCATATCCAGGAGCCGGATGTAGTTTGTCGTCATAAGCAGGATCTGGATGTAGTTTATCGTCATATCCAGGAGCCGGATGTAGTTTATTGTCATACCCAGGGCCCGGATGTAGTTTATCGTCATACCCAGGATCTGGATGTAGCTTATCATCATACCCAGGAACCGGATGTATTTTATCGTCTTACTCAGGTTGCCTGATTGGGGGGGGGGGGGTTACAAATGGCAACAAAGATGAAGATAATAGTCCGAATAATGTAAATACTGTAGACAGAGATACATATGGTGGTTTTTAGCATAACCTAGATGTGGTACAAGATCAAAATTATAGGGTACCCCGTGAGGATCGACCTCACTATTCAGCTGTAATTTATTTAGCGAGACAAGCTTGCTAACCATTACAGTACGTCGAAGAGCTCAAAGTAAAATAGATAGATAGATAGATAGATAGATAGATAGATAGATAGATAGATAGATAGATATGAACAGACTAAGATAGATAGATAGATAGAAAGATTTCACAAGATAATGGATTTTTCTTTCACCTCCAATTCACCAAAAATTTTCCAATTAACAATTTTTAATTATACAATCCCGCGAGCCATACATGAAAATTGAATTCCTAATTTCCATTATGTTTGACACCAGTTATTTCAATTTTCCATTGGCCAACAAGATGCCTCCATTTGCAAACCTGCGACACTGAAATACGGCGTATTGTGGAATGGTAGTGAGACTAATTGTTTTGCGTTTTAATGGTCTAAAAAAAGTGTTGTGGCGGAATAGATATCGGCTCAGAATTGGAAATCAAAGAGCCGAGTTCGATTTCCACTCCAATTTGTTGAACTTGCTTATGTGCAAATACCTTCGGGAAAAGTAAGAGTCTTCTCTTATCAGTTAGTAGTTCAGGTTAATAATGTTTCATAATTTACAGATGCCAATATCAAGCAAGTACAGAAATTTAAATATTGCAAATTCTACTCCCTCGGCTTCTTTTCTCGCACCCCCCGCCTGTGGAATTCTCTTCCATTTACTTGCTTTCCCGACAGCTATAATCGCTAAGAATTTAAATGTAAAGTCAATAGTCATCTCCTATCTCACTGACCTGCATCCTCTCTCTCTCATGCTCCTTTCTTCGTCCACTCCACTCTCATCATTATTCTCATCCTTCTCTTACCCACTTCCTGACACCCCCTATAACCTGTCACTCTTTCTCATAACTTTCCTCCTATGTAACCCCTTGCAAAACAGTGGCAGTAAAATGCCTTGCTTGCGGCGATATGATTATAAAAAAAAATCTAGGAATTGTTTTAACAGATGATGAAATATGCAACACCGAAATTCAAAGGTGTATTTCAATAGCAAAATAGATCTTACAAAAACTAGGCAAAGTATTAAGAAACGAGAAGGATTTGTTAGAAAAAATTAAATTTATTGTGGGTTGAATAGAAGGACAGACTTGGTTAGCAACCGGTCTACCGCAGAGATAAATGGCAACTTACGGCGGGAAAATCTTCTCCACTAGTCAGTCAGTCAACTTAAAAGATCGACAAAGCGCGTATCACGTATTGCACTTAACTGACAAACTTGAATAGCAGAATAGATTCGATTCTATAGCCTTGGTTGGCAACCAGTCTACAGCAGAATGAAATGACAACAGATTACAGAAAAATCTGCCTAGTAAGTCGTGGATCGAAGAGACATAACTGACAGATTAAATCATAATATGTCTGTTTAACTGAAGGGAGATGATGATGGCCATTTATGTCACGTCTGCGAATCTTTGCTTGCTTTAATTCATAATCATATTTACTTAGTGTCAAATTGAAACGAAGAAAAATAATGTAATGAACTAATCTTCAAAATGGAAGCGCTAACTACCCTTGAAGTTATGTATTTGATACCATTGCCTAACTTCAAACGTATACACTAATCCCCAGCACTGATACATAATAGAAATTCACTAAGACATCTAGTTTTTATATCCGAGTGGGCCCGTGACGTCAAATATGACGTAAAAATATTTATATCTACATGCCGTTTAAAATGACGGCAAGTTATATATTGATATACCTACTATTGAGTATCTTATATTAAGATATATAAAAAAAAATAATCCATCCCCTCCCTGGGTGTGACAGGAGGGAAATATATATTATCCATGAAACTGTAGTATATCTAAAAAAAATTCTAAATTATATTACTCTGTGAAATTAAAAAAAATGAATTTGACATTGAGTTCTTTTGAGTTCGTCTCTATCAGAATTTACCTGAATAATATACCAAGTGTTCTACTATATATATATAAGATGTCGAACAGTCGAATAGAAGAATTAATTCTATTGTCTCAATTAAAATTAATGTACATAGTGGTGTTGTGGATATCGATTCGAAACGGAAATTCGGAGAGCTAAGTTTAAATTCCGATTGAATTCGTTGCATTCCCCTACGCACAAATATCCTTGGAAAAGATATTAATCTGACACTTTGCCATCCATCTATGGATTAAATAACAGGACTGAGTTATACAGCCTTGGCTGGCAATGAATCTTTTTCTTTTTTTTAATCGTATCACCCCGAGCAAGGCGGTAACGCCACTGATGTGCAGGGGGCTACATAATAGCGAAAAGATTGGAAAAGAGAAAGCCGGAAACAACATCCTAAACAGGGAACAAGGGATGAGCCTGTTAACCTGTTCAATAGCCGTGGGTGGAGTGTGAACCGGGCGATAGATAGATCTATCTACTCCAATTGAAAAAAAAATGAGAAGATTGGAAAAGAGAAAGCCGGAAACCACATCCTAAACAGGGAACAAGGGATGAGCCTCTTAACCTGTTCAATAGACGTGGGTGGAGTGTGAACCGGGCGATAGATAGATCTATCTACTCCAATTGAAAAAAAAACAAAGTGAGAAGATTGGAAAAGAGAAAGCCGGAAACCCCATCCTAAACAGGGAACAAGGGATTAGCCTCTTAACCTGTTCAATAAACTTGGGTGGAGTGTGAATCGGGCGATAGATAGATCAATCTACTCCAATTGAAAAAAAAAAACAAAGTGAGAAGATTGGAAAAGAGAAAGCCGGAAACCACATCCTAAACAGGGAACAAGGGATGAGCCTCTTAACCTGTTCAATAGACGTGGGTGGAGTGTGAACCGGGCGATGGATAGATCTATCTACTCCAACCACAGAAACCTACTTCAGGAAAATCTTCCGCCCGGTCAGTCATGTCTCGAAAGAGATATGATCATCCAAGCGTGTATCCCATATGACACTTAACTGACTTATAATAGTTGGAAAAATAATTAAAGTTTCTACTGGGCATACAATGGAAGCTCTGTTTTCTGTTGTTATCATGTAATAAACTGATCCCCAGTTAATTACTATTTATTAATATAATAATATAATCCGTCTTTTCTCTCTCCTTCTACAGATTAAACAGCAAGACAAATTTGGTTCTACAGCCAAGGTTGGCAACCAGTCTACAGCATAATGGCAACTTATTGTGGCAAAATCTTCCGCTCAGTCTGTCATGTCTCGAAAGAGATATTATCGCCCAAGCGTGTATCACGTATGGCACTTAACTGAATATTAAAAAATATTTTTAAAATCATTTACATTTTTCAGACTGTTATCCTCATTTTTATTTCTGGTTTTTTTCAGATGATATGTGTTGGAATTTTGAACATGAACCCTGTAATTCGTCCAGTGGGATGGCTTGTTCTAGTTCCACCAGCCATACCTTTTCTGGATATCTCGGTATCAGTTAATTCCCATTAGTAACTCCACCGAGTACATATATCAGGCACTTGATAGGAATGGTGAAGCCCGAAACGTTGCCTTGGATATCTCTAAAGCGTTCGACAGAGTTTGGCATGCTGGCCTCCTATGCAAACTGCGGAGCTATGGCATAGCTGGACAATTGTTTGAACTAATCCAGTCATTCCTATCTCACCGCACATTGAAAGTGGTATTAAACTTACATGCCTCCCAGAACTACCATACGAATGCGGGTGTCCCTCAAGGCTCTATCCTAGGTCCTATGCTCTTTCTGATCTACATTAATGATCTCCCTGATACCATAAGATCCCAAGTAGGTATGTACGCCGATGACACCACAGTTTATTCTCGCCTCGATCAAAAATCTGGTGTGGGCGACAAAGCTAACCTTGCAGCCTAGCTTGGAAAGGACCTCCAATCCGTAGTGGACTGGTTTAAGTAAATTTTAATGCTTCTAAAACGAAACTACTCTCAATTAATCATCATAGACAATCGCACCTACCTCCTATTAGCATGGACCAGGCTTGCCTCCCAGAGAGTAAAACACTACGCCTCCTTGGTCTCACACTCTCAGCGGACCTCAAGTGGAATGACTATATCGAATCCATTGCTAAATCCGCTGCTATGAAAGTCGGTTCTCTGTGCAAGGCCCGGAGTTTTTTTCCGTCTGAATCTATCCTGCACATTTATAAATCTACCATCCGCCCGTGCATTGAATACTGTTGCCATATCTGGTCGGGTGTCCCTGCTATTCTCCTTGGGCTCTAGACAAAGTACAGCGGAGAGTCTGTAATGTGATCGATACCGACTTAGCAGACCGCCTGCAGACTCTCTCTCTCTCTCTCTCTCACCGGTGCGACATGGCTTCCGTGTCTCTTCTATAAATACTTTCACGACTTCTGCTCCGATGAACTTAGATCGCTGGTGCCCCCTAGGTTCGAATTTGCACGAGATACTAGATTAGCAACTAGATCCCACCCTTTTACAGTGAAACCGATAAAATGCAACCGCAACTTCTACTCCAACAGTTTATTTTCTCGCACTTCCCGACTGTGGAATTCTCTTCCACATGACTGCTTCCCCGACGGCTACAATCTCCAGGAGTTTAAATGTAAGGTCAATAGACACCGCCTAACAAACTAACTTCCATTCTTTCAAACACTCTTCCCACCCACCCAACTATCTATCACCCCACTTCTGACATTTCCTATATCTAACCACTCTTCCTATTTACCTCCCCCTATGTAGCCCCAAGCGCAATACTGGCAGTGGAATGCCTTGCTTGGAGTGAATTGATTAAAAAAAAACTCTCCTGTTGTTGCCAAGTATTGAACTCACAGTTGTTTCTGTCAAGTCACTGAATCACTTCAACTTTTTAATTCACAGGGCCATGTGTTTAAATGTCGTGGATATGACAATAAAGATGAGGACAATAATTCGAACAATGTAAATTGTGTAAATAGTTACAATACCTCATCTCATAAATTTAGAAGATTCTGAAAAAGGCCGGAGCATACGATGGCCGAAACGTCATGAATATCACATCAAAAATGAGGACAAGAGTTCGAACAATGTAAATCGTGTAAATAATTACAATATCTCATTTCAGAAATATTGGAAAATATTAAAAACTTCATGAAGTTGTGAATTTCTTAGATAAAGTAACTGACTGACGGCATAACTTGAGCTTTCGAAGTGATCTTGGGAGGTTTCGACACATTACACTGTCACCATCAACAAACAAGATCGTTTGAAATGACAACTTCAAAAACTGTAAATTTGAGGATCATCTTATTTTCCTTTCCTGGAAGAAAAACTTTTGAATTGCAACGCAATGGTTATAAAATAAACCAACCATTGATACACTCAAAGCAACAGAGGCAGTGACATTCTTCTCCTTCTTCTTCTTCTTCTTCTTCTTCTTCTTCTTCTTCATGTCGTAGGCGATCATAGCCTTCCACATCTCTTTGTTTCTAGTGGCTCTTAGCACGCTTTCTCCTATTCAGTTAAGTGCCATACGTGATACACGCTTTGGGTGATCATGTCTCAAAAGAGACATGACTGACTGGGCAGATTATCCCGCAGTAGGTTGCCATTGCTTTCTGCTGTAGATTGGTTGCCATCCAAAGCTATAGAACCCAATCTGTCCTATTGTTTGACCCATAACTGGAGGGAAAAGGCGGATATTGCGCTTAGCATGAAACAGTCTGTCGTCCTTGAGTGTTGATTTCAATGTTCACGCTTATATATATATATATAGTTATCCGCAGACAGATCCGTTTCGCTGTATCACAGCTCATCAGTACAGTTAGACATCCGATTGCTTTTTACCCAGGAATGAAATATTTTCCAGCAACTCTAAAAAAAAACACTTTACAAAAATACATCAAAGAGTGGCTGATCTACAAACTTATTTCTTACAAAGAATATATATTCTATTCAAACAAATCTACTGCGAAAATCTTGTCAGCATTAAAGAACCCACTGAGGTTGATATACCGTAAGACAAAAAACTATGTCAATGAAACCTACTTTTCAAAAATACAAAACCAGAAGACATCTTGAGTTTTCTAAGGAAAAAAGAATTAATCAAACTCTGATTAAATCAACCTTCTCACTATAACCAAACTTCTTTTTAAAAAATACCTTTAAGCCCCATCTTTTTGGCATTAAATAACCCACAGAGGTTGATTGACGTTAAGCAAAACTCAAACTCAGGCTCTTTCTCATCTTTGATGAGATTGTCTAGCATTCACTGCCATTTTGAAGAAAACATTAAACAAATCCATTATTTTCTCTGTCCAAAACCTACTTTGATATTACAAAGAAAAAACTAAATTCTACGACTAGTGTTTCCTTTGAAGTTTTTGATGTCCATATTCTCTAGTCATTCCTTATTTCCAAGAAATATTAAGGGATATCCGGTGAATGGTAATGGTAATATTAACCATGTCTTTATAAGAAATCATTCGGAATTTATTGACCGACCAGCCATTGCTGCTTTAGTTACGCTTTTCATCTTGTCCATCAGATTTCAATTAGAGACTAGTATCTGCTTTCCTTATCTTCGTAGTTCAGGTTAATAATATTCCATATTTTACAGATGCCAAAATCAAGCAAATGCATAAATTTAAATATTTAGAAAGTGTTTTAACAGCTGATGGAAAATAAAGCACGAAAATCCGAATAGCAAAATATGCTTTCCAAAAGCTAAGCAAAGTATTAAGATACTAGAAACCTTTGTTAGGAAAAAATAAAAGTGTCATGGTGTCATCACCTATTACAACGGATTGAACTCTTCCTACAACTACATATACTTCCCCTCACAAGAGATGAGAGATCAGAGGGAGAGATCCACAGGAAATCAGCATAAGCAGATCAGCGGAGAGCTTGGGGCAGAGATAGCCAAGACTGCTACCGTACGACTATTACGAGTCCCAGTTATAGTATTACTTCCTAACCCGTATTTATCGTTCTATTAACAGAGTTCCAAGTATTTATATTTTACTGTGTTTATATATATCGTTATTTCCTATTTTGGTTGTTGTATTATTTCTTGTTGGACTCTTAACCGGGTCCAAGATAAAAAGTGTGCCGAATTGCTATGTAATATCGGTCCTCCTCTATAACAGTGAAAGCTGGACATTCTCACATATGAAGAGAAGACTTAATGCAATAGAGATGAAGTTCTACAGAACGGAGCATGTAAGCATGTAAGCAACGAGGTTGTTTTATGAAGAATAAAAATGAAAATGATGCTTATAAACTTGGAATCAACTAGAGTTGAAATTTCTAAAACACATGTAGGAAAAGGACATTGAAATTTTGACACTCAAAAGGTGAAAAAACTGCGTGTACCTTGCTAAAGAGATTGTGTAAGGGGATGTCATTATGCAGTATATTACCTTGAACAGCAGAGGTGATTGACAGGTACATCCGGCCGTGATTGAGGTCAACAAAGGACAAATATGGTTGACAGATATTTACGGCCGTGGATAATGTCAACAAGTGCAACAACAAAAGAAAAAATACAAACGTCATCCGGCTTGAAAGGTAATGGCCGGAGAGAATGCGAATGACAGATACGTGCGGAGATAGTAAGTAAGCTAAGGACAAGGGTTGTTGACAGACACATCCGGCCGTAGATAACGTCAACAAAGCGACAACCCGAAAAAGCAAAAATGCGTGGGAGTTGTTGGCTGAAGACAGAGAGAACTTCCGCAGGCTTCCGACACCCGACAGCCTCTTCGTATGTGCGACCTCTTTCCGGCTACCCTCCTGATCTACACAAGCGCCACCGACGAAGAATAAAAATACAAATTTATATTTTTATATATACGTGTTCTTCGTTGCTTATCCAGATCCAGCGGTGTAATATGCTGCAATAACAGGATTTTTAATCAAGACACTTTTCATTTTAACTATTATTATAAACTAGTGTGCCCTAGCCGTAAAAAATGACAAAATATTTACAGCGATGTGCCGTTTAAAATGACAGCAACATATATATTGACGTACCTACTTGTCATAAGAAAAATAATCCAGCTACCTCCTTAAGCGTGACAGGATATGTGTGTGTGTGTGTGTGTGTGTGTGTGTGTGTGTGTGTGTGTGTGTGTGTGTGTGTGTGTGTGTGTATATATATATATATATATGATAATAATAACTACTTAGACTCTGTAAGAATGCGCTCCGTAAATTTATGCCAATATAAACTTTCGAAAAAACCATTAACAAACAGAACCTAAATCCGTTACAATCCGGCGTACTAAGTCGTCGGATAAATGGGGAGAAAAAAAAAAGAAACCAGCGGAACAAGAACAAAACATTCAAGATTCCGCAGTAAAGAAAAAACCCAAACGGAACCAAACACAAGAAAAAGTGCTCAATACGAAAGTACTAAAATACAATAGTAGAGCAAAAACACACGAAAAATCTAAAGTGAGCCAAAACCTACCGCGATTTCACACTACGGCCTTTTCCCTGACGATCCGTAGTGTGAAACCGCGGTAGGTTTTGGCTCACTTTAGATTATTCGTATTATATATATATATATATATATATATATATATATATATATATATATGACACGTTCATGATGCAGAAACAAATACTTATAAAATAATGAAAGCTTTCCCTCAACAAAACAACATGAAAAAATCTAAGACACACACAGACTCACTAAATTCAAACGTGAAAAATAAAAATAATGACCCGTAGAATGAATTGAAATTCTACTTGATGGCCCTTAAAAATGAATCAAAATTGCTGAAAACAATTTTGAAGAAAAAAAAAACGACGAAATCAAATTTCGCAAGTCAGTGTAAAAAAACATTATGACTAGCCAAAGGTGAATGATTCCCAAAACGGAAATAGATTTAACAAACGAGTGTGAAAAATAAAAAAAAACAAACAAACACGTGCGCACGCACGCATATGAACTTTCTGACCTGCTCACCGACTACTTTATATATACTGTGAGAAATTATTCACACATAGCTCTGAGCTCAAGCAGTGGATGGAAATCAACAAATATAACAAGACATACCTGGGTTTGAACAAGTTTATTAGTCTTGCAAAAATATGTTGATTTTTGCAGCTAACTGCTTAGCTTGGTATATAGTCTCTTTTCGAGGCGGTAGTTAGCTTCCTTCCGGAGACTTGAGGGGCTTCGGCCTCGTCTTGGAAGGGGGTGAAATTTCGAATGGAGCTGCAAATTCCGCGACGTTCAGGAATTATTCTTCTATGGTCTGGTTCCTTTAGCACTTTCCATTCGGTCGAAAGAGGGTCGAAGTCCTCGCCATGAAGAATTCTTAGAGAAGTTTTCTCTAGCAAAGAATGGCATTTGCCCAAAAGGATACCTTAAAAGGTATGATGGATTTGGAGAGAGTCTCTCTGAATAAAATGATAAGGCATTAGCCTAATAAAAATACCTTGATTTAGGTATAACTGTCTCGGGAAATAGAGACATGAGGGCGCCTATTGTAGGCCCCACGGCAACGTATAAGAAGGAGCGGTGCTAATGCGACCGTGTCTGTCGGAGCCGGCTGTCCAAAAGAGACCGGAAATCTTCCCTTCCGTTCTAAGCCCGCCAAAAGTTCAAAACGAGGTCGGCTTAATTCAGCCAATCAACAGGATTGTCTTAAAACAATGTGGTGGATTCATCATCCAATGAGGAGACCCGTTACTATTTGTATAATTTCCAACACACTGCCAAAGGAGCAACGAAAAAGTAATGGTTATCCATTACTTTTTTTTTTCATAGAATAGGATAATTGTATTAACTATCAGTTATTCGAAAGTAATTATTATTTTTTATTTTCCTTTCAAGGGGAATTGAACGTGCTTCTGTCTGCCACTATAACGTTTATAACTAATGAACCTGGTTCTACCTAGATCATTAAAATTGATAATCGGACTGCAGTCCCTACGAGACTAGTGAGATGTTTTATCCGAACAATTTGGACAAATCCACTCTCCCAAAGTATCCTGCTGGACCACTCCTACACAGTCAAAGTGGTACCAATTGTCGCAGGCGTCACAACACACCATGGGGGAAGATCCATCGTTTGCAACGGAACAAGAAGGACAGAAGAAAGGACCGCCCTCTTCCTGAAATGTTGCTGGGGACGACGCAGAAACTCCCTTTAATTCCAGGGGAAATAAATGTTTTAAGGAATGAACCTGTTCGCATCCGTCCCTCAACACACAGGCCGAGCGAACTTTACCATCATTCCCGGAAATGAGTCTAAGCACCTTACCTAGACTCCAAAAGGGTCTAGTCTTATTAGGAGATTTGATTAATACAATTTCTCCAACTGACACCTTATTTTGCAAATCCGCACAGTTGGAGTTACAGGACTGAAGATCGAATCCTGCTTCCTTCAACCTGTTACGAACAGTACTATACACAGAAAGGAGAGATTTGGAATCGCAACTAGTGGTGACCAAATTGTCAACATAAAAATTGTTGGAGATTACTGAAGAGGATATATCAGAATCATATCTCTCCACGTGAAACTTAAGGATGCAACCCAGAATAAAGGGACTTGCATTAAAGCCAAAAATGATGGAGTTATACCTGTAGGTATACAATTTGTCCTTTACCTTGAGAAAAAAACAAAATCTATTTTTGTCCTGAACAGTTCTCAGGCGAATTTGGAGGAAGGCCTTACGAAGGTCTCCTAAAAGAACATAGTTGTTCTTTCTAAAAATCAACAACAAGTCCAGTAGCTGTGCTGTTAAGTTAACTCCAGCATATGCTGCATCGTTAATAGAAACACCCCCCCGCCGTTTCAACGAACAATTAAAGACGGGGCGGATTTTCGTAGTAACCCCAAGGCCCTCTTTAATAACGGGCCGGTGAGGAATCCAACAATAATTCTTAAACTCCCCAGGAGGAACTGAAAAGGGTTCGACAATACCACAATCCTCATATTCTCTAAAAACTTGTAAATACTCGTCATAGAGTCCCTTCTTCTCCAAGGAATCTGCCACCCTATGCATTATTTTTAGGGAAGGCACATAATTAGAATCCACCCGAGACAATTTATCTCCGTCCCAGGGCAGATCCACATAATATCTACCATTTTTCAAAACTATGGATTTCTTGAAGTCGTCAATTTTTTCTTCATCATAGGAAGATAAAGTTTCACTCTCGTCGATTCCAATAGACTCGAGAGAGAGAAAATGTTCAATTCCGCGTTCAACAGAGGAATCCTCGAAAAATGGACCAAGTGTATCTGAATACGAATATACCGGATTTAAGGCACTGTCGATTAAGAACGACGAACATTTAGGCAAGGATTCAATAACTTGATTAAAGGGAGGGCACTCTAACTTATCCTCCCTATTAAATACCGGCTTCAAAAAATGGTGCCCATAGCCGAAGGGAATGATTTCGTCAGAAATTCTCCATGCAGTCCCATTTAGACATTCAACCAAATGCGAATCCTTCAACTGCTGGATTAAATCCAAACCGACAAGGCCATGTAGATCTCTACCGTTCAAATCCTCATAGCCATTACCGAGACGAAATCCTGCCTCCTTTATATTAGAGGTAATCTCATCAAATCTCGGCACTTGAAACTTGAGGTTAAGGTTGTCCGTAAATAAGGCAGAGAAGGGAAAGGGTTTTTGAGACCCTAATCTAATGGAGACATTAAGTTCAAGAAGGTCCACCGACCTGGTTCCTATAAGGGTGTTAACCGGCATTATCACGGGTTTCGGTACTAATTTTTCCCGAGGACACAATTTTTTTAAAATAGCCTGAGAGAAAAACGATTTTTGACTTCCAGAGTCCAAGATACAGTGAAATGAGACGGGACGCCCTTCACCCTTCATGGACACTTTAATAACTGGAAATATACAATTTTCCAGGTCTGACAGTGTAGTCCTTCCCACAAAGGACTCTAAGGCCATAGAGCACATAACCGTGTAATGGTTTTTTAGTCCACAAGTATTGCAGGGATAGGGAAACCCTCGGTTTCCCTTACAGTCCTGGTCAGAGTGACCACCCAGACATCTGGTACAGATTCGTAGGTCCTTAGCTCGTCGAACCTTTGATTCGTGGCTAGGATATTTCGGGCAGTCCTTAACGGTATGGTCTGCTAAGTCACACAACTTGCAAAACCTTCTGCCTTCTCTAACGCTAGTCCGGGTATTTGAGGGATCCGTACCCTTTTTGGGATTGGAATTTTTAAGGCTCGACAAATTGGGTCGAGGCTCAGATGAAGAGGAAGCAGAAAATGGCGGCTTGAGCGGGCCACTTTCCCGCCTTTTATCAACTAAAGGCGCCGCTTGCAAAAATTCAATAATGTCGAAAAGGTTGGACATAATTGCTAAAAGGGAAGGATAACGCTCCTTCGTTCGCGACATTAATTCCCTTCGAACGCTAACTGGGAATTTTCGGAACAGAATATGGGCCACCATTGACCCAGAAGTGGAATTTTCCGAAAAAAAATCTGTTCCAAAGGACTTGTCCAACTCAGATAAGTCAAGCTTTACTTGTTCTACACAAGTTTTAAGCTCATCCAACTTGGTTATTTGCACCGGTAGTGGAATTATTTCCTCAAAAATTCGGTCCTTAATAAGGGAAGGATTCAGGAATTTTTGTTTTAAGCTATCCAATGCAAATGGGTAGTTCTCGGAGGAAACATCCAAATTAGAAATCAAATCAAAGGCTTTCCCCTTCAACTTCGACTTGAGAATTAACATCTTGTCAGCATTGCCCAAGTTGGCTGTGCAGAATTCGAACCTTCTGAGAAATGTCCGAAATTCGAATTTATCGGCCGAAGGAGACCCGCTGAAGTTAGGGCACTCCAATTCTAATTTTAAATGTTGAAGAGAGACAGGTTTTAAATTTTTGCCGCTCTCTCGACCAGATTTTAACTCAAATAACGTTTCCCTAACACCAGAAGAAAATTTTACAGAGTCATTGCAAAATGACAACCGCTCCTCTTCAGGAGACTTTAAAATAATCTGGTCAAATAAATTGTCCAAATCTTTCAGCCAATTTAGGATATCTTTCTCGCTCGCCTCAATGGTCGACAGAGAGGAATTATTATCCTTAAGCCAGTTCACAGTACATTGAATCCGAAATTTTTTTGTTTCGATTTTATTGGTTAATTCCTTTAAGGCCGCCATGATGTCGCCCGTAAGGATACTAGGATAAGATGCGAAACAATACTCAAAGAACGGTGACAATTTTAATTCAAAGAACAGCCAAAGGCACGATACGACGCGAAGAGAGAAAAAAGAGGAATTGTTAAGGCTTAGCCAGTCAAAGGGAGGTAACTTTCCCCCTCTCCAACAATTTGACAAAACGATAACTAATAATTAGGGAGGGAAAATTTTTTTTTTTTTAGGTAGCAGACAAGAAGCACCAATTCAATATATAGCTAAAGGATATAGCAAAAAAAAATCATACATAATACAAATAACAATTCTGGAAGGGAAAATGATTAATTTTTACGAGTGATAATGTCAACTCGCTCAAGTATTAGAAATGCAAACAAACTATTGCCGAAACAATTTAGAATGAAATCTTACAAACAATTAAGGAATTATTCACTTATAGAATAGACCCTTTTTTCTTTTATGCAGTAAGGGATCAATTTTAAAAGAGAATTACAATCGTATTTTTACGAAAATAAATGAATTCAAGGTTACAATACAAGGTCGTATTTTTACGATAAGGGCTATTTAAACGTTAAAATATGTAACGTCATAATTTTAGCAATAAAAGCTATTTAAACGTTAAAATACAAATCAACATATTTTTGCAATAAAAGCTATGTGAGAAATTATTCACACATAGCTCTGAGCTCAAGCAGTGGATGGAAATCAACAAATATAACAAGACATACCTGGGTTTTAACAACAAGTTTATTAGTCTTGCAAAAATATGTTGATTTTTGCAGCTAACTGCTTAGCTTGGTATATAGTCTCCTTTCGAGACGGTAGTTAGCTTCCTTCCGGAGACTTGAGGGGCTTCGGCCTCGTCTTGGAAGGGGGTGAAATTTCGAATGGAGCTGCAAATTCCGCGACGTTCAGGAATTATTCTTCTATGGTCTGGTTCCTTTAGCACTTTCCATTCAGTCGAAAGAGGGTCGAAGTACTCGCCATGAAGAATTCTTAGAGAAGTTTTCTCTAGCAAAGAAAGGCATTTGCCCAAAAGGATACCTTAAAAGGTATGATGGATTTGGAGAGAGTCTCTCTGAATAAAATGATAAGGCATTAGCCTAATAAAAATACCTTGATTTAGGTATAACTGTCTCGGGAAATAGAGACATGAGGGCGCCTATTGTAGGCCCCACGGCAACGTATAAGAAGGAGCGGTGCTAATGCGATCGTGTCTGTCGGAGCCGGCTGTCCAGAAGAGACCGGAAATCTTCCCTTCCGTTCTAAGCCCGCCAAAAGTTCAAAACGAGGTCGGCTTAATTCAGCCAATCAACAGGATTGTCTTAAAACAATGTGGTGGATTCATCATCCAATGAGGAGACCCGTTACTATTTGTATAATTTCCAACAATACACAGTATTTTCATCAGTAAGACAAACGGATCTCGATATGTACCGTTATAAGTTTATTCGCCTGAAGAAGCTTTGGACTCGAAACACGTGTAGCGACACAAATATTATTATTAATATTTAATATATGATACAAAAAGCAAGTAATATTAATAACAATAAATCTAAAATTTACACAAAACGCTCGCGGTTTCTCGCACATTTTTCTTATATAGCCATCCGCAGACAGATCTGTTTCGCTGCTCATCAGTACGGTTAGACATCTGATTGTTGTTTACCCAAAATTGAAACCCGACCGAATTGGCGTCAGTCTGTGATTCTACCTCTGAGCAGAGTTTTTACCGTGTATATTATCATTATATATTCGTCATCCACATACAAGCCTGTTTCGCAGCTCATCAGTGTGGTTAGACAACCATTTGTTTCTGGCCGGGATCGAAACTCGACCGGTTCGATGTCAGTCGGAGCCGCTGACCCCTAAGCCATAGGCCTATGGAATCAAAGAAGGAAAATTTTAGCATGTTTTATATAAGCGGGGTATTATATATATATATATATATATATAACGGTCTTTATTCTAATAAAGACGGGTATGAAAATATTTTAAGCATGACCAAGCAAATTACTTTCTCGTTTACGGTTGTCTTCATCTTTGCTCTTTTTTTATCATTTCACTCCAAGCAAGGCGGGTCGAGAACTAGTAAGCATGTGTGAAAGAAAAGACAGGGTACATTGGGCGTAGAATATGGAATGAAAGATGGATGGCACTCAAGGAGATAGAACATGGCAAATGACATTGTATTTAAATTTTTGGAGATTCTATCACGGAAGCAAAAAAATGTGAGGGAGTTTTCTAGGTGATAAGTGCGAAAAAAGAAACTATTAGAATAGAAGAGTTGGTTACATTGAACAATTTCAACTGTAAAAGATGGCAAGCTAGTCAGTTCAGTGCTATACGTGATACACGATTTGCCGATCATATTCACTCGGATATATAGGTCTGTTTCGTTGTATCACAGCTCATCAGTACAGTAAGAGTCCGATCGCTTCCAAACCCAGGATTGAAACCCGACCGAATCGGCGTCAGTCGGCGATTCTACCTCTGGGCAACGAGCGTCCGGTAGAAGGGGGCAGGCCTTTTAACGCGTATATATCATTACACACGCCCAATAGCTAGAGTGCTCTAATTCATTGTTGAATGAGCGGTGCGTATATATATATATATATATATATATATATATATATATATATACGAAAAAAAAGAAGACGATATCTGTGAATATTCATGTGTATAATTAATAGAAAGAATGATCGTATTTACTACCAATTTATTGAGTATAATTTTCCCTACTTTTTCGAAAATTTAATTTATTTGGAATATAAATAGTTTTTTTTTTTCTAAGGTATGCCCCGGAGGCCATGTTTTGTTATCATTTCACTTTCAGTGGTTTTCATTGGCGCTCGTTTTTCAATCAAATCTTCTTGGTGAAAAACATGCCTAAAGTTACATCTTGCTACATTTGTATATTTTAACATTTCGATAAATTTAATTATGTTTTTTACCCTCTGATTTTCAGAAGACATTAGTTGAAAAAAAAAGGAATAATTTTTTCGAGTTTTGAACTTTACATGAAGCAAAACAAAAAAGAAAATTACAACAAATAAACAAGGTTTACATAGACATTTTTCTTTATTTTCGGAATTACACAATATATTATTATTATTATTATTATTATTATTCAGAGAGATACGGAAAGGCTAAGAGAGAGAGAGAGAGAGAGAGAGAGAGAGAAAGAGAAAAAGAGAGATGAATAGGAAGAGGATAAAGAGAGAGAGCTAATTAGCTACTAGATAGATAGATAGATAGATAGATAGATAGATACTAAAAAGTGATTATATATATATATATATATATATATATATATATAGAGAGAGAGAGAGAGAGAGAGAGGGGGAGGGGAAGGAAGGAGGGGATTGAGATAGATAGATAGATAGATAGATAGATAGATAGATACTTATATACAAAAGGTATATACGATATATATATATATATATATATATATATATAGAGAGAGAGAGAGAGAGAGAGAAATAAGGAAAGGGACATTGAGATAGATAGATAGATAGATAGATAGATAGATAGATAGATAGATATAAAAATATTGATGTAGACGGATAGATAGATAGATAGATAGATAGATAGATAGATAGATAGATAGATAGATAGATAGATAGATATGAGAATGATATGATATATAGATATATACATACATTCATATTAAACAGATTGAAATAATTAGAGCGAGGGAGAGAATGATAAATATAAAGCAAAATACATTTTCTTACCCCGAAAGAAACGCCTTTAAACACATGACAGTTTTATTGTTTGTCAGTGGCAGATTCTGTGAATTCTCTCATTTCGTACTATTTTGCACTGCTTTATGCACACTTTCGTGCCTTTTCTTTGTAGTATCGAGTCACCCAGTGAGGATCAAATTTGAGAAACAAGTCATCCATGTTTGTTAATTATGGTAAGTTGTCTTTTTAGTCATTAGCTACATTTAGTGAATTTCACGAAAAGATAACAGATAATGCAGAGAGAAATGAGCACACTACAATATCAAGAGTCTGCGAGAATATTGTGCCAATCAGTCTCAGGTAGGGCGATCACGCTTATGAATAAATAGTAGAAATAAAGTAATTGCCATATTTGTTTGCTATATATCTGTGGTGATACCGACCGAGCAAACGCGATGGACCGGATGTTTGGACCCTTACAACCAAAAGTCAAATGACCGAATTTTATTTATCGGCTAATGGGAAGCCCAGAATCAAATACGGATATGAATTACCAAATGATCTGCTGCGATCCAAAAAGAAGATATAAAAAGCCGATACAGAAAGCATCACCAGACAGACAGACCCAGAATCAAGAGAGACGACTTTAATTAGTAGCCCCTTGACCAAGTCAAAACTACTTACTGACCTAAGGAGCGAATACATCAAAGACATTCCTTACTAACAACGCTCCCACATTCCTAAACATTAATTCTCTTTTCAGTATTTTATTGCCATGAACATTTTAACGTCCGTTGGACCTATACTTCAAGTACTAATTTAACTGTAAAAACCTTAATTGATATGTTTTGTTTTTTTTTGTTTTGTTCTGTTTTTCATAATCTTTTCACCCCGAGCAAGGCATTTCACTGCCACTATTGCGCAGGGGGTTACATAGAGGGGAAAGTGGTGAGAAAGGATAATATGATATAGGAAATGTCAGAAGGAGGGTGATAGGCGGGTTAGGATACCGAGAATGAGGGTTGGATAGATGGTGAGAATGTTGGGAGAAGAGGTGCAAGTTAGTGTGATAGGAGGTGTCTATTGACCTTACATTTAAACTCCTGGAGATTGTAGCTGTCGGGAAAGCAGACATGTGGAAGGGAATTCCACAGGCGGAAAGCGCGAGAAAAGAAGCTGTTGGAGTAGAAATCATGGTTACATCTTATCTCTTTTACTGTAAAAGGGTGGGACCTAGTTGCTAATCTAGTATCTCGTGTAAATTCGTACATAGGCGGCACCAATGATCTAAGTTCATCGGAGCAGAAGCCGTGAATGTATTTGTAGAAGAGGCACAGGGAAGCCACATCACGCCGGTGAGAGAGTGGCTGCAGCCGGTCTGCCAAGTCAGTATCGATCACGTTACAGATTCTCCGTTGTATTTTGTCAAGAAGCCCGAGGATAGTAGCAGGGGCACCCGACCAGATGTGGTAGCAGTATTCAATACACGGGTGGATGGTAAATTTATATGTGCAAGATAGATTCAGACGAGAAAAAATTCCGGGCCCTGCACAGAGAACCGACTTTCATAGAGGCGGATTTGGCAATGGATTCGATATGTGTATATATAAAATGCTATTTTTCAACTCAATTTGTTTTTCTTGATATAATCATTTTATGACTTATAGTGGGCTATCTACAGCAAGGCCAAATTCCGTTAATCTGCAACAATATACAACTACTCTTCACTAGAATGAACTCCCACTATAAACTGGAAAAGAAAGGATAACCCACTATATATCTAGTGATTCTTAACAAAATCTAAATAACAATCTGCAATGTCATCGGTCCTGGTCTGGCATCTTTGCTTCAGTCATTTCGTAAAGTACATTCCCTGTGCCTTTTTTGCTACCTCAACTTGATGAATGTAAGCGCAGTACTGGACTGGCAGCTAGGTCTCATCATTTTACAGTTGAAATTGCTTGATGTAAAGTTTCTGCTATCACACTTTTCCCTTCTGGAATTCCTTGAATCATGTCTTTTTTATTGTCTTTTCGTCTCAGTAGCTATTTCTCGATTTTTTCACTTTCGGTAACCCTTGCGTCTTAGTGGCTTTATCTCCTTATTTGGCGTGAAATAATTTAAAATATTAAAGAAAAGCAAAATGTGATAAAAGGAAAAGGAAATATTAACAAATTAAACACAAATAAAATGTTTGGTGAGGAATGAACCATCCACAGAAACAATTGGAAAATGTCACTCAAACACAATAATATATATATATATATATATATAAATTAATCGTATCACCCCGAGCAAGGCGGTTATCCCACTGATGTGCAGGAGGCTACATAAGAGTAAAAAGATTAAATAGAAGAGAGTGAAGAGGAACACGAACCAGTTAGAAAGGAGCAAGAGAAGGATGGGAATACAGGTGTGATGACACTACATAAGAAGAAAAAAGATTAAGTAGAAGAGAGTGAAGAGAAAGACCAACCAGTTAGAAAGGAGCAAGAGAAGGATGGGAATACAGGTGTGATGACAGTTGCAAAGGTGGAGAGAAAGGAAAGGATATACGTGGTGGTGAAAGAACTAGAGTCACGTGGTTAATAGATGAGTATTGATATCTGGATATAGCTGTAAAGAGTAAGAGTTTACGGACTTTTTTCATTGATAGAACTATCCTTGACACCTACTTGAAGCTGCTTTTTATCACAACTCTCCAGAATTACTTTACAAATAACAATCTCTCAGCGAAATAATTCAATTGCACATTACTCGCAATAGTAAGTCCGAAGGTATTATTACGCTGTCTGACTAGTAGCTGTCGCTAACTGCTTCCGTTAACTGCTGTACTCGACTGCTCGTAACTAATTGCTCGTCACTGCTACTGTTGTCTGCTCTCAACTGCTCGTAACTCGACTACTCGTCACTGCTACTGTTGTCTGCTCTCAACTGCTCGTAACTCGACTACTCGTCACTGCTACTGTTGTCTGCTCTCAACTGCTCGTAACTCGACTGCTCGTCACTGCTACTGTTGTCTGCTCTCAACTGCTCGTAACTCGACTACTCGTCACTGCTACTGTTGTCTGCTCTCAACTGCTCGTAACTCGACTGCTCGTAATTGCTCTAGTTGACTGCTCCTGTACTGCGATATATATTCGCCTTCCCACTTAAGGCAAAATGTGGCACAAGGCCTTTTTTATGTGGGTAATCCAGATCATATAGCCCGGACAAAAATTTCTGTTTAATTTTTATTAGACGAGAGTCTACCCTTCTGCGAAGCCTCGACCTGGTTAATACTCTCCGTCCGAAAGCAGAGAGTTCGTCAATATACAAAGCAGCTAACTGCTCCTGTACTGCTCTCCGGAAGTCACGCAGGTAGTTTATATATATATATATATATATATATATATATATATATATATATATATCCAGAAGAATAGTTCATTCGTTTTTGGAGGGTATCATAACAATATACATGTTTTTTGTTGTTGTTGTTGTTGTTGTTGTTGTTGTTTTCATTTCCTCTATAACATCGTCGGAGCTCACATGATTTGTCAATGATATTCCCAGCATCCTTCTGTCGAAGTATATTTCTGTTACTTCAAGTCTCTTCTTCGTCAATGAAAAGATTATTCAAGATTTACTCTCAGATAGTGAAGTTGATATTACGCAATAGTTCAGTACTGTTTTCTTTGTTTCGAAGAAAATTTATTTAAAGTTAGTATTTTCTTAAATTCAAGTAAAAATGGGAAACTTTCCAGTATATTTCAGCGAAATTGTCATTTTGCCAAAATTGTTGTTTATAACTATAGTTTAGATATATGGAAAAAATAAAGCATTATTTTAAACTGAATCCAGAACTATAAGGGTAAATGGCTGATTTGCTTGAGAAAATCCAAGTCTCAGATTATTTCTCGCTGTTAAAGGATCGATGGCGTTTGTGGGTCGTGAGGAGAAGACGTTAGAAACGATTAAATACAAACAAGACATTATTAATTCAGATTCGCAATTGTAACGACACTAGCAATGATATGGTTAATCTTTAAATTCAGACATTTCCACTTCAGTTTTGGTGATCTGTGAACGGAAACGATCAATAAGTTAATAACTTGGTTCCGTTAGATTGACCTTAAGGGGGTAATATTGAACAGATCATAAAAGCAAGTACGCTTGACTAACAGAAAATGAAAACCATTCTCTTTGCTCTTTGTGAAATAGAATCGTTCACTGACTAAAAGGTTTCAAATGAAAAGAGAAGAAAATCAACCTCTTATACAAAAATAGGATATCTTCTTCTTCTTCTTCTATGTGCCTTGTCCTTTCAGGACGTAGGCGATCATGGCTTTCCACGTCTCCCTATCCCTAGTGGCTCTTAGCACGCATTCTCCTGTTACACCACGCAACCGCCGTTCTGCTATCCACTTGCTCAGGCCAGTCACGTACGTTAATCGCTGTTTTCCTCTGTGTCGATTAAAAAGGAGAGGAAGATTGAAATAATGGTGAAGAGGGTTCAAACTGAGGATGGGGGAAGGAAATTAGGGTAGAAGTCATAAAAGAAAAAGAAATGGGTCGAGTAAAGTGTAGATTAAAAGTAAAAAATGAGAGGGAAAAGGACAAAAAGAAAGAGGGAAAAAAAGAATGGACAAAAAAGTTGTAAAAGAAAAACGTCCATGAACAAGGAAGAGGTAAAGAAAGAAAAATAGAAAAAAAGAACGGTAGCAAAAAAAGTCAAAAGCGTAAAGAAAACAGAAAGATGAAGATGAAGAGGAAAAAGAAGAATGGACAAAAGGAGTGAAACAAAAAATGTCACATAAGCGAGGAAGAGAAAAAGAAAGAAAAAAAACACGAAAGCATAAAGAATAGAATAAGCGAATGTTACAGAAAAAATCACGTAAGCATGAAGAAGAATAGAATAAGCGAATGTTCGAGAAAAATCACGTCAGCATAAAGATTAATAGAATAAGCGAATGTTAGGGAAAAAGTCACGTCAGCATAAAGAAAAAAAGAATAAGCGAATGTTAGGGAAAAGTCACGTAAGCATAAAGAAGAATAGAATAAGCGAATGCTAGGGAAAAAGTCACGAAACATAAAGAAGAATAGAATAAGCGAATGTTAGGGAAAAAGTCACGTAAGCATAAATAAAAACAGAATAAGTAATGTTCGAGAAAAAGTCACGTAAGCATAAAGAAGAATAGAATAAGCGAATATTGAGAAAAAGTCACGTAAGCATAAAGATTAATAGAATAAGCGAATGTTAGGGAAAAGTCACGTAAGCATAAAGAAGAATAGAATAAGCGAATGTTAGGGAAAGTCACGTAAGCATAAAGAAGAATAGAATAAGCGAATGTTAGGGAAAAAGTCACGTAAGCATAAAGAAGAATAGAATAAGCGAATGTTAGGGAAAAAGTCACGTAAGCATAAAGAAGAATAGAATAAGCGAATGTTAGGAAAAGTCACGTAAGCATAAAGAAGAATAGAATAAGCGAATGTTAGGGAAAAAGTCACGTAAGCATAAAGAAAACAGACGAAAGCGAATGTTAGAGAAAAAGTCACGTAGGCATAAGGAAGAATAGAATAAGCGAATGTTAGGGAAAAGTCACGTAAGCATAAAGAAGAATAGAATAAGCGAATGTTAGGGAAAAAGTCACGTAAGCATAAAGAAAACAGAATAAGCGAATGTTAGGGAAAAGTCACGTAGGCATAAGGAAGAATAGAATAAGCGAATGTTAGGAAAAGTCACGTAAGCATAAAGAAGAATAGAATAAGCGAATGTTAGGGAAAAGTCACGTAAGCATAAAGAAGAATAGAATAAGCGAATGTTAGGAAAAAGTCACGTAAGCATAAAGAAGAATAGAATAAGCGAATGTTAGGGAAACACGTAAGCATAAAGAAAAGAATAAGCGAATGTTAGGGAAAAAGTCACGTAAGCATAAAGAAGAATAGAATAAGTTAATGAAAACACAAGCATAAAGAAAAACAGAATAAGCGAATGTTAGGAAAAGTCACGTAGGCATAAGGAAGAATAGAATAAGCGAATGTTAGGAAAAAGTCACGTAAGCATAAAGAAGAATTAGAATAAGCGAATGTTAGGGAAAAAGTCACGTAAGCATAAAGAAGAATAGAATAAAGCGAATGTTAGGAAAAAGTCACGTAAGATAAAGAAGAATAGAACAAGGAAATGTTAGGAAAAAGTCACGTAAGCATAAAGAAGAATAGAATAAGCGAATGTTAGGGAAAAAGTCACGTAAGATAAAGAGAAAAACAGAATAAGCGAATGTTAGGGAAAAGTCACGTAGGCATAAGGAAGAATAGAATAAGCGAATGTTAGGGAAAAAGTCACGTAAGCATAAAGAAGAATAGAATAAGCGAATGTTAGGGAAAAAGTCACGTAAGCATAAAGAAGAATAGAATAAGCGAATGTTAGGGAAAAGTCACGTAAGCATAAAGAAAAACAGAATAAGGAATGTTAGGAAAAAGTCACGTAGGCATAAGGAAGAATAGAATAAGCGAATGTTCCGGAAAAAGTCACGTAGGCATAAGGAAGAATAGAATAAGCGAATGTTAGGGAAAAGTCACGTAAGAAAGCAAAGAAACAGAATACAATGTTAGGAAAAGTCACGTAGGCATAAGGAAGAATAGAATAAGCGAATGTTAGGGAAAAAGTCACGTAAGCATAAAGAAGAATAGAATAAGCGAATGTTAGGGAAAAAAGTCACGTAAGCATAAAGAAAAAACAGAATAAGCGAATGTTAGGGAAAAGTCACGTAAGCATATGTAGAAGAATAGAATAAGCGAATGTTAGGAAAAAGTCACGTAAGCATAAAGAAGAATAGAATAAGCGAATGTTAGGGAAAAGTCACGTAAGCATAAAGAAAAAACAGAATAAGCGAATGTTAGGGAAAGTCACGTAGGCATAAGGAAGAATAGAATAAGCGAATGTTAGGGAAAAGTCACGTAAGACAAAGAAGAATAGAATAAGCGAATGTTAGGGAAAAGTCACGTAAGCATAAAGAAGAATAGAATAAGCGAATGTTAGGGAAAAGTCACGTAAGCATAAAGAAAAACAGAATAAGCGAATGTTAGGGAAAAAGTCACGTAGGCATAAGGAAGAATAGAATAAGCGAATGTTAGGGAAAAGTCACGTAAGCATAAAGAAGAATAGGAATAAGCGAATGTTAGGGAAAAAGTCACGTAAGCATAAAGAAAAAAACAGAATAAGCGAATGTTAGGGAAAAAGTCACGTAGGCATAAGGAAGAATAGAATAAGCGAATGTTAGGGAAAAAGTCACGTAAGATAAAGAAGAATAGAATAAGCGAATGTTAGGGAAAAAGTCACGTAAGCATAAAGAAAAAAAAACAGAATAAGCGAATGTTTGGGAAAAAGTCACGTAGGCATAAGGAAGAATAGAATAAGCGAATGTTAGGGAAAAGTCACGTAAGCATAAAGAAGAATAGAATAAGCGAATGTTAGGGAAAAAGTCACGTAAGCATAAAGAAGAATAGAATAAGCGAATGTTAGGGAAAAAGTCACGTAAGCATAAAGAAAAACAGAATAAGCGAATGTTAGAGAAAAAGTCACGTAGGCATAAGGAAGAATAGAATAAGCGAATGTTAGGGAAAAAGTCACGTAAGCATAAAGAAGAATAGAATAAGCGAATGTTAGGGAAAAAGTCACGTAAGCATAAAGAAATATTAAATAAGCGAATGTTAGGGAAAAAGTCACGTAAGCATAAAGAAAAAATAGAATAAGCGAATGTTAAAGAAAAAGTCACGTAGGCATAAGGAAGAATAGAATAAGCGAATGTTAGGGAAAAAGTCACGTAAGCATAAAGAAGAATAGAATAAGGGAATGTTAGGGAAAAAGTCACGTAAGCATAAAGAAAAAACAGAATAAGCGAATGTTAGAGAAAAAGTCACGTAGGCATAAGGAAGAATAGAATAAGCGAATGTTAGGGAAAAAGTCACGTAAGCATAAAGAAGAATAGAATAAGCGAATGTTAGGGAAAAAGTCACGTAAGCATAAAGAAGAATAGAATAAGCGAATGTTAGGGAAAGTCACGTAAGCATAAAGAAGAATAGAATAAGCGAATGTTAGGGAAAAAGTTACGTAAGCATAAAGAAGAATAGAATAAGCGAATGTTAGGGAAAAAGCCACGTAAGCATAAAGAAGAATAGAACAAGCGAATGTTAGGTAAAAAGTCACGTAAGCATAAAGAAGAATAGAATAAGCGAATGTTAGGGAAAAAGTCACGTAAGCATAAAGAAAAACAGAATAAGCGAATGTTAGGGAAAAGTCACGTAAGCATAAAGAAGAATAGAATAAGCGAATGTTCGAGAAAAAGTCACGTAAGCATAAAGATTAATAGAATAAGCGAATGTTAGGAAAAGTCACGTAAGCATAAAGAAGAATAGAATAAGCGAATGTTAGGGAAAAGTCACGTAAGCATAAAGAAGAATAGAATAAGCGAATGTTAGGAAAAGTCACGTAAGCATAAAGAAGAATAGAATAAGCGAATGTTAGGGAAAAAGTCACGTAAGCATAAAGAAGAATAGAATAAGCGAATGTTAGGGAAAAAGTCACGTAAGCATAAAGAAGAATAGAATAAGCGAATGTTAGGGAAAAAGTCACGTAAGCATAAAGAAAAACAGAATAAGCGAATGTTAGAGAAAAAGTCACGTAGGCATAAGGAAGAATAGAATAAGCGAATGTTAGGGAAAAAGTCACGTAAGCATAAAGAAGAATAGAATAAGCGAATGTTAGGAAAAAGTCACGTAAGCATAAAGAAAAACAGAATAAGCGAATGTTAGGAAAAAGTCACGTAGGCATAAGGAAGAATAGAATAAGCGAATGTTAGGGAAAAGTCACGTAAGCATAAAGAAGAATAGAATAAGCGAATGTTAGGGAAAAGTCACGTAAGCATAAAGAAGAATAGAATAAGCGAATGTTAGGGAAAAAAGTCACGTAAGCATAAAGAAGAATAGGAATAAGCGAATGTTAGGGAAAAAAGTCACGTAAGCATAAAGAAGAATAGAATAAGCGAATGTTAGGGAAAAAGTCACGTAAGCATAAAGAAGAATAGAATAAGCGGAATGTTAGGAAAAAGTCACGTAAGCATAAAGAAAAACAGAATAAGCGAATGTTAGGGAAAAAGTCACGTAGGCATAAGGAAGAATAGAATAAGCGAATGTTAGGGAAAAGTCACGTAAGCATAAAGAAGAATAGAATAAGCGAATGTTAGGGAAAAAGTCACGTAAGCGTATAAAGAAGAATAGAATAAGCGAATGTTAGGGAAAAAGTCACGTAAGCATAAAGAAGAATAGAATAAGCGAATGTTAGGGAAAAGTCACGTAAGCATAAAGAAGAATAGAATAAGCGAATGTTAGGGAAAAAGTCACGTAAGCATAAAGAAAAAACAGAATAAGCGAATGTTAGGGAAAAAGTCACGTAGGCATAAGGAAGAATAGAATAAGCGAATGTTAGGGAAAAAGTCACGTAAGCATAAAGAAGAATAGAATAAGCGAATGTTAGGGAAAAAGTCACGTAAGCATAAAGAAGAATAGAATAAGCGAATGTTAGGGAAAAAGTCACGTAAGCATAAAGAAAAACAGAATAAGCGAATGTTAGGAAAAAGTCACGTAGGCATAAGGAAGAATAGAATAAGCGAATGTTCCGGAAAAAGTCACGTAGGCATAAGGAAGAATAGAATAAGCGAATGTTAGGGAAAAGTCACGTAAGCATAAAGAAAAACAGAATAAGCGAATGTTAGGGAAAAAGTCACGTAGGCATAAGGAAGAATAGAATAAGCGAATGTTAGAAAAAGTCACGTAAGCATAAAGAAGAATAGAATAAGCGAATGTTAGGGAAAAAGTCACGTAAGCATAAAGAAAAACAGAATAAGCGAATGTTAGGAAAAAGTCACGTAAGCATAAGGAAGAATAGAATAAGCGAATGTTAGGGAAAAAGTCACGTAAGCATAAAGAAGAATAGAATAAGCGAATGTTAGGGAAAAGTCACGTAAGCATAAAGAAAAACAGAATAAGCGAATGTTAGGGAAAAAGTCACGTAGGCATAAGGAAGAATAGAATAAGCGAATGTTAGGGAAAAGTCACGTAAGCATAAAGAAGAATAGAATAAGCGAATGTTAGGGAAAAGTCACGTAAGCATAAAGAAGAATAGAATAAGCGAATGTTAGGGAAAAAAGTCACGTAAGCATAAAGAAAAACAGAATAAGCGAATGTTAGGAAAAGTCACGTAGGCATAAGGAAGAATAGAATAAGCGAATGTTAGGGAAAAAGTCACGTAAGCATAAAGAAGAATAGAATAAGCGAATGTTAGGGAAAAGTCACGTAAGCATAAAGAAAAACAGAATAAGCGAATGTTAGGGAAAAAGTCACGTAGGCATAAGGAAGAATAGAATAAGCGAATGTTAGGGAAAGTCACGTAAGCATAAAGAAGAATAGAATAAGCGAATGTTAGGAAAAAAGTCACGTAAGCATAAAGAAAAAAAAAAAAACAGAATAAGCGAATGTTTGGGAAAAAGTCACGTAGGCATAAGGAAGAATAGAATAAGCGAATGTTAGGGAAAAGTCACGTAAGCATAAAGAAGAATAGAATAAGCGAATGTTAGGGAAAAGTCACGTAAGCATAAAGAAGAATAGAATAAGCGAATGTTAGGGAAAAAGTCACGTAAGCATAAAGAAAAACAGAATAAGCGAATGTTAGGAAAAAGTCACGTAGGCATAAGGAAGAATAGAATAAGCGAATGTTAGGGAAAAGTCACGTAAGCATAAAGAAGAATAGAATAAGCGAATGTTAGGGAAAAAGTCACGTAAGCATAAAGAAGAATAGAATAAGCGAATGTTAGGGAAAAAGTCACGTAAGCATAAAGAAAACAGAATAAGCGAATGTTAGGGAAAAGTCACGTAGGCATAAGGAAGAATAGAATAAGCGAATGTTAGGGAAAAAGTCACGTAAGCATAAAGAATAATAGAATAAGCGAATGTTAGGGAAAAAGTCACGTAAGCATAAAGAAAAACAGAATAAGCGAATGTTAGGGAAAAAGTCACGTAAGCATAAAGAAGAATAGAATAAGCGAATGTTAGGGAAAAAAGTCACGTAAGCATAAAGAAGAATAGAATAAGCGAATGTTAGGAAAAAGTCACGTAAGCATAAAGAAAAACAGAATAAGCGAATGTTAGAGAAAAAGTCACGTAGGCATAAGGAAGAATAGAATAAGCGAATGTTAGGGAAAAAAGTCACGTAAGCATAAAGAAGAATAGAATAAGCGAATGTTAGGAAAAAGTCACGTAAGCATAAAGAAGAATAGAATAAGCGAATGTTAGGAAAAAGTCACGTAAGCATAAAGAAAAATAGAATAAGCGAATGTTAAAGAAAAAGTCACGTAGGCATAAGGAAGAATAGAATAAGCGAATGTTAGGGAAAAAGTCACGTAAGCATAAAGAAGAATAGAATAAGCGAATGTTAGGAAAAGTCACGTAAGCATAAAGAAAACAGAATAAGCGAATGTTAGAGAAAAAGTCACGTAGGCATAAGGAAGAATAGAATAAGCGAATGTTAGGGAAAAAGTCACGTAAGCATAAAGAAGAATAGAATAAGCGAATGTTAGGGAAAAAGTCACGTAAGCATAAAGAAGAATAGAATAAGCGAATGTTAGGGAAAAAGTCACGTAAGCATAAAGAAGAATAGAATAAGCGAATGTTAGGGAAAAAAGTCACGTAAGCATAAAGAAGAATAGAATAAGCGAATGTTAGGGAAAAAGCCACGTAAGCATAAAGAAGAATAGAATAAGCGAATGTTAGGTAAAAAGTCACGTAAGCATAAAGAAGAATAGAATAAGCGAATGTTAGGGAAAAAGTCACGTAAGCATAAAGAAAAACAGAATAAGCGAATGTTAGGGAAAAAGTCACGTAAGCATAAAGAAGAATAGAATAAGCGAATGTTAGGGAAAAAGTCACGTAAGCATAAAGAAAAACAGAATAAGCGAATGTTCGAGAAAAAGTCACGTAAGCATAAAGAAGAATAGAATAAGCGAATGTTAGGGAAAAAGTCACGTAAGCATAAAGAAAAACAGAATAAGCGAATGTTAGAGAAAAAGTCCCGTCAGCATAAAGAAGAATAGAATAAGCGAATGTTAGGGAAAAAGTCACGTAAGCATAAAGAAAAACAGAATAAGCGAATGTTCGAGAAAAAGTCACGTAAGCATAAAGAAGAATAGAATAAGCGAATGTTAGGGAAAAAGTCACGTAAGCATAAAGAAAAACAGAATAAGCGAATGTTCGAGAAAAAGTCACGTCAGCATAAAGAAGAATAGAATAAGCGAATGTTAGGGAAAAAGTCACGTAAGCATAAAGAAAAACAGAATAAGCGAATGTTCGAGAAAAAGTCACGTAAGCATAAAGAAGAATAGAATAAGCGAATGTTAGGGAAAAAGTCACGTAAGCATAAAGAAAAACAGAATAAGCGAATGTTCGAGAAAAAGTCACGTAAGCATAAAGATTAATAGAATAAGCGAATGTTAGGGAAAAAGTCACGTAAACATAAAGAAGAATAGAATAAGCCAATGTTAGGGAAAAAGTCACGTAAGCATAAAGAAGAATAGAATAAGCGAATGTTAGGGAAAAAGTCACGTAAGCATAAAGATTAATAGAATAAGCGAATGTTAGAGAAAAAGTCCCGTCAGCATAAAGAAGAATAGGATTTAGCTATGGATTATATATAGTCATTCCACTTGAGGTCTGTTGTGAGAGTTAACCCGAGAAAGCGTAGTGTTTTGCTTTCAGGGAGACTTGACTGATTCATGCTAATGGGGAGTAGGAGAGATTGTCTGTGATGGTTAATAGATAGCAGCTTCATTTTGGAAGCATTAAAATTCACGATCCATTTCTTACCCCAGTTCGCCACGGATTGGAGGTCCTTTTCATGCTCTGGAGCGAGGTTTGCTTTGTCAGCCTCGGTAGACTTATTTATTCATGACAAATACATGAACGAGGAAGTGGAGGACGAATAACGTTCTGCTGATGAGGAAGAGAAAAATGAAGAGGAAAATGGAGATGATAATGAAAAAAAGTCAGCCAAAATTAATGGTAACGAAGTTTTTTACTGTTTATCACCCTCGCGCGTAACTTAAAACCAAATATTTGTATTTTGTAGATTATAGCGAGATGGTTAATGTTTATTTATTCAGCTTTGTGTCATACATAACCGAACTCCCTACAGCTTACAAGTTTTATGCAGAATTATCATCAGAAGGTTATTATCAGAAGTTTGGTTGTCGGAAGGTTGGAATATGTGGAATTGTGCGGAATAGTGTAAGAATAAGAATATACATTTTTCATGTTAAAACAGAAATTTATTAAAAAGAAAAACAAGAATTCGTAGAATGTTCAATGAGAAAGTTAAGGGTATCGAAATTTGTAGAAAATGTTTGTAGTAGTAATTTATTGAAAAGAGTTTATGCGTACGTACGTATGTATGTATGAGCGTTTGTTTGGTATTGTCTTTGGATGGAGAAGTAAAAGAAATCAGCACACGAGAAGGAAGGAGAAGGAGTAAAATGTGCAAAATGACCTATGTCCGGGTCGTACTTGAAGTTTCTCCCATTACATTTTAGTAGTTGCGTCTCAATGCTCCCATCTGACTCTCTTGACCGGATGTGACACGATAACTAGGCATATATGTATTTTATTATAATAGATTAGAATAGAAAATAGATTAGAATAGAAAATAGTTTAAAAACATATTTAACAAAAGTGAAAAAGAAGAGGAAAAAATAAATAAATAAACGCTTTTTCTTTTATGAGGAAAATTGTGGAAGAGACAACGGTATCCGATTACTGTTTTAAATCCTACCACTCTTCCCGTAAATATTTGACTCAGTGATTTAATGTGATAAAGAGATAAAGTTCAGCAGGTGGGTTGTCGAGTGATCCGGTCAAAGGTTGTCCTTTACTGTATCTTGATCACACATTAAGAATTTTCCGGCGGAAGCTTTATTAAGATAATAAAAAAAGATAACTGAAATTTCAGACTTACAGTCGCCAATGTTTGTCACCGGTGGTCTAAAGCATTTCCGGATTTCCGGATTTCCGGATTTTCATTTAAATAAATAAAAGTCAGTTAAGTGAGTCAGTCAGTAGAGTTGAGTTCAGCCGGGCGCGAGCTTGAAGTAAGAGTCTCCGTTCGTCTTGTTTCGGCCAGTTCGGATTTGTTGATCTCCATTAATTAGAGTTAGAGCTGTGTGTCACATTCGCCTGCTCCAACCGAAAAGGCTAACTCTAAACGAATAAAGCATCCTTTTCAACTCATCCAAGTTATGGAAGTTCGTTCCTTATAGTTCAATCTTGTACCCCCAGCTGTTCGGCCGACATTTTCAACAAACACCCGGCAACATCACAGCGTGGAGAACGGCCGCCGGAGAAAATTGTTCGGACGGACCGTTGGGGTGTTACACCGGACACAGAATGTCCTTAAGTAGTTAAATCTGGTCATGTGACCAGCTCTAGAGGCACTTTCTGCTTTAGGTGTGAAAAACTTTTGACTGGCGTCACTGATCATTTTCCTATTTCATATCCAATCAGGATCCAGAATTTGCTTTTCAGACTGATTTGTGAAATTTGCCATAGTTTTGGTTTTTCCCAAAATGTTTTTAGTCGTTTGAATCCACTTTTGCGGGGATGCAATTTTACTTTGTACGTTTTAGTTGGATTTTCCCAAAATGCTTTTAATTCTTAATTTCTTATCCACCACAATTGTATGAAGTTTCTTACAAGAGCCTGTATTGACAAGCTGTTCCCTCAAGTATTTTTATAATCATTTCACCCCAAGCAAGGCGGTTTTCTGTCACTGTTGCGCAGGGGGTTACATAGGGGAAAGTGATGAGAAAGAGGGGTTAGTTATAGGGGATGTCGAGAAGAGGGTAATAGACGGATGAGAATACCGGTGTAATGGGGGTGGAGTGGATGAAGAAAGGAGCTTGAGAGAAAGGATGCAAGTTAGTGAGATAGGAGTTGTCTATGGACCTTACATTTAAATTCCTGGAGATTGTAGCTGTCGTGGAAGCAAGTATATGAAAGAAGATTATTGCCCTGACTTCAGTAAACGAACGTGAACCTATGTTCTCAGCGTGATTTGACCGTAGGTAATAGATGGGTAGACAGTTTGCCGAATTATGTTATGGATAACGAGAAGAATTAATTCTTGATTCACCAAGTCAGATAGGACCAAATAAACAATTGTTTCTTTTCTGTGTTTTAATGAGAGATTTTTATTTCTAACCTAAAAGTTTTTTTATACGATTTCAAACTTGACCCCCATAAGGCAAGCGGTGACGATGGAATCCCGGTGATAGTCCTTAAGAGGTGTGCTCCTGAACTCTCCCCTGTCCTCTCTAAACTGTTTAACTACTGCCTTTCTGCTTCTTGTTTTCCTGCATGCTGGAAGGTCTCCTCAGTCGTTCCTGTATTTAAGAATTGTGGTGAATCGTCGGACCCATCCAACTATCGCCCTATCAGTCTTCTACCGATATTCGGGAAAGTGTTCGAGGCCATAATCAATGCTGAAATAGTTCAACATCTTACTGCCCACAAACTCTTCTCTGACAGGCAATATGGCTTCCGCTTTGCCAGGTCCACGGCCGACTTGCTACCAACCGTAACGGAGTACATGCTCCAGACGCTTGATGAGTTTGACGAGGCTCGCGCGGTTGCTCTGGACATCTCCAAGGCTTTTGACAGGTTTTGGCACTCTGGCCTTTATGCAAGCTACGAGGTTACGGTATTACCGGTCGCCTGCTTGACCTAATCCAATCTTTTTTAAATAACCGCAAAATGAAGGTCGTTTTGAATGAGCATGCCTCTTCATCCTACATCACGAATGCTGGTGTCCCCCAGGGCTCTATCCTGGGCCCTACGCTCTTCCTTATTTTCATCAACGACCTCCCAGATGAAATCAAGGGCCAAGTAGGCATCTACGCAGATGACACCACAATATACTCCCGCACCAGTATGAAACCTGTCGCAGCGGATAGACATAATCTCGCTACTGACCTTGAACAGGATCTACACTCTATGGTGAATTGGGGCAAGAAGTGGCTTGTCAACTTCAATGAGTCTAAGACAAAGCTGTTGTCTGTCAACCATCACAGGCAACCTCTCCTGCCTTCCATAAGCATGGACCAAGCGATTCTCCCTGAGAGCAAAACACTGCGCCTCCTCGGAATTATCCTCTCTTCAGACCTCAAATGGAACCACTATATCGAATCCATAGCTAAATCCACTGCTAAGAAGGTTGGGTCATTATGCCGATCCAGGTTGTTTTTTTTTCCGCCTGAATCCATCCTGCATATATACAAGTCAACCATCCGTCCGTGCATGGAGTACTGCTGCCATTTATGGTCAGGAGCCCCTGCCGTTCACCTCAGTGTTCTCGACAGGCTCCAAAGGAGAGTCTATAATGTGATAGGTACTGACTTGGCGGCTCGACTGCAGCCACTTCCCCACCGTCGAAATGTGGCCTCCCTTTATTTGCTTTATAAATACTTTCATGGCTTCTGCTCGGACGAACTTTAGTCACTGGTGCCTCCTCGACAGGCGTTTACTCGTGTAACCAGATTGGCAACTGGGTCCCACCCATTCACAGTCAGGTTAGCCAAATGCAGACGACAATTCTACTCCTGCAGCTTCTTCTCTCGCACTTCCCGCCTGTGGAACTCTCTCCCATATTCTTGCTTTCCTGATGGCTACAACCTCCAAGAATTTAAATGCAATGTCAATACTCATCTCTTATCCACTAGATTCTAGCTCTCTCCCCACCCCGTATATCCTTCCCTTTCCCTCCACCTATGTAACTGTCATCACACCTGCATTCTCATCTTTCTATTGCTCTTTTCTAACTGGTCTGTACTCCTCACTCTCTTCTAATTAATCTTTTTACAGTTATGTAGCCCCCCGCACATCAGTGGCATTTTCGCCTTGCTCGGGGTGAAATGATAAAAAAAAAAATTTAAATCAGAGACACATTTTAGATTCAAGAAGAAAATAAGGAGACTTATGTTGATGATAAAGAAGAAATGTACACTACCGGCCATAATTATTTGGCAACCCCAGTGTTTTAAAAGAAATGATGTATTTCATAGTATTTTTTAGTAGTTATTGCTCAGTGAATAATTGTAAATGAAAATAGAATGGTTCTTTTGTTAATACTGCACAATAACCTGTGCAACAAATGAATTTGTAAATATTTAATAATCATCTATATTGCAATTTCATCAATGAAAAAAATGAAGAAAATTTAGGGTGATTCAGAGGAGTTCATCTTTGCTTCCTTGCCTTGTAAAATTTTGCAAAATAATAAGAAGAAAATCACTATTTTATTTTCCTTTGACAATAAATACTAAAAATAGTATAAAATACATCATTTCTTTTAAAAAAACTGGGGTGGCCTAATAATTATTGCCGGTAGTGTATATATATACAAATCCCTTTTATTTTAAATGCAGATATAATTTTCAAAATTAAAATAAAATAAACCGTAATTCCTTTATATAATATATATTTCCATCAACAACCAGATATGCTTATCTTATTAAAATTTTAATTACGTGACAGTCAGTCTATACCCAGCACTCGAAAATTGCGTTGTGCATGAATCTCTAAATCGTGCTATCGGCATGGGATAATATGTATATTTATTAATGTATACGTAAAGATCAGTTGTATTACATCGAGCAGTTTTATTGACACAAGCACCATAAGTGCGATATATATATATATATATATATATATATATATATATATATATATATATATATATACTACCGGCCATAATTATTAGACCACCCCTTTTAAAAGAAACTATATTTCATACTATTTTAATATTTACTGCCATATGAAAATAGAATGGTTCTTTTGTTATTATTACTTTGCAAAATTTTACAAGGCAAGGAAGCAAAAATGAACTCATTCGAATCACTCTAAATGTTCTTCATTCTTTCTTTTATTATATAGATAATTATTGAATAATTATAAATTCATTTGATGCACATGTTATTGTGCAGTATTAACAAAAGAACGACTCTATTTTCATTTACAATTATTCACTTGGCAATAAATACTATTTAGTATTTATAGTATGAAACACATCATTTGTTTTAAACACTGGGATGGCTTCATAATTATGACAGGCAGTGTATGTAGAAAAAGTACGATTAAGAAAACGCGAATGAAAAGAGGGAAATGTAAGAAAAAAAAAAGATGGAAAAGAGAACGAAGAAGAAGAAGAAGAAGAAGAAGAAGAAGAAGAAGAAGAAGAAGAAGAATATGCAAAGGAGAAAATCCTGAAGAAAATGACAAAAAGAAGATTAAGAAGATGGAGGGAACGATGAGAAATAGGATGATCATGAAGAAGTCAGTTAAGTGTCATATGTGAAACCCGCTTTGGGCGATCATGTCTCGAAAGAAACATGACTGACAGGGCAGAAGATTATTTCGCAGTAGGTTGCCATTGCTTTTTGCGGTAGGCTATAGAACCCAATCCGTCCTATTATTTAACCCATAACTGGAGGGAAGAGACGGATTAATACCTTTCCCAATGGTATTTGTGCGTAAGTGAATGCAAGGAATTCAACTGGAATTCGTGAAGAATATGACGACAGAAAGAAGGGGATGAAGAAAAAGAAAAAATAGATGAGGACTCATAAAAAAGATGACAAAGAAGAAGACGAAAAAAGAAGAATGAAAAGCTGGAAGAGGTGGAAAGATGAGGGTGATAATGAAGAAGAAAAAGAAAACGATGATGATGATGATGTTGATGCTGCTGCTGCTGATGATGATGATGATTTTTTTAATCATATCACCCCGAGCAAAGCAGTAACGCCACTGATGTGCAGGGGGCTGCATAGGGGTGAAAAGATTGGAAAAGAGAAAACCGGAAACCGCATCCTAAACAGGAAACAAAGGATGAGCCTCTTCACCCATTCAATAGACATGGGTGGAGTGTGAACCGGGCGATAGTTTTGTCTATCTACTCCAATTGAAAAAACAAAAAAGTGAGAAGATTGGAAAAGAGAAAACCGGAAACCGCATCCTAAACAGGAAACAAAGGATGAGCCTCTTAACCTGTTCAATAGACATGGGTGGAGTGTGAACCGGGCGATAGTTTTGTCTATCTACTCCAACTGAGAAAAAAAAAGTGAGAAGATTGGAAAAGAGAAAACCGGAAACCGCATCCTAAACAGGAAACAAAGGATGAGCCTCTTAACCTGTTCAGTAGACGTGGGTGGAGTGTGAACCGAGCGATAGTTTAGTCTATCTACTCCAATTGAAAAAACAAAAAAGTGAGAAGATTGGAAAAGAGAAAACCGGAAACCGCATCCTAAACAGGAAACAAGGGATGAGCCTCTTCACCTGTTCAGTAGACGTGGGTGGAGTGTGAACCAGGAGATAGTTTAGTGAACAAGACGACGAGAAGAAATAGAAGATAGTGATGATGAAAAGAAATAGAAGGAGCAGGCGGCAAAAAGGTTTGATAAAAAGGACGATGGAAAGAAGAACGATGGTGAGGAAGAAAAGGAGGGAAAACGTGGAGAATGATGAAAAAGACGACAAACAAGAATGGAATGAAATAGAAAAACAAAGAAAGATATGAAAGAGCAGGTTCAAGGAAGAGGACGATGAAGCAGATGATGAAAAGAAAAGAGTGAAAAATTATAAGAATAAAATGAAGATGAACGTAAACGAGGAAAGAAAATGGAGATGAAAAGAAAGAAGAGAATGAAGAAGGAGATGTAAAGGGAAGATGTAACAGAAGAAGGATAGAAGAAGATTTAAGAAGAAAAAGAAAAATAATAGGCAAAAAAAATGAATGAAAGACGTAGAAAAATAGAAAATAAAATATATGCTGAAAATCAGGAAAAATGAAAAATATAAAAATAAAAGTTAAATTATGCCAAAAAACATTCAAGAAAAGAAAGAAAAGATTGAAAAGGAGATGTAAAGGGAAGATGTAACAGAAGAAGGATAGAAGAAGATTTAAGAAGAAAAAGAAAAATAATAAGTAAAAAAAAAAATGAATGAAAGACGTAGGAAAATAGAAAATAAAATATATGCTGAAAATCAGGAAAAATGAAAAATATAAAAATAAAAATTAAATTATGCTAAAAAACATTAAAGAAAACGAGTCAAATACAAATAAAAAGAATGAGGGCAGCGAAAAAAAAAAAGATTAAAGGCCGAGAAGAAAAAGAAATGAATGATACAGAGAAGGAGAAATAAATGGAAGAATTGTGGGTGGGGAGATTAATCCATTGTGCGTGCGACACATTAGAAAAAGTGTAAAAAAGTCTCTGGATTCCCAGCGGAGGAGACAGAAGAATTTGAAGACCAGCGTAAAAGACTGGACGGAAATGAGTCTGTATCGATAACAACGTTACTCATCCATCATTTGAGGCATTTTCACAATCAATCAAACCCTGATAAACTCGAAGATAAAATGGTCGATCCTAGGACGTAATTCGTTTCTCTCGTCAATGGAAGCTTCATGTCTCGCTTCAGCGAGAATAATGTGAAAAACCCCTGAACACACACGCTCACACAAACGCACACACACAGACACAGACACACACACATATTGACGCACTTATACTCATACAATCTCTCTATTAAATATATATGTATATATATAGAGAGACAGACAGACAGACAGAGTGAGATAGTTATAATAATAACAGATGAGACTGTAACTCACGAGATTTCAGGTTTCGGTGCCAATTGCACCATCTTCAGACAGTAAAATATGCATATTTCACCGCCTGATGATGGTGCACTTTTTTTTTCCTTTTTTTTATCATTTCACCCCGAACAAGGCGGAAACGCCACTGATGCGCAGAGGGCTACATAAATGTAAAAAGATTAATTAGAAAAGAGTGAGGAGTACAAACTAGTTAGAAAGGAACAATAGAAAGCTGAGAAAGCAGTTGCGATGACAGATACATAGGTGGAGAGAAAGGGAAGGTTATACGGGGGTGGGGAGAGAGCTAGAGTCCAGTGGTTAGTAGATGAGTATTGAGTTTGCATTTAAATTTCTGGAGGTTGTAGCTGTCAGAAAAGCAAGAATACGGGAGCGAGTTCCACAGGCGGGAAATGCGAGAGAAGAAGCTGCAGGAGTAGAATTGTCGTCTGCATTTGGCTAACCTGACTGTGAATGGGTGGGACCCAGATGCCAGTCTGGTTACACGAGTAAACACCTGTTGAGGAGGCATCAGTGACTTAAACTCGTCCGAGCAGAAGCCATGAAAGTATTTATAGAACAGACAAAGGGAGGCCACATTTCGACGATGGGGAAGTGGCTGCAGTCGAGCCGCCAGATCAGTACCTATCACATTACAGACTCTCCTTTGGAGCCTGTCGATAACACTGAGGTGAACGGCAGGGGCGCCTGACCATAAATGGCAGCAATACTCCATGCACGGACGGACGGTTGACGTGTATATATGCAGGATGGATTCGGGTGGAATAAAACATCCTGGATCGACATAGTGACCCAACCTTCTTAGCAGTAGATTTTGCTATGGATTCAATATAGTGGTTCCATTTGAGGTCTGAGGACAGGGTAAGTTTGAGGAGGCGTAGTGTATTACACTCCGGGAGAATCGCTTGATCCATGCTTATGGAAGGCAGGAGAGGTTGCCTGTAATGGTTGACAGACAACAGCTTGGTCTTAGATGAATTGAAGTTGACAAGCCACTTCTTGCCCCAGTTCACCACAGAGTGTAGATCCCGTTCAAGGTCAGCAGCGAGATTATGTCTGTCCGCTGCGATAGGTTCCTTACTAGTGCGGGAGTATATTGTAGTGTCATCTGTGTAGATGCCTACTTGGGACTTGATCTCATCTGGGAGGTTGTCGATGAAAATAAGGAAGAGCGTCAGGCCCAGTATAGAGCCCTGTGGGACACCAGCATTCGTGCTGTAGAACGAAGAGGCACGCCCATTCAGAACGACCTTCATTTTGCGGTTATTTAAGTAAAGATTGGATTAAGTCAAGCAGGCGACCGGTAATACCATAACCGCATAGTTTGCATAGGAGCCCAGAGTGCCAAACCCTGTCGAAAGCCTTGGAGATGTTCAGAGCAACCGCGCGAGCCTCGTCAGACTCATCAAGGGTCTGTAGCATGTACTCCGTTACGGTTGTTAGCAGGTCGGCCGTGGACTTGGCAAAGCGGAAGCCATATTGCCTGTCAGAGAAGAGTTTGTAGGCAGTAAGATGATGAACTATTTCAGCATTGATTATAGCCTCGAATACTTTCCCGAATATTGGTAGAAGACTAATAGGCCGATTTGGGACCTAAACCTAAAATCTCTTGAGTTGAAGTCCTAAATGTTATTATTATAACACTAACTATAACTCCATAATAGCTCTACTTCTGTATTGAGCACTTTATCCATCAGTTTCTACTAATATATATATATATATATATATATATATATATATATATATATACTACCAGCCATAATTATTAGGCCACCCCAGTGTTTTAAAAATTGATGTATTTCAAAGTATTGTTTAGTAGTTATTGCCAAGTGAATAATTGTAAATGAAAATAGAATGGTTCTTTTGTTAATACTGCACAATAACATGTGCATCAAATGAATTTATAAATATTTAATAATTACTTACATTGCAGATTCGTCAATGAAAGAATGAAGAAAATTTAGGGTGATTCGGACGAGTTCATCTTTGCTTCCTTGCCTTGTAAAATTTTGCAAAGTAATAATAACAAAAGAATCATTCTATTTTCATTTGGCAATAAATAATAAAAATAGTATTGAAATACATCATTTCTTAAAAAAAAAATAAGGTTGCCTAAGATTATGGCCGGTAGTGTGTATATATATATATACTCCCGGCCATAATCATTATATATATATATATATATATATATATATATATATATATATATATATATATATACATATTAAACAAATTTCATTTTTGATTGTAAAGTGAAACTAATAGTCGATTAATAATACCGAACTTTATTTTAATCAAATATTACCATTGATGCTGCAATAAAATGTGTTTACAGTCTGTTCTTATGTTCTTCAAATTAGAATTTATCTGTATTTTCATTAGTTACCACTGACTACGTCACAATGTCTCCCGGATTGAGGGGGTTTTGGCTAGTTTTGAACCTTTTAAAACACTGCAATTTGAAATCAGCATCATCACTTGAGGTAGTGTCGAAAAAATAGCTACTTTTGTAATACTGTAGCATGTTTATGTTATAAATTATAAATAAATATTATATATATATTAGTTCTGTGGTGTCAAGTGTTTGTTTAAACATATCCATTATAAATACCACAGAAATAAAGATTGCCCCTCCTCTTCCAGTTTGTCTCCATAAAAAATTATCAGTTCTTTGTCAATTACCAAAGGTTTCCTCCGAAAAGGTTTTCTATGTATGTGTATGTATGAACATATATATATATATATATATATATATATATATGTATGAATGAATATATATATATATATATATATATATATATATATATGTATATATATGTATGTATATATATATGTATGTATGTATATATATATGCATGTATATATATATGCATGTATATATATATATATATATATATATATATTTATATATATATGTATGTATATATATATATATATATGTGTTTGTATATATATGTGTTTGTATATATATATAATTATACACGTCTCGAAACCCTCCTCAAAAACTATCGAACGAAGCAAAAAAAATGGTTGAGAAAGAGCTTAGGGCATGAAAGTCAGTCAAAAGTGTTCGGACCGAAATCAGCACGAAGCCCAAAGAAAAACCCGACACACACACACACACACACACACACACACACACACACATATATATATATATATATATATATATATATATATATATATAGGAAAAACTGCTAAAATGTTGTAAGTTTAAAAACGTATTTTTTTGACAGTATATTTGTTTATTTCTATTATTATATTTTATATTTCATTATCTGAGGAATAGGTGTGTTTCACCAAAACAGGGTGAGAGACAATGTGCCATTCTTCTTACTCCCCGGATCTTGCACCAGCAGATTACCACCTCTTGCATTTCATGGACAGCTACTTACATGAGAAAAACTTCGCAAATGATGCATACTTGTCGCAGGCACAGACAGATTTCTCGGCATCCAGGACACCTGATTTTTACCGTCAGGGCATTACGCAGCTCGAGGCAAGCTGGGAAAAGGTTCTGGGTGGCGATGGAGATTACTTTGAAGACTAACGGTATGTCATATTTATTGTATATCTGTTGTTATGGGGAAACACAACTATTCCTCAGATAATGGACTCTCCCTCCTATATTAATAACAGTTAACAGGAAGTTCATAGAAGTTCTTTAGACTTCTATTGGAGTTCAGTAGAACTACTAGGTAGTTGATATTATTCGGAAGTTAACCGAATACTAAGGAGTCAGCTTTCAGTGAAAGATTACCAAGTTCCTAACATTTTGGGTGCTTAAGTCGATTAGCAACCGACATAGCACGATTAGAACCTTCAGTGCGAAAACTAGTCCACAACACAGCCAATTCGCCATAAAGTACAAGTAGAAAGTTAAAAGGCACATTTCCTCAGGACAATAACTGGAATAGCACCACATCCACTTGCTTTATGGACGTCAAGCCTAAAAATAATATTAGAGACCAGAGAGGGGGTTATGTATATATCATTGGCCTCAGTTCTAGAATTGTAAGAGAATTTACGGGCAAAGTACTCAGCCTTGTCATTTAGGATTTTCTTGCTTTCGTTGCGAGCAAAGACAAAAAGGCGCCTATTATGGTCACTCCGATAAAGCCGGAAGAAATGTTTTATGTGGGCAATGGCAGCCTGGCAAGCAGGAGAGAACAAGGGGGAATAACGTTAGTGTTATTGGGAAAACGCATGGGACAGTCCACCACTTGTGTGAGAGATTGAGTGATTGAAAAGTTCATGGTATGGATACCTGCAATATCTGTGACAGAGTTTTCCAGTCATTTGGCGTGGTGGGCATTAAAGTCACCGAGCACAAATACATTAGTGGACGGATGAGGACAAATGGCCTTGTCAGTAATGTTCGAAATGATGCCTAGTATGGAACAGTCAGGAGAGGAAGAGGAGTGGTAGAGAAAAAAAAGTACTTATCGAAGATTACTAGAAAGACAGGCAACCTCTCCTGCCTCCCATAAGCATGGACCAAGCGATTATATCCTTGAAAGCAACACACTGCGCCTCCTCGGCTTTACCCTCTCCTCAGACCTCAAATGGAACCACTATATTGAATCCATAGCAAAATCTACTGCTAAGAAGGTTGGGTCACTATGTCGATCCAGGATGTTTTTTCCGCCTGAATTCATTCTGCATATATACAAATCAACCATCCGTCCGTGCATGGAGTACTGCTGCCATTTATGGTCAGGCGCCCCTGCCGTTCACCTCAGTGTTCTCGACAGGCTCCAAAGGAGAGTCTGCAATGTGATAGGTACTGATCTGGCGACTCGACTGCAGCCACTTCCCCACCGTCGAAATGTGGCCTCCCTTTGTCTCTTCTATAAATACATTCATGGCTTCTGCTAGGACGAGCTTAAGTCACTGATGCCTCTTCAACAGTTGTTTACTCGTGCAACCAGACTGGCAACTGGGTCCCACCCATTCACAGTCAGGTTAGCCAAATGCAGACGACAATTCTACTCCTGCAGCTTCTTCTCTCGCACTTCCCGCCTGTGGAACTCGCTCCCGTATTCTTGCTTTCCTGACGGCTACAACCTCCAGAAATTCAAATGCAATGTCAATACTCATCTACTAACCTCTAGACTCTAGCTCTCTCCCCACCCCCGTATAACTTTCCCTTTCTCTCCACCTATGTATCTGTCATCGCATCTGTCATCAGCTTTCTATTGTTCCCTTCTAACTAGTTTGTACTCCTCACTCTTTTCTAATTAATCTTTTTACAGTTATGTAGCCCCTACACATCAGTGGCATTTCTGCCTTGCTCGGGGTGAAATGATTAAAAAAAAAAAAGAGAGAGAGAGAGACGGGGACACACGTAGTAAGGGTCTGGAGATTCAAGAGGGAAATCCACTGGTAATAGCTTATTTCGCGGAGCTCTTACAGACCACTCATCAGACCGAAATTCCTACAACAATGAATGGGCTAGATTTATCCAGACAAAATGAATCATGGGAGGAAAAAAATGGGGGTGAGGAGGTTAGATTTAGAGTGTTAGTTATAACTGGATTCTATATTTTTATTCCAAGCGATAAGATGACATTGGCTTGAATTTTTAGTTTGCCATTCTCAAATACATGATAGTAAATTTAGGGGTCTATTTTCATTAGAAAGATTACCGCTAGAATTAATAGAAAAAGCTGACAATTCAATCCTTCTAATGAAAATACGACCCCTAAATTTATTGTCATGTATTTGTGAATAGCCAACTAAAAGTTCAAGCCAAGGTCATCTTATCGCTTGGGATAAAACTACAATACTAACTAAGACTAAAATAATAACTGTGACACTATAACTAGGCGTATATTAAGGTGCTTTGTAAAATATGTATTTTATTATAATAGATTAAAATAGAAAATGTTTAAGAATAGAAAATAGTTTAAAAACATATTTAACAAAAGTGAAAAAAGAAGAGGAAATAAATAAATAAACGCTTTTTCTTTTATGAGGAAACTTGTGGAAGAGACAAGAGTATCCGATTACTGTTTTAAATCCTACCGCTCTTCCGCTAAATATTTGACTCAGTGATTTAATGTGATAAAGAGATAAGTTCAGGAAATAGAGTTCGGGGGTGGGTTTTCGAATGACCAGGTCAAAGGCTGTCTTTTACTGTATCTTGACCACACATTAAGAATTTTCCGGCGGAAGCTTTATTAAGATTTTTAAAAAAGTTAACTGAAATTTCAGACTTACAGTCGCCAATGTTTATCACCGGTGGTCTAAAGCATTTCCCGATTTCCGGATTTCCGGATCAATTTTAAATAAATCCAGGTAATTTTTCCGGTAGAGTAGAGTAGAGTTTCAAGTTAGTTCCGCTGGGCGTGTGCTTGAAGTAGAACCTCCGTTCGTCTTGTTTCGGTCAGTTCGGATTTATTGATCTCCATTAATTAGAGTTAGAGCTGTGTGTCACATTCTCCTGCCCCAACCGAAAAGGCTAACTCTAAACGAAATAAAGCATCCTTTCAACTCATCCAAGTTATGGAAGTTCGTTCCTTATAGTTTAATCTTGTACCCCCAGTTTGAGGCTTCGACATTTTCAACAAACTCCCGGCAAACATCACAGCGTGGAGAACGGCCGCCGGAGAAATTGTTCGGACGGTCAGTTGGGGTGTTACATAACTAACTCTGTAAATCTAATATCGTCAACCCGATTTTTCCTCTGGTGTTTCTTTTTGGATAAATGTAGCCCATTCATTGTTGTAGGAATTTTGGTCTGATGAACGGTCTGTAAAAGATCCGTGAAATAAGCTATTACCAATGGATTTATAAAAAACATCCAACTGATTTTCATTATATATATATATATATATATATATATATATATATATATATAATGATAGGGTACGTATGGATGGAATAATAAATCTGTGCATGTATATGTGCGTGCGTATATTAATGTTTCTTGTGTCTGTTTGCCAGTGTATGTGTATATACACGTCTATTTTTCCATGTGTGGCTGTTTGTAGGTTTATTTTTGCGTACGTTCTTTCTCTTCCTCGTTTAATATATGAATAACTTCATTAAATCTAATAAATTGTTAAACTTAGAAAAAAAAATTTTATTTCGAAATAATAATAAAGTAGATCTAATAGTTAATTAATAATGCTGATCTCAATTTAATCAAATATTAATACTAATGCCTCCCCGAGATTGTTTTTAAGTCTGCTGACATATTCTCCAAATTAGAAGTTGCTTTATTTTGATTAGTCCACATTGTACATACAGCAATGCCTCCCTGATTAAAAGGGTTTTGCTTGTTTTTAACCTTTTAAAACTCTTCAACTTGAAACAAACCTCATCACTTGACAAGACACAAGAAGTGTCGAAACAAAATAGCTACTTTTGTTGTGATATTATAACATATTCATGTTATAATCTCTGAATATATATATATATATATATATATATATATATATATATTATAAATTTTTTTTTTTAGAAAACAATACGTTTGCTTATTAAAGAATTAATATGGAGTGTGGTTTTTATTACCAGGGTTTTCAGTAGAAGAAATAGTATATTGATAAACAACAGATTCAGTAAGGCGTTTATTTCCCAATACGAACTTTACAGGTTTATACAATTACACATTTTTTTTATTTAAATTACTGACTTCAGCTTCAGAATTATTCTTATTTTTATTTAGGTTTAAATTTTTTATATAAAATTTTATTGTTGTGTTTCTCCCTCTCCATATTAAGCAGTAAAGCAAACGTATTGTTTTCTATTTTTAAATATAAATCATTTTCACCAAAGTTACTGGACAATGTCTGATGACGAGATAAAACTTTAAATTGCGAAGTATAGAAATATCCGTGTCGCAATGTATATTAATTTTAAATAAAAATAAATTTATTTATATAACGCTGTACGTTGTATTGAGCACTTTTTTCAAAACGGTAATGAGAGAGAACTCTATATTAGATAACCTGTTGGTTATTTTCATCTACACACACACACACATATATATATATATATATATATATATATATATATATATATATATATACGTAATGATGTCAAGTCCGTGAATGGCGTGGATAATCCAACAAGATCTGTTTAATATAAAACATTAAGTGTTATATCTGTATAGAGAGCTCAGTGGATGTTATCCGGAGCAGTATGATATTTATAAAGGAAAACTCAACACTTTATTTCCGGGAAAATATTTATACCGAATGGAACGAATATAGTGGGGGTCTGAAGAAATGTGCCAATTTGGCTCGTATAATTAAATTATAATTTATAGCCAATCTAAATGATGTGTTGAGTTTCCTTTATATATATATATATATATATATATATATATATATATATATATGTGTGTGTGTGTGTGTGTGTGTGTGTGTGTTTTATATTTTTCATTACTGCAATAGCATTAAAATTTCGTCGCGTCATCATTGTTAAATCTTTAATGAAGGCTTGCAGTCATATTGAAATTCTAAATGAGTAATATATTTTTTGCAACGCCATGGACACATGCAATAATACCGGTGCGCACACACACACACACGCACACATACGCACATACGTAATTACATATACACACACAAATTAACCAATTTGCTTACTTTCAAGTAATCTAATATATGTAAAAAGATATTGGAATATATTCTTGTTTTTTGTGTAAGTCTGATAAGTTAAGATGCAAGATCGACGTGGCTTCTCTGTGTCTCTTCTATAAATACTTTCACGGCTTCTGCTCCGATGAACTTAAATCACTGGTGCCCCCTACATACGAATTTGCACGAGATACTAGATTAGCAACTAGATCCCACCCTTTTACAGTGAAACCGATAAAATGCAACCGCAACTTCTACTCCAACAGTTTCTTTCCTCGCACTTCCCGACTGTGGAATTCTCTTCCACACGATTGCTTCCCCGACGGATACAATCTCCAGAAGTTTAAATGTAAGGTCAATAGACACCTCCTAACACACTAACCTGTTCCCATTCTATCAAACACTCTTCCCATCTGCCCAACCCTCATCCTTGGTATCCTTACCCATCTGTCACCTTCCTCCTGACATTCTCTATGTCTAACCACTCCTTCTCTTTACCTTCCCCTATGTAGCCCCATGCGCAATAGTGGCAGTGGAATGCCTTGATTGGGGTGAGATGATTAAAAAAAAAACATTCTTCCCATCTGCCCAACCCTCATCCTCGCTATCCTTACCCATCTGTCACCTTCCTCCTGACATTCCCTATGTCTAACCACTCCTTCTCTTTACCTTCCCCTATGTAGCCCCATGCGCAATAGTGGCAGTGGAATGCCTTGATTGGGGTGAGATGATTAAAAAAAAATCTTTCATAAACCAAAATGTCATCTTTATAGGAATTAATCATCTTTATTAATACGATTTCATTCAATGAAAACGTGTAAGGCTTCTTCAGAAAACTGTATTTTGTTTTTAATCATTTCACCCCGAGCAAGGCTGAAATGCCACTGATGTGCGGGGGGCTACATAACTGTAAAAAGATTAATTAGAAGAGAGTGAGGAGTATAAACCAGTTAGAAAGGAGCAATAGAAAGATGAGAATGCAGGTGTGATGACAGTTACATAGGTGGGGAGAAAGGGATGGATATACGGGATGGGGAGAGAGCTAGAATCCAATGGTTAATAGATGAGTATTGGCATTGCATTTAAATTCTTGGAAGTTGTAGCCATCAGGAAAGCAAGAATATGGGAGCGAGTTCCACGGGCGGGAAGTCCGAGAGAAGAAGCAGTAGTAGAACTGTCGTCTGCATTTGGCTAACCTGACTGTGAATGGGTGGGACCCAGTTGCCAGTCTGGTTGCACGAGTAAACACCTGTTGAGGAGGCACCGTTCTTTAAAAGCCTTGAAAGTAAAGTACATAATTCTTTCAACCGTTCTTCGTAATTATGCCTTTTTTTTCCCCATTTTACAAGAATGTGTCTTTTACAGTTTTATGTCATTTTCCTAATTTGCAATAAGGTAAAATAATTTTAAATTACGCACTGTGTTCAAAGATGAATTAGTATATGCAGATAGATTAGGGTTGAATCGTGTGTGCTATTCTAAACTCCACGTCCTCATGTCTTGAAGTTTATGGCTACATCACGTTAAAACACAGGTTTCCGTACAATCATCGATGTTAAGCAGCGTCGAGCCTGGTCAGTACCTAGATGGGTGACCGTTTGATAATACCAGGTGTTGTAAATTTGGATGTGCTGATGGTATAATAGATAATGGGTCGGAATTGTCAGAAGGTTTGCTGAGTTCCAATTCCTGTTGGGTTTATTGTATTCACTTACTCACAAATATTCTTAAGAAAGGTACGAATCAACATATTTTCGTCCCGATATGGGTTAATTGGTAAGAAATGTATCGCAAAACAATTAATATTATCTCAAAAAAATAATCTTAAAATTCATAAATATTTTCTGGACTTAAACGGATTTATAAGACATAGAAAACGAATCCATCAATCAAATACTGGTTAGCTCCGCAGGATTGTCTTAGATTTATTTACATTCTCAAGAACATGAATGTATAGAAACTACCATGGCTAAAAAGTGAGGGATCAGTTTATATATTGATTGTAATATAGATTTGGTCTTCCAATTTATATCCACATTATAATTTCTCGTTTGTTTATATAAATTTTAATTAGGTATGAATCCACCCCTTCCCCCCTAATTATGGGTTAATTAGTAAAGACTTGTATCACTAAATTAGTTACCTCCACTAATTTCCTGAAAAAACAGCATAACATGATTAAAAAAGGCCCCAAACTTAATAAAATACAATTTTTCCGTCAAAATCTTGATGTTATTATTAAGAAGAGAGACCCCCTTCTCTCCTTCCAACTATGGGTCAGTTAATAATACATGTGCCAATAAATCATTATCTTAAAATCTAAAAATATTTCCTGGCTTTAAATAACCTGTGAAGAGTTGATAAGACATAGAAAATAGATTCATTATGTTTACTAAGAGGAAATCCTCATGAAACCCCCCCGCCTTCTCTCCTTCCAACTATGAGTCAGTTAATAATACATGTGCCAATAAATCATTATCTTAAAATCTAAAAATATTTCCTGGCTTTAAATAACCTGTGAAGAGTTGATAAGACATAGAAAATGAATCCTTTGGTCAAATACTGATTAGCTACACAGGCATGTCTTAAATTTATTTATATTCTCTGGAATATAAATGAAATGTATAAAAACTATCATGGCTAAAAAGTGAGGGATCAGTTTATATATTGATTGTAATATAGATTTGGTCTTCCAATTTATATCCACATTATAATTTCTCGTTTGTTTGTATAAATTTTAATTAGGTATGAATCCACCTCTTCTCCCCTAATTATGGGTTAATTAGTAAAGACTTGTATCACTAAACTAGTTACCTCCACTAATGGGTCAGTTAATAATACATGTGCCAATAAATCATTATCTTAAAATCTAAAAATATTTCCTTGCTTTAAATAACCTGTGAAGAGTCGATAAGACATAGAAAATAGATTCATTATGTTTACTAAGAGGAAATCCTCATGAACCCCCCCCCCGCCTTCTCTCCTTCCAACTATGGGTCAGTTAATAATACATGTGCCAATAAATCATTATCTTAAAATCTAAAAATATTTCCTGGCTTTAAATAACCTGTGAATGGTTGATAAAAGATCCATCAATCAAATACTGATTAGCTACACAGGCATGTTTTAGATTTATTTACATTATCTAGAATATAAATGTATAAAAACTACCATGGCTAAAAAGTGAGGGATCAGTTTATATATTGATTGTAATATAGAATTATCCACATTATAATTTATTTTTGTTTATTTGTTTCATCATCGTCTTGTCTCCTTCGACTATGGGTTAATTAGTAAAGACTTGTATCACCAAAACCATTATTATCTTTAAAAAAAAATTTACAATCTAAAAATATTTTCTCGTTTTAAATAACCTGCAAAGGGTTGATAAGCTATCAAAAGAAAACGAATTAATCAAGTTTCTTTTATTTAATCATATCACCCCGAGCAAGGCGGTAACGCCACTGATGCGCAGGGGGCTACATAAGAGTAAAAAGATTAGAAGAGAGTAAAGAGAAGGACGAACCAGTTAGAAAGGAGCAAGCGAAGGATGAGAATACAGGATGTGATGACAGTTGCAAAGGTGGAGAGAAAGGAACGAATATACAGGGTGATGTGGAAAGAACTAGGGTCAAGTAGTTAAGAGATGAGTATTGATCTTGCATTTAAATTTCTGGAGGTTGTAACCGTCAGGAAAGCAAGAATAAGGATGCGAGTTCCACAAGCGGAAAGTGCGAGCAAAGAAGCTGAAGGAGTAGAATTGTCGTCTGCATTTGGTTGATCTAAATGTGAATAGGTGAGACCCAGTTGCGAGTCCGGTTGAACGAGTAAATACCTGTTGCAGGGGCTCCAGTGACTTAAGTTCGTCGGAACAGAAGCCATGGAAGTATTTATAGAACAGACAAAAGGAGGCCACATTTCGTCGCTGGGGAAGTGGCTGTAGTCGAGCCGCCAAGTCGGTACCTATCACATGACTGATTCTCCTTTGGAGCCTGTTGAGAACACTGAGATGAACGGTAGGGGCGCCTGACCATATATGGCAGCAGTATTCTATGCACGGACGAATGGTTGATTTGTATATATACATGATGATTTCAGGTGGGAAAAACATTCTGGCCCGACACAGTGACCCAACTTTCCTAGCAGTGGATTTAGCTATTGACTCAATGTAGTGGTTCCACTTGAGATCAGAAGAGAGGGTAAGGCCGAGAAGGCGCAGAGTATTGCTCTCGGGGAGACTCGCTTGGTCCATGCTTATGGGAGGCAGGAGAGGTTGAGACTTTTTCAACTTTTCTTACATTCGATCGACTGTATTTTAAAACATGAAAAAAAAGTAAAAGTAAATTAGTATGAGTCACTTAAATGCCATACGTAATACACTGTTGGGCGATCATGTCTCGATGATGTGCTACATAAATGTAAAAAGATTAATTAGAAAAGAGTGAGAAGTACAAACTAGTTAGAAAGGAACAATAGAAAGCTGAGAAAGCAGGTGCGATGACAGATACATAGGTGGAGAGAAAGAGAAGGTTATATAGGGGAGGGGAGAGAGCTAGAGTCCAGTGGTTAGTAGAGTATTGACTTTGCATTTGTTATTAATTTAATTCGAAACAAGTTGTAAAGCTGCCAATATTTTCAGAAAAAAACCTTCTAGTGTGTTCTTCTTTATTATGCCGTGTCTTTTCAGGGCGTGGATGATCACAGCTCTTCTCTACGTCCTATCCTTTGTAAAAACCAATATTTGCCTTTTTACTGTCACCCCATTCCTTGTCCTGTCATTTGTTTGCACAAAATCTTTAAGTTGGTTACTTGTCGTTTTCCTCTGTACCTTTTGCTTTCAGTATGTTCTCTGTGTCTTAAATTCTCCGAGCCTCCTTTCCTCATTATGTGTCTGGGAAATTTCAACTGCCTCTTTCTGATTCTAAGTATAAGTGGGTTTTTTTTATTCCCATTTCCTTAAAACTTATTCATTGCTCACATGTTCAGTCCATGGCATCCCAATATCCTACTGTAGAAACATATATATGTTGCTTCGCTTCGTTGTGAAGTAATTATCCAGCAATTAATGCCTTACAGAAGGATATTATAAAGCAATTCAGCATTTTTCTATCTTTCTCACGAAATGTTCCTCAAGAAGAGAAGAAGTAGTCATGACTAGACTTCAAATAGGCCACACCGCTGTCACCCATTCACACCTACAAAAGGTGAGGAGGCACCAATTTGCATTCCATGTCAGGAGCTCTACACAGTGAAATATATACTTAGAAGCTGCATATATCTTGAACAAATGCGATTAAGATACTATCAAGAAAACAACCTGAAAAACATCTTCAACAATGCTGACCCAAAGGCCCTTTTAGAATTTCTAAAAGCAACAAAATTATATAACAAAATATAGTTGCGAAAGAAGATAGCCTATAACCATCACACATCAAATCACAACACCTCGACTTATATCTCGACAGCAATAGACTCACAAAAGATCAACAAGCAGTAAACAAAAACCAAACAAATTCTTCAGCATTAAATGACCCAAAAGGGTAGATATGCTGGTAAAACAAACAACAAAACTAAACTAAACTAAACATTTGGAAGAAATTTTTGCAGTTTCAATGCCCATTCGGATTTCTGTCCTATTTTTTGTTGTAAATAACAACACTTCCGAAAGTGTTATATTTTTACACTTTCTTCTCTTTGAGGTGTTCAGTTTTGTTCGGCAGATCTTGAACTAAATACCATACATTTTATATTCTTACAATTAAGGATTAGTTCTTTTTTCTTGCCAACCTTGGCTACCTTTTCTAAGAGTTCCTGGAGTTTTTTTTTCTGTGTCTATCAACACGGTGTTGCATATCTTATTCCGTTAAGGTTGTGCCTATCAAAAAAGAAATCCTGATAGGAATTTTAGTTCTCTTAGTATTCACGCGCTGTAAAGGTTAAATAAATCTGGCGAGAAGACACATCTTTGTCTCATGTACTTGTCTATTGTTGTGTACTTGCTCCATTTATTTTTCTGTCCGTATACAGGCTATTTGTTCCCAGTAGATATTCTAATGTGTTAATGAGTAAAAAATACATAACGAAATGAAAGGTGAGTGACAAAAAAAAGGCTTCCGGATATCATGAGAGAGTAATAACTTCAACTTTCAAATATCTGAAGTTTCTTGCTGTAGGGATATACTGTTCATATTCTAGTTCCCTAGAGAAACATTGCCTAATAGCTGAAAGAGTTGATTTCAGGAAAGTTGTGAGTTCAATAGCTGCTTACAGCTGAAAAATATCCTTTTCTGGATCAGAGGAAGAAACACGCAACACCAGGACGTACTTATATAAAATATCTCCTTGGCATAAAAACAGAATAAAAATAATCTCTCGTGGATTGATTAAAACGTTTAGTTCAAAAGTAAAAAATTACAAAAACTGATACCTGAAGAAGGCCAGAGTATACAACGAAATGGTCGAAACATTTTGAATATAACAATCGAGAGAAGAATGCTGATTCGAATAGAAAGGCATATAATAAAAATGCCCCTGATGAAGGCTGGCAGTTACAACGATCGAAACATAGTGGGTGGAACAACTAAGACAAGCATGATTATTCTAAAAGAATAGTCAATAACATTGTTTTGTTGTTTTTAGTTGTTGTTTCTTTTTCTTCCTTTGCTGTTATTAATTTGTTCTTTTTATAAATATTTAAAACATTTATTCATCTTGAATAAAATGGGGGAATATGGTAAAGTGAACTTACTATTGTCGTCAGTTTGTAGCCTGTGAGTCGAAATCGACTGTGCTTAGACTTTAAACCCCGGTGGCTGTAATTACCATTGCCACGTGAAACATGCGTGAGAGAACTAACTGCGGGTATATATTGCAAAAGGTTTTATTTCCTTCACAGTATTGTGCAGCTGGAAAAACTGTAATTAAGCACAAACAAATAACATGAAAACATGGAGGAAGAATCTACACAAGGATAGATAATTACAAAATCCGAAAAAATAAGGAAATAGACAATTAAATTTACATAAATAGCTATAACAAAACAAAGGGACTTATAACAAGTGTTTAAATCAACAGGAATCGTTTGCGTCGACAAAGTAATACATTTTCACAAATTAAGAAAGAGTCTAAGGGCAATAAAACGATAAAAATATTAAATTATATTAACTATAAAAATTTATCTATAATTTACTGGAAAGTGAAGGGAAAAAATGGTAATTACCTCGTTGACACTTTGTGTGGTCTATGGCAATTGAGTTACTCCCTAACAGTACTGAAAACAAATGGGCAGCCACTGGAGATAACAAATTTACCGTCTGACCGCTTAGAAGGTCTCAATCCAAAAGATTTGAAGGGGTTTGTATTTCTAACGCAGAGGCCAAAATACTAGATTCTAGAAACGGTTGCCCTAAAAAAAGCTAACTTGTTTTATTGTTACTTACTTATTTTAACTTTACTATTTCTGTTTCATACTTCCTATTTAGACCTCATAATTGTTTTACGTTGTCCTAAAATATAAGGAACTATTTTTTCTGGCGACATTGTCCTAAGGTGGGTGACAAGGGCTCCGGTCATAGAATACAGAGCTGGCTTTGGCGAGAAAATGAACCTGCTGATTTTACATTAGGGTTTGGTAGCAACTAGAAACTGAATCGTTCCCTATGGTGACTGGCAGCAGCTACAGTGGTGACTACTTTTCTGGTTGTATTCTGCTAAAAACGAAGCTTTGAAATGTTCTAAATTAGACAGTTCCCCAGGGAATCAGATAAATAGGTTCTGGGAAACATTTAAAAACCGAAGTGGAATCTACGCTGGACAAATTGAACAGAAACAGGCGGCAGGGCCAGAGGGAATTGTAATAAAGATGCTGGCAGACTTACATGATTTCAGCATAAACAATATTACATAAATAACACATGAAATCTACATTGGCGGTATACCAGAAGACCCAAGTAGATCTTTTTTCATAGCAATGTCTATAAAAACAGGCGCAAATGACTGGAAACTACAACGAAAAATCAGTCTTTTGAGCCGTGTTACAAAACTCATCATCCAAGTTTATGATTACAGGGCACAGCAGAATCAGGCCAGAAATAGGACCAATCGCTTGTATACTAACAGATAACGAATTCAGTAGATATGCAAAGATAGAAAAGGCCGTAAGACAAGGATGTGTCTTTTCACCGGATATATTCAACTTGTACAACGAGAATATTTTGAGGACTCTAGAAGTTATGCCTGGATTCGTAATCGGAGGCCACAATTCAAACAATCTAAAGTAATCAGATGATACAGTACTGATAACAGACACAGAAAGGAAACTACAAAACCTCCTACAGAACGTAGCTGAAGAGAGTGACAAGAAAGGACTACAAATAAATTGCAAGAAAATTGAATGCATGGTCATCTGTAAAAAGGGCAGCCCAATATGCCAAATACAAATCGGGAACACTCAAATCAAGCAGGTACAAAAATTTAAATACCTGAGAAGTGTTATAACAGAAGACGGAAAATGCGACACAGAGATCCGAAGGCGAATTGGCATGGCAAAGGAAACATTACAGAAGTTGAGTAAAGCATTAAAAAACAGAATAATTTCGCTAGAAACAAAGAAGAGAGTACTAGGTTGCTATGTGATGTCAGTTCTTCAATATGGCAGTGAATGCTGGATAATATCATCGAAGATGAAGGAAAAACTTGAAGCAACTAAAATGTGGTTCTACAAAAGGATGCTTCGAATATCATGGATCGAGCATGTGAGCAATGATGACGTTTTGGAAATGTTGAAAACGAAAAAGAAATTAATACTGAGCATCAGGAAGAGACAGCTGAAGTTCCTGGGACATGCAATGAGGAAGGAGGGCTTGGAGATACTGACAGGCCAGATAGAGGGGAAAAGAGATAGGGGAAAGCAGCGGATAACATATTTGAAGGACATAATCAGGTGGATGATGGACCGAGGGTTGTGTGGTGTAACAGGAGAAGGCGTGCTAAAAGCCACCAGGGATAGGGAGACGTGGAAAGCCATGATTGCCTACGTCCTGAAGGAACAGTGCAGGTTCGTCAAATACATCGGAACAAAGAATGCAGTATTTATCATCAGAATGTTATCAAAAAATCAGTGCAAAGGCAGAAATACGTTTATTTGTGTTTTATTCACTACGCAACGAATTCGACAAAGTAAGCGACTAAGTTCTGTTAGAGTTGCTCAGACAATATTGACATATTCGAGAAAGATGTTTAAATAATCAAGTATCTATACTGGCAGCAAACCGCCTGAATACGGACAAGAAATGAAGTCAGTAGATATGCAAAAATAGAAAGAGGGTAAGATAAGGACGTGCCTTCTCACCGGATTTTGATATCGCTTGGGCAATCATGTCTCTTTCAAGACATGACTGACTGAGCAGAAGATTATCCCGCAGTAGGTTGTCATTACTTTCTGCGGTAGACTAGTTGCCAGTCAAGGCTTTAGAACCTAATCTGTCCTGCCATTTAACTCATATCTGGAGGGAGAATAGATAGATTGCATAACATTATTATTTTAAGTATAATTAGTGGGGGATCAGTTTACTACTTCATAACAATAGAAAACCGACCCTCCACTTTATCTCTAGTAGAGGTTTCAATTATATTTTCAATTATATTTCCAATTATTATATTCAGTCAGTCAGTTAAATGCCATACGTGAGACACGCTTCGGGCGTTCGTGTCTCGAAAGAGACATGACTGACTGGGCAGAAGATTATTCCGCAGTGAGACTGGTTACCAGCCAAGGCTATAGAACCCAATCTGTCCTGTTATTTAACCCATAACTCGAGGGAAAAGACGGATTAATACCTTTCCCAAAGATATTTATGAGTAAATGATTGCAAGGAATTCAACTGGAATTCGAACTCGGTTCCCCGATTCGTCGTTCTGAGTCGATATCCACTGCACCACAAGATGTGCAAATGTGTTGTATCCTTTAACGAGGTTACAAACAGACAAGGTGGTACTTGAGTGAAAGAACAGCAACACGTGCGTAGATGGAAAAAAGAGAATACTACGGAAAGACAGGGAATTTGGTGGCAGGCTAGTAATTGCCGAAGACTATTTGCCGCCTTCCCACTAAGGCAGGTGTGACACAAAGTCGATTTATGTGGGAACTCTGAGCACTTAAGTTCAGCCAAAAATATACCGTAGACTCAGCGTAAGATTGAGTCGGGTTCTTGTTTTTTCAACCCAAGCGAGGCTTTACCCTTCGGCGGAGCCTCGCTTGTGTCCCTCTGTTCGGACGCTGAGAGGTGAACAAGAATGCTTGCTCAGGACTGATTGCTCAATCCATAAGCAAGCCTCGTTGCCTAAGCAAAGATATTTGCCGCCCTCCCACTAAAGCAGGTCTGACACAAGGTCGATTTATGTGGGATTCCGAGCCATTAGGCTCGGACAAAAATATCCCGTAGATGTAACTTAAAGCTGGGTCGGGCTCTTGTTTTATGAACACAAGCAAGACTCTACTTTTCGGCGGAGCCTTACATGGGTCCCTATCTGCTCGAATGCAGAAAGGTGAACAAGAGTGCTTGATCCAGACTGATTACTCAGTCTGCAAGTAAACCTTGTTGCCAAAGCAAGTGACAGGTATCTCTTGTGCTCTCTATATATGGCTACTAATATAGTCAGTCCATATCGGCGATAGGGAGTGAGGGACATTCATTTACAACATGTCAGCAACGGCGAGTTTTTAAAGAGAATTTTTTTTAATCATTTCACCCCGGGCAAGGCGTAAATGCCACTGATGTGCGGGGGGCTACGCGGGGAGGAATGAGGTTTTAGGCAATACTTCCTGGTGGGTATGAAGGCATCAATGCCAGCTTTCACCCATGACGAGACCTCAGAGGCACAGTCATCAACTGGGAGATCGAACACTTTTCCCCAAGGGACATCGCAGAGGAAATCCCGAAATGCATCCCAGTCAGCTTTTTGGTAGCGGCAGGAAGTCCAATAGGTAGGAGGCTCCTGAGGGGAGTGAGAGTGGAAAGAAATACTGAGAGAGACAACAGCATGGTCGGAGTTGCCGAGCGGACATAGCTGCGAGACTTGACAGGCGTCAGGGGCAGAGGCAAAACATATATCGAGTATTGAGGAGTGTCCGGAGGGAGTGCTTGGGAAGCGAGTGGGGAAGTCCACCACTTGCGTAAGGGATTGGGAAATAGCGAAGTTCATGGCGTGGACGCCCGCTAGATCAGTAACAGTCTTTAAGCCACTCAGAGTGATGGGCGTTGAGATCTCCGAATACAAATATGTGAGCGAATGGGTGGCAGGAAATAGCCTTATCAATGTTGTCAGCAATGCTATCTAGAAGGGAGCAGTCGGGAGAGCGGTACAGAAAGAATAAGTAACTAACCGAACTGAGGGGAGACAGACGGAGACATACGTACTGGTGGGCAGCAGATTCAAGTGAAGTCACCCTAGCTATGGGGAGGTGTTCGCTGACGTAGATCCCCAGCCCATGCATGTGGACAGTGGAATCCTTCCTTAAGAGGGGGAGATAGCCAGGGATGAAGACGTCAGAGGAGGGAATATAAGAGTTGAGGTTAGTTTCGTAAAGCGCGAGGATGTCCCTGGGACTTTTCATAAAGGAAAGCTTTTACGCTAGGAAAGTGAGTACGAATGCCCCGGATATTAGTGAAGGAAAGGTTTTAACTTAGTTAAAAGTCAAAACGGAGCATAAAGTCGAAAATGTTAGTAACAGAGAAAAAATAAAAAACAAAAACAAAAAAAAACAAGCCAAGAAAATTATTACAGACAGAACGGAGAGGGAAAAAAAATAAAACGATTTCTCATGCACTTACCTCGCAGAAAATAATCTCTGGAAATTTGAGTAAAAGTAACATAAAAAAAATTTAACAAATTAATAAAAGCAATAATATTTTCAATCTGTCTTTTTTCTAGAAAAATAAAGGTCTATATAACAGCGATTTGTGCAGAGAGTTATGGTCAGAGTTTGAATACAAGGACTGGCCATGTACGAGAATTAAAGATTCCACTGAGGTTGGGTGGGATTAGCTGCCCCTAACTTTGGCATCGCTAGGAAAATAAATAGAAGAAAGGAAACAAAAAGGAAACTTATACTTAACATCAGGAAGAGGCAGTTTAATTTTTGGGGGGCACCTAATGAGGAAGAAAGGTTTAGAAAATCTGATACTCACAGGACAGCTAGATGGGCTTGAAGAAATGAACGACAGAACAGGGTTTGGGATAAATAACAAAAAGACAAAACTTATTAAGAGCCACAAGCGACAAGAAGATGTGGAGGGCTATGATCACCTACGTTCTGATGGAAAATGGTGCATTAAAGAAGAACAAACAAAAACAATCCGGCACTGTCAGGATATCATGCCTATGGGAATCAAAATATTCCGTTCAAAGGTTTTTAGAACAGTTCGGTTTGCCATTTGTCACTAGTTTACCCAAATCTTTATAATTATCACTTGTAGAAGTTCCTCTTAACGCCCTCTAGGTGACGTTGTATAAAGAAATATAAAAGGAATGGTCCCAAACCACTACTTTTCTTTCGCTCTTCAGCCACTGGTTGTCTTAGGGACTAGAAGCATGTTTTTACCTTCCAGTGGACTATCGATCGCATTGCATGTAATAAATTACCTTGAACAGCGGATGTAATTGACAGGTACATCTAGCCGTAGGTAAAGTCGACAAAGTGAATAGGATGTGGTTGACAGGTAGATCAGCCAGTAGATAAAAATCAATAAAGGACAAGGATGTGCTTGACATATATATATATATATATATATATATATATATATATCGCTGTAAGTGATGTCAACAAAGTGCAAAGATAAAAACAAGCGACAACCGGCTTGAAAGGCGATGAACCACCAGATGTGATTGACAGATACATCCGGTCGTAGATAAAGTCAACAAAGCGACAACCCGAAAAAGCAAAAGGGCGGGGTGGATTTAAAACTGTATAAAGTCTAGAATTTTTCGCGGAAGGTACAGAGACTGGATGACGACTCACGGCAGCTTCTTCGGATGTACGAATTGGTAATTTTCCTACCTTCTTTTACTTAAATTACATAAGATGCTAAAACTATTTGCCGCATTACAAGACGTTAACTAATATTTTAGAGATGGGACTAATTAATAAGTTTCAAGTAAGATTACCATAGGAGATTAGACAGTACAGAGCTAAATACTTAAAGACACTTTATGCCATGATGGATTAATTTTCTTATTGTTGATGTTGTTGGTGCTTTTTATTATTATGTCATTTTTCATCATATTTCGATTTCTGCTTTGGTCTCACTACCAACCAAGTCTGCGGGGAGACCTAAGGCAGGTAGTGGCGTGTTGTTATGGCTCCATTTCATGTTTTTCTATCTTCCCTATCATCCCCTCAGCATTACATAGATAAAGTTTTCCTTAGTGTGTGGGCTGTACTTAATAAGACAATTTTTTGTATATCTCTTAAGCTGGGGTTTCCAGGGATTCTTTCAATGTGTTGTTTTGTTCCATTTTTTATCATTCCAAGTGCACCTACTATCACTGGCACAACTCTTGTTTTCAATTTCCACATATTTTCTATTTCAATTTCCAGGTCTTTATATTTTGACAGTTTTTCAAATTCCTTGATTGCTATGTTACAATCCGCTGGACAAGCCATATCAATTAATAGACAAGTTTTCTCATTCTGGTTTTTAACAATAATGTCTGGCCTGTTTGCTTCAATTTTTCTGTCTGTGTAGATGGTGTAATCCCATAGAATGGTTACATCTTCTATTTCTGTAACCGGTGCTGGGTGATGTTCATACCAGTGTTTGTTTACAGCTTTTCCATAATGTTTGCACATTGCCCAATGTAAATATTGCCCAACTCTATCGTGGCGATTTTTATATTCATTTGGGGCAAGCACAGAACAGCCTGAGATTAGGTGGTCTATTGTTTCTTGGTGTTTATCACAAAACCTGCATTTTGGATCCATATTATTATGCATAATATTTGCCTGAAAGTTTCTAGTGAAAAGACTTTGGTCTTGTGCTGCAAGAATAAAGCCTTCAGTTTCAGACTTTAATCCAGATGCACGTAACCATCGATGAGTATTAACTTTGTCAACATTGGATTTATTGGCACGTTCTGGATATTGGCCATGCAGAGGTTTGTCTTGCCAGCGCTGTTTCATCTGTTCAAGAGCTTTATCTTTGGCTTTCATTTTCATATTTTTTGCCGCAATAGTTGGTTCTTGGCTTCTGTTTTGCTTTTCTACAGAATCTACTAACTGTAAATCTTGTTTGTATTTACTGCCTTCTTTTATTATTGAATATTTTTTCTTTCTTTCTTCATGTTGCCTTACTAATTGTATCATCCAATCCTTTGTTGTTTCTATGTATGTTAGTAAGCCAATAGTTGTTGTCTTGTATGACAATTCCAGCTGAATAAGACCTCTTCCACCTTCTTTACGGGGTATGTATAGACGGTCTACATCAGCCTTTGGATGATACATCTTATGCTTAGAAAGAAGCTTTCTTGTTTTAGCATCCATTCGCCTGATGTCGTTTAGAGTCCAGTTTAAGATGTTAAAGCTATATTGGACAACTGGGATTGCAAGGCTATTAATGGCCATAACTCTGTTCTGTGAATTTAATTCAGTTTTTAATATCATTCGTAGCCTTCTATAGTACTCTTTACGCACTATTTCTTTCATTTTTTTATGGTGAATGTTTTCGCTCTCATTTACACCTAGGTATTTATAAGCTTCTTCTGGTTTCAATTCTTTTATTGTTACAGCAGGGTCTAAGCTAATTGAGGATTTTTCTTGTATTGATCCACGTAAAACTGTAGCTTTAGCACATTTATTCAAATTAAATTTCATTCCAATGTCTTCGCTGAAGCATTTTACAGTTTGCAGAAGACCTTCCAGCTCATTATCATTCTTAGCATATAACTTTAAGTCATCCATGTAAAATAGATGGCTTATTTTCTTTTGGCCTATTTTATAACCACATTCTGTCTTATTAAGTTGACTGGTTAGTGCTATTAATGATATGCAGAATAGTAAGGGAGATAAGGAATCACCTTGAAATATACCTCTTTTGATGTTTATTTCATCAGACTTATAGGTTCCATTTATATGATTGAGGTAAAGGGTTGTTTTCCATATAGACATGCACTGTTTGATGAAATTGATGATGACGGGCGATATCTTGTATATATTTAAAGTCTTTAAAATCCAGGAATGTGGCACACTATCGAATGCCTTTCGATAATCTATCCAGGCTGTACTAAGATTTTTTTCTTTGTACTGTAGCAGTTTTCCAGGATCATTTTGTTAATTAGCAATTGGTCTTTACAACCATAACAGCCACGTTTGCATCCTTTTTGTTCAAGCGGTATCATGTCATTTCTTTCTAAGAATAAATATGTCTGTTTTGTTAAACATGTCTGTTAAATATGTTTTGTTAAATATTTTGTTAAATATGTCTGTTTTGTTATTATTATTATTATTATTATTATTATTGTTATTATTATTATTATTATTATTATTATTGTTATTATTATTATTATTATTATTGTTATTATTATTATTATTATTATTATTATTATTATTATTATTGTTATTATTATTATTATTATTATTGTTATTATTATTATTATTGTTATTATTATTATTATTATTATTATTATTATTGTTATTATTATTATTATTATTATTATTATTATTATTATTATTATTATTGTTATTATTATTATTATTATGCAGGAAGATAAGGTTTGTCTTGAACAAGACACAATCTTATATATATATATATATATATATATATATATATATATATATATATATATATATATATATATATATATATATGAGCTGTGATACAGCGAAACAGATGTCTGCAGATGACAATATATATATATATATATATATATATATATATATATATATATATATATATATATTCAATAGCTAACTTTTAAATTGAATTTTTAGAATAAAAACCTTTTCTTGAAACTTTTATTTTAGATGTAATTGAAAGGTAAATGATTAAATTTACTAATTCCAGTAAGCAAAATACTCTAATATATTTCAAACAGAAACTATATTGATTGGAATCAAAAGTTTTGATATATTCTTTAATTTTTCAATTTTTCAGCCATTTTTGAGCGCTCGACACGTTTGTAAACAAAAGTTAATTCTCGGTTTTAAAAATCGTGCAAAATATACATTTGTGACACATCATTTTTGAAAAATTAGAAAATTTACTGTTAAATTAATCCGATTCACACAAGTAATATTTATTTATAGCTTGAAATTAGAATAAAACTATTTCTTAAACACAGAGTTGAACTTTCTAACCTTTCCACCGTATTTGAAATTTGTTGACAGATTGACAGATGCGCGATCAGATACGTGCATAACGATAAAAAATGACATAATTGTACAATATTTTTTAGTAAGGAGAAGAAACCGTGAAAAAAAATGAGTTACGTTTTCCATTGTAAACTCTCGTAACGATTTGGCTCTCCGCTAACGAAAATAAAAACAAGATATATATAAAAATTTCGAACGTGTTAGAAAGGATTAAAAATTTGAAAAAATAATTTGAAAAATAATTTAATTTTTCTTCTTAATATTAACATAAATGTTTTGATGAAAAGTTCGTATTTTTAAGTTTGGGACCTTTTTTTTCTTTATACTCTGCTGTTTTTTTGTTGTTGTTTCTTGTTTGTTTGTTTTTGTTTTTTTTAGCGATTTAATATAGGTACCAATATATATATATATATATACGGGGGTTGTAAAAAAAAATTATGTAAAAGTGACCTGAGCACCATTGTCATCAACTCAAATACAAGGTAGGCTGCAGTCTTCATACAATCAATGTGGAAAGGCCAAGTGACAACAGTCAGAAGAGAAAAGACGGAAGACGCAATGCTTGACAAACAGACCCAACAGTGAATGTTGGACAATATCAACAAAGATGAAGGGAAAGCTTGAAGCAGCTGAAATGTGGTTTTACAGAAGGATGCTGCGGATATCGTGGACAGAGCATGTTCGCAATGACGAGGTTTTGGAAATGATGGAAACGAAAAGGAAATTAATATTGAGCATCAGGAAGAGACAAATGAAGTTTCTGGGACATGCAATGAGGAAGGAGGGCTTGGAGAACCTGATACTAACAGGGCAGATAGAGGGAAAAGGAGACAAAGGGAAGCAGCAGATAACATAAGGGCCCGAGCAGGTGGAAGACAGAACGGGAGCTGAGAGACGTTACAGGAAAAAGCGTGCTAAGAGCCACCAGGGATAGGGAGAAGTGGAAGGCCATGATCGCCTACGTTCTGAAAGAACAAGGTACATAGAAGAAGAAGGCTTTTCAAAACACAGAGAACGCTGTGTCTGTTACACCGGTTCACACTCCACTCTCATCTATTGAACAGGTGAAGAGGCTCATCCCTTGTTCCCTGTTTAGGATGTGGTTTCCGGTTTTCTCTTTTCCAATCTTTTCATTCTTACGTAGCTCCCTGCACATCAGTGGCGTTACCGCCTTGGTCGGGGTGATATGATTAAAAAAAAAAAAATCACCATCCAAATCGCTTCTCAGTTTCGAATGACAGTTGGTTTACAAATGCAAGGGAAATAACCCAGGGATAAAATAAGATTGGTTCCAAGGGAGGTAACTGCGCATAATTTTTTGGTACTTATAAAATTCTTGAAATTACTGACTTGCATCCTCCTCCTCCTAAGCAAAGAATGACATGGTTTTTCCCTTCTGCCTAAATGCAAAGTATCTTTCCTCAGCTCTCTTCCTCGTAGAGTGTAGGTATCTGTTCCGCTGGGCTTAGGGTTAGGATGGAAAGATGTCACTGAAAAGTCGAATCAATATATTATAGAGAAGTGGTAACTTAACTGTTTTATTCAAAATTTTTTCCTAAAACTAATGCGAAAAACAGTTTTGATAGCATGATGTCAAAAGGTCCCAAACTTAATAAAACAAAGTTTTATCATCAAAAAATGTTTGTTATTATGAAGAGGAAAGATCAAATTTAAAATTTTTTTTAATCCTTTCTAATTATTCAAATACGTTCGAAATTTCGGTTGCATTTTTTTTTTTTTTTTTTTTATCACGATTCACACGATGTATACTAAAGCTTACTACGATGGCAAACGTAATATCATTTTTTTTTTTTTTTGCGTTCAAAGGCACATTCATTTGGAAATTATGGCAAAAGTCAACTAATTGTCTGATTTTAATAAAACTTTCCTAATTCAAAAAGGACTAAAGTTATTTATGCAATTATTATTTTTTGAAAATCTTGGTAAAAATATCTTTGTTTTTTTACATTTGATAACCTCATCTCCAATTAATTGCATGAATCTTCAAGAAATTCCGTATTTATGCCAATTTTTTTTTTTTTTAGTTAAATGCATGACTCCTTGGGGAATGAAAATAATGTAATTTTTTTTTAATCTACTCCGAATAGTAAAATAAAAAATGCGTTAAAACTACGCAATTTTTAATTTAATGCGAACAGACGATCTGCGGGCATCGAGTCGAGAGAACGAGTTTTTCGTCTCTCTTTTCACCATAGGGCTCAAACACTGAGACTTGGGTAATAGACTATTTTATAGTCAATTACTTTGCCTGGATGTGCTTTGTGGTGCAGTGGATATCGGCTCTGGGCGAAAGAGACATGACTGACTAGGCAGAAGATTATCTCGCAGTAGGTTACCATTACTTTCTGCGGTAGACTGGCTGCCAGCCAAGACTATATTATTATTTAACCCATAACTGGAAGGAAGCAGACGGATTAATACCTTTCCTACGGGTATTTGTGCGTAAGTGAATACAATGGATTCAACTGGAATTCGAACTCGGCTCCTCGGTTTCTCGTTCCGAGCCGATATCCACTGGACCACAACGCTACATTTCATATATATACATATTATTGATTTTCTGCACTATTGTAAGAACTGCAATCTTGAAACTTCTGAATATCGTTTCTTATGTCTTTGTCTATGAGTGTATGAAATTTGATTAAAATCGGACCACTCCTTCTATAACCCGATTTTTTCGATTATCGATTTTCGATATTTATCGGGGGGGTACCTCGAACAGAACCTAGCTATGAACACTCGCAGACGCTTATTGTACAACTGTGTAAAATTTCAAGAAAATCGGTTCAGCCGTTTCGGAGTCTATAGGTAACGGACACACAGACACACACACACACAGACAGCGCTGCAAAATTCAGCGTCATACTAAGTCGCCAGTCCAGGTTTTCAGCACCCACCGATGCTCTTTTTTTCCACATTCATCTCGACATCGCTGGGCCCCTTTCCCCATGCCAAGGTTTTCCCTACCTTCTTACAATTGTCGATCGTTTCTCCCGCTGTCCTCCTGTCAGGCCGATAAAAGACACCTCAGTGACTAATATAGCCAAGACAATTTTGAGAGATTGGATCGGATTTTTCGGAATTCCTAAAGTCATAACTACTGACCGGGGATCGCAATTCCAGTCTAATCTATTTAAGGAACTTGCGAGTCTATAAGAAGCACAGTAGATTCACACAACCGCTTGAAACCCTTGCGTCAATGTGTTGGAAGGGGGCCTTCACAGTGTAGCGGATCAGAAATTAATTAGAACCAACCTTCTTTTTCTCTTTTACAAAAATTCACAATGACGTGTGAAATCCTGGTTTTCCCAAATAGAAAAAGGATTGACCATGTGCTTAACGAAAAAGTCGAACCCAGATTTCGCAAGTAAGTGTTAAAATGATTTTTGACCAATGAGAGCGACTTGTACGACTTGGAAGGACTTGGCGATCCAGTGTGAAATTCAAAAGGACTATATAAGTGACCTCGGCGTCGATCAAGAGAAACAGATGGGAGCCGAGAGACGAAAGAATTAAAATGCAACCAACTTCAAATCGACCCGGAAATCAGGTCAAGTGAGTATATGCGTGTGAAAGTGTGTACATGGCTATATGTATGTAGGTTTGTACGTGCATGTAGAAGTGATTCTACAAGTAAATGAAATGGACCGAATGTGGGTAAGAAAAACATAGCAACCGCTATACCTTCATAGGATGGCCTTTTCAAAATGTGTGGACGGGCAGAAAAATTTCACACTTATAACATATCTATAGACCGCTTTAAACCTGCTTTCCTAGAACAAGCTCCGGCGCCTGAGGGACCTCAGGAAACATCAGATGCTCAAACTGAATCTTCGTCACCGGTTGGTCACCGGTTGCTCTTAGACAAACACGTTCAGGGCGACGAGTTACCTTTCCGAGGCGTTTCGCAACAGTGATAGACATTTTTAGCCATTGTAGGGTTTCATACATTGACACCCACACACACACACACACGCATGGTCACTCGGCGTTCCACGTGATGACTGGTTCTCGTCAAAAACGATGCTAATAAAAACGGAAAACAGCACGTGGTACACTAGTTAGGATTTCGTCCCGGGACAAGAGAAAACATGTCTTCCTAACTCACACAAACACACGCGCACTAATTGCGTGTAGCAATTAGTGGCGCAAAAATTTCTTTTATTTTTCTTCTCCTACATTAACACTATACACATTAACTTTCATTCAAACAGGACTTTACATAAAATAACTTCCTACACGTAAATCCACAATTTTTCCAACCTTCGTCAGTAGAAATCCACCGACTGCTACATTCGCATGTAAGTCTCTCTCTCTCTACTCCACGCACACACAGACACAGAACTTTGTCTTCTGTCTGACTTTCTTCATCAAGGATTTGAACTTTGAACTCTTTACGAAAATCTTAACAATTGTTACAAACCTTTCTTTCAGCTAGAGTAAAAACTTCATACATCTTATTTTGTTTCTACGAACAGACGAAGGGGAATGACTCTTTCCTTTTCACTTTCTTATGCATGCTCTCTCAACCCCATGTAACCTTTGTCAATATATTGTTTTTCTGGTTACTTTCGCCTTTTTGTTCTTTCTTAAAACCTGCTTTAAATCATGACCTCATGTTACGTCGAGTCGACTCGTCAAACTTAAATTAGTAAGTGGACGCTTCGTCCGCTACACCATCTGATTTCTGTGTAATCAAATATTTCGGAAGAAGGCTATATCGGTCCACCCCTTTTCTGTCCACTTCTGTCTCAAACCTTTTCTCTTGTCTTCATCGTCGTTGCTACCTCTTGAGCAACGGCCCAACGCCTTCAATGTTATGGAAAATCGTGTGATGCACCCCTGTCCTAAAAAGGAGCACGATAAAGTAAAAATAAAATCTGAGGCAATACGGAAGACCAGTAGTGCAATTATGGAATACATATTTTTTTTTTATTAAAATAAGCAACAGGAAAACACATAGAACATTCTAGAGAAATTGGATCAAAACAGCAGTAGAATTTAGATTACATTTTTATATTTCTCAACCAATCAGCTAAAAACTTAGAATAAGAACATTCTAGAAAAATAGGCTTGGAAGTAAATTAACACAAAAATATTTAGGCCCCAAAACAAAATAGTAAAATAATAAATCTGATTGGTCAGTAAATGTTTTCACACCCTAATGTTAGGAACACACACAGTTAGAAAAAAAGAGTCAGTCACCAATTAAGTCCGCATGACACCGTATACTTCGCCGGCCATGTCCTTTCTTCCATGCCAAAAGTTCGTGACCTCGCTCCAAGGACCTTAAAAAGAAAAGCCGACGAATTTTCTTTGAGCAGCGCGACACGTTGTCGCCAACTGAAACAACGCACCAAATGTAAGTAGGAAAGGCTTATTTACAGACTCTGCTAATGCAAACTCATACACGTTTTGGACAAAAATTAACTTCTTGCCAAGTTTATATTTCTCAAAAAGGCAATTTTAGAATCATGTATTTTGTTGGTTTCTACATACCATTTTATTTTGTCACGTAATAAATTGTTTGTTGTTGAATGTCCGTTGTAAATTATTCCTTCACTTTGCGCGATTGCAAAATTGAGTGTTGTATTTGTGGGGGAAATAATCAACATACAACCCAGCAAATACCAAATCCCCCACAAAATAATCAAGAATTGTTATCTATGGGGCTTTTCTAAATGCAGCTTAGAAGTGGCACAAAGCCGAAAGTATTACGCACCCAGTAAGGATCGAACTTACTAATTCAGTTGTAATATCGAAATAGGCGTGGTAACCATTACACCTGATCGAGCTACCCAAAGGAATTGTTATAACGTTATATTGTTATTTATGTTTAAAAATGAATTTTCATAATAGTTTAAACAAAACATCTTATTCTAAACACTCTTATTAAATTTAGTAGAATGAATGACTTTAAAAGGGACTAAGGCGCTATCTTAGCTCTTGCGTAATTTGTATAAAACAAAAACATTTATTCTAAGAGTGAATTTTAGAAAAAATTATAGATTAAATCAAATATTCTTCTATGCAAATGAAATAGTTTCGTCGTAAAGCTTTTTTAGTGACGAGGAGAACAAGTTATGCAGAAAAAAATAAAACGGATTTGTTTTTAAAATATTTTTTTAAACACACTTAAATGACCAACTTACGCAATTAATAAATAATTGGTTCGTTTGTAATCCTGGAAAAATCTGTTTAAAAAAGAATATAAAAACCCGCACACACCATACAAAAATTATTGCTCGAAATTGTTTTCCTATTTCTTATTAATGGTCTAATGTACTTGAATAGTTCGTAGATTAGGAATATTTAACAATAACATTAACTTGGAGGAGGAAAATACATCGTTGATTGAGGATTAATGTATGCTCCCTTTCATAAATTTAAAAAAAAAAAAAGATTGCTCCCTTATTAGGAAAAGTTTTTCCCCTTTATTAACAAAATAATAGACTCCGAGTAGGATGTCTTTTTAAACTGTTTTTGTAACAAATATTTTTAATTTAGTTTATTTTAATTATAGTTTCTTTCGTTCAGATAAAGTTTCATGGTCCGTTTTGGTTTATGGAAAAATATGAATAGCAAAAGAAACGTTCTTCTGCCCCATTTTTGTAATGTGCTTGTCTTTCGATATCAGAACTTGAATATTTGTTGCCTGTTCATTATTCGTTAGTGGGACAGGAAAAAGTGAAACTAAATAAATCAGATTTAATTAGAATTTTTAGTTTCATTTTTATAATTTCAACACTTTCATTTTTTTGTGGAAGACGACAAGTGCGTTGAAAGTTGCTCTCTGCAAATATTGGCTTTCGTTTATTTTTTTAATCATTTTTCGTGTGAGTTCATTTATTTAATTTTACTTTTTACCCTTCTTTTTACCTTTCTACGCTTGAAGATTTCATGGTATTTTATTTTAAGTCCATTTCTTTTGATTGTTTTAGGTTTAGTTTGAAAAATGAAGGCGTTGTAACTTTCAGAATAGTTAATTTTTTTTTAACTACATTTTTTTCTGGCTTGATGTGATATCATCCTAGATAAATTTTTGATTTGTTCCCCGAAAGCTACCCCTTCAAATATTTCTAAACACCCTTATTTCCGTGCAAATGTATATGTATATGTATACAAATCGATAATTGTTTATTGAAGAAACATACCTTTTTTTTTTTATCTTAAATGACCAGAAAAATATCGAACTATATCTCACCCCTTACGACGGTTCTCATATCTGATTTTAGTGCAGAAGGGTTCAGCAATTTTGCATTTGCACGGAAATAAGGATGTTTTGGAAAGATTTGAATCGGTAAAAGGCCTTCGGGGAACAACTCAAAAATTTATCTCATCCTAATGCTAATTTAAATTATTAATATTATTTTTTTGGTTTCGTATTAACATGATTGATTTCACATAGACAATGAAATTGAAACCTTATTTGATATTTTATGAAATCAATGATTTCGTTTTTGGTGGGAGATCTTGTGAATTATTTCATGTTGGTTGTGCTTGTTAAGATCAGTCAAAAAAAAAAACTTCATCCTATATCTATGTTATTTACTAGACGAATTTATATAATTGGTGCTGTTTTTTTCCTCCTCCCCATTTTATTTTTTTTATTATTATTTTAGAAAAAAGTTATTAATTTGTAAATTTGTTCACGAGAGTTGCTTGTGTATATTTTAGAGAATAACCTAAAAATGTTGGTTAAACAAAAAAAACGCATAAACGAAACGAGGTTAAATTATATGTTTTAAACCAGAACTGTTAGCCTCTCCAGGGGGCATCACTCCTTCGGAAGGGGGCTTTAGGGTGACTGGACGTCCCCCCCCCCCCAAAAAAAAACCTATGGAGTTAGAGTTACCAACTTAGATAATGGAGTTTTATCAGTAACGCAAATCAAGATTTAATTAAAAAAAGTCAGCTATTGTGTCTCGAATGGATTTTATTTATTTTAGTGTTTTTGTTTTAAAAAATATGTACGTCTTACTCTTACTTTTTTTTTTTTCAAACAATGTTTACCTTGTTTTTATTGTTTTTTATTCAACTCCTGTCAAAAATACTCAAATAATTCGAAAAAAAATATTTTTGATTTAATACAGAAGAAATTACTGAAGTTTTCAACGGAGGAAGAAAGGGTTCTTTCCCTCTTTTCATCTCATCAGTCAGTTGAGCGTTAGTGCCATATGTGATACACGCTTGGGCGATCATGTCTCAACAGAGACATGACTGACTAGGCAGAAGATTATCTCACAGTAGGTTACCATTGCAGCAGATTTAGCTATGGATTCGATATAGTCGTTCCACTCGAGGTCTGCTGAGAGTGTTAGGCTGAAGTGAAGAGGCACAGTGTTTTGCTTTCAGGAAGGCTAGCCTGATCCATGCTAATGGTGGGTAGGAGTGATTGTCTGTGATGATAGCAGCTTCGTTTTGGAAGCATTAAAATTCACAAGCCATTTCTTACCCCAGTCCCCCGTAAGCTCAGCGGAGAGGTTCGCTTTGTCAGCCTCAGCAGATTTTTGATCATGTCAAGAGTAAACGGTGGTGTCGTCAGTGTATATATGCCTACTTGGGATCTGATTATATCGGGAAGATCAGGAAAAGTGTAGGACCTAGAATAGAGTTTTGAGGGACACCTACATTCGTTTATAGTATCATCAGGAGATACTATATTACCTTCATTGTGCAAATTAAAAGGAATGACTGGATTAGGTCAAACAATTGTCCAGTTATAACATAGCTCTGCAGATAGAAAACGTAATATTACATAACTCAGTTTTTTTTTTCTGATGACAAATGCATTAAGTTGAAAATTCTTGCAAAAATCAAATAATTCTCAGATTTTAATGAAAGTTTCAGGGCATATTCACAAATGAATGCAATTATTTTTTAAATTATATTTTTTTTTTAAATCTTGGTAAATCCTTTTTTTTACATCTGTTACCCCACTTCCATGTAAATTCATTAAATTTTAAAAAATTAAATTTTGTTGCGAAAATTGTTGCAAAAATTGGTTTTATTAGTTAAACGCAAGACTCATTAGGGAATGTAAATCATCTATTATTTTTTTTAAACATTTTGCCTTTTTTTCCAAAAATCTGCTTCTAATAATAAAATAAAAAAATGCAATATAACTATCGTATTGTTTAATTTGATAAGCTTTTAATTGCTTGAATAAATAATATAAATTAAGGACATTATAGTCTGAAAAACAATTTTTTTCGATTAATAATGAAATTTTAAAAGAATTGTTTTCATTTCCTTTTTTTTTTAATTCTTAAGATTGCTTGAGGAATCATCCTGTGATAAACTTGTGGAGGGAAGATGGAAATAAAAACTAACACAGTCAAACACCAAATAAAAAATGGTTTCTGAATCAAGGAATCCGCATGCTCTCAGTTAATAAGTTAATGCTTTTAAAACAGTAGTTCTCAAACTTTTTTCTGTCATTTCCCCCTACACCCAGTTCAACCATCCAGATTTCCCCCTTCATGTGTATAAGAGAAAGAGCAGTTAAAACAAACTGTGACTATTTACTAATTTATTTTTCAAATGTACAAATGTACTGATAAACTTATAGTTACAGAGTAAAGTGGATAGAGAGCAGTTAGTAACAACTAATCATAGCCATAGAGAGCGGTTAGTAACGAATAAAAGGACTTTTGTTTGCTCTTCTACTTCAGAATTAAATTAGTGAGAAGGGTGATGCTGCTTCTTGTGCACCAGTGTATCAATATCAGGGTTAGTTTTGGTAAGCGCACAACTTAAGTCACGTTCCACCTCCAGTCAGTTCTGCTTTGGGCTTGATTGTGAGTAAAGTAGAAAATCCTGACTCACAAAGGTAGGTTGTGGAAAACAAGATGACAATTTTCAATGCGTTGTGGGTATGCTCCATGCATATTAACCCAGAATTCTTCAAGATCTCTCTCTCTCTCTCTCTCTCTCTCTCTTATATATATACATATATATATATAAGGAAATCCATCTGATATTTTTTCTTTATTACTTAGTGTAATTATTTACCCCCTGGTAACTTCAAATTTCCCCCAGAATGGGAATAGTGGTTTTAAAATAAATATTTAACATTTTTCAAACAACAGGTCACATTCCCACATTAGAAAAAAAAAAGCTTTGTGATATCTTTGAAGGGTAAGCAAATATTCTAGGCCAGACAAGCCAGTAAAGAAAATACATATGCCAACAGCTCAGCTTAAAAAGAAATTTCCTTGCTCCTTCAAACATCTTCCTCACCAAGCTACATGACAAGGCAGTGAAGAGGAAAGTATAAACTTTCCTCTTCACTGCCTTCCTTGCCTCTTCTTTTTCTCTTATACATGCTAAGAAATCACATTTCTTTTCATCTCATTTTAAATAACTACAAACAATGAATGTAAGAAATTTAACACTTGTACTGGCTAAGAATTTAAAAAATAAATAAGGAGAAGAAAAAAGATATTTAAACACATTTTGTGCTTTTCTTTGTTGTGGTTTGATTCAAATCTGCAAAAAAACAGATGGCAGTGAACTTAATAGTTGCCATCATTGGTATCCTCGGACATTAAATCATGGCTCTTTGTGAATGTTCCCTTTAAATGCCACTAGCACAATTCTAATGGTGCCATTCATAATGGAAATGGCTCGATCTCTGAAATATCACATTTTTATCTAAATATTCAGCCGGAATTGGTTCCTAAAAATCAAAAAGATAATAGACCCAAAGAAAGATGCATAATTTGCTGTTTTTTAGGGTTTGCATAATTTGCTTTCAAATTCAGCCTGGGTTGGTTAATAAAAAAACAAAAAAATAGTAGACCTAAAGAGTGAGGTATAATTTGCTGATTTTCGGGTGTGCTTACTTTTGCTTGTATATTCAGCCTGGATTGGTTAATAAAAATCAAAAGAATAGTTAATCAAAAGACAGAGATATAATTTGCTGTTTTGGGGGGTTTGCTTAATTTTGCTTTCATATTCAGCCTGGATTCATTAATAAAAATAAATAAAATAGTAGATCCAAAGAGAGAGCCATAATTTGCTGTTTTTGAGAGTCTGCTTAATTTAGCTTTCATACTCAGACTGGGTTGGTTAATAAAAATTCATCAAACAGTTGTCCCAAAGAGAGAGGCATAATTTGCTGATTTTTTGGGTCTGCTCAATTTTGCTTTCATATTCAGCCTGGATTGATTAATAAAAAAAAAAAAGTAGATCCAAAGAGTGAGGCATAATTTGCTGATTTTAGGGATCTGCTCAATTTTGCTTTCATATTCAGCCTGGATTGATTAATAAAAAAAAAAAAAAAGTAGATCCAAATAGAGAGACATAATTTACTGTTTTGGGGGTCTGCTGAATTTAGCTTTCATATTCAGCCTGGATTGATTAATAAAAATCTAAAAAATAGTAGACCTTAAGTCTGAGGCATAGTTTGCTGTTTTTTAGGATCTGCTTAATTTTGCTTTCATATTTAGCCTGGATTGGTTAATAAAGATAAAAAAGTATGAGGCATAATTTGCTGATTTTCGTGGTCTGCTTCATTTTGCTTTTTTTATTCACTCTGCTGAACTGCAATGGTAAGATATTTTAAATCCATACTCTTTGGTTGTTTTTAAATGATTTATTATGAATTTAAATGTTATCTTTTTTTTTTTTTTTTTTTTTTTTTACATTTGTTAACAAGTTTTCATCACCATTATGTTTTTTTGTTTGTTTTTCTTCAGAGGGAGAAAAACTAGAGGAGAATGTAATTTTTTGTTCTTAAAATTAACTATCATTAAAATTAACTATCATTGCCTAACATTACAGCCAACTATGCACAACAGGGTGACAGGTTTTGATAAAAGTAGCAAATAAACTCGCAGGATTGTTTCAATCATAATAAACTGATATATTCTGCCAGTTCTATTACATTTAAATCTAATAAAAAACCTAGAAATAATAATAAAAGAAAAAGCCGGTGACAGAATGAGAGTTGAAAATGAATCAATAAATATCTAGTGTGACACATAGTGACAAACAGAATTTTAATCTGAAAATTTCACTGTATAATGTTAAACCAGCATATCATTACATTATATCACTGAATATTTTTTTTTTTAATCATATCACCCCGAGCAAGGCGGTAACGCCACTGATGTGCAGGGGGCTACGTAATAGTGAGAAGATTAGAAAAGAGAAAGCCGGAAACCACATCCTAAACAGGGAACAAGGGATGAGCCTCTTAACCTGTTCAATAGATGTGGGTGGAGTGTGAACCGGGCGATAGATAGATCTATCTACTCCAATTGAAAAAGAAAAAAAAAACAGAAGATTGGAAAAGAGAAAGCTGGAAACCACATCCTAAACAGGGAACAAGGGATGAGTCTCTTAACGTGTTCAATAGACATGGGTGGAATTTCGAAAATTACAGTTTTCAACAAGCAGTAGTTTATGTATAATATCTTTCATGATCAATGAGGAACAGGCGTTGCAACCGATGTTAAAAAAAAAACACATTAAAAAAATTACTGTTTTCTCTTAAGCCGTGGTAGGTAACCCATCGAGTGATGGTGTCACGATAAAAACACCCTTGGTAGCTCTGGCGAAGCATCAAGTATTCAGCTACTGACAAGACTTTGAATCTCGGCCGAGGCCCCGCAAAATGATGATAATGATGATTACTGAATTAAAGTAAATTATGACTTGTTTCCTATATAACAAGGAAAATTTTGAAAGAAATAGACCCCCTCAGGCAAAAACGCTGTTATCTGGTCAGAAAGGAATAGATCATTTATAGTGAAAGGCTGATATCAGGTACTGCTACTGTGAACAATATTTGACCACCCAAGAGAGAAAAGCATTAACTTGCAGATGATAAAATTCCTGCTACTATTACTACTGTTGCTGAAGAAGAAAAGGAAGAAGGACATTTGAAATTCTACTGAAATTTTTTTTTTATAACAAATGTTTTTTTTCTAATCCTGTGAGAGTTTATCTCACTAGAATATCTTTTCTAAACCTCTGAGGGTTTATCTCATACTGAGAATGCTAATTCCGAATTCCAAAATAGTTTGTGTAAAAGATCCAGAGACCCAGCTTTGCCCAAAGTAGGTAAACCCTTTCCTATCCTCTTCAACTTTCACCCTTTGAAGTAAATTTGTGAATTTTTCAAAGTAAATTACTTGTTGTTAAAAAATTGACTTACATGAATTGTTGCTCAAAATAAAACTTTTTTAAAATTTAAGGAAAAAAGTGTTTTTCATGAACTGATGTTTTCTCAAAGAAAACAGATTTGTATTTTGAAAGAACTGTTAGTCTGTCTTGATATTTTGAGGTGTAGAAAGGAAATTTTGTGCAAGCCCTATGTTATAATTTGTACGATTTTTATATTGTTAAAATATTTAGATATTTTAATCAATGTTTGTTTCTTTATAAATCTCACTTGCAAAAGGTGAGGTTTAAGAGATTTGAAATCCTACATATTTTTGTTCTTTTTACAAATGCTTTGCATAAAGTTAAGCATGCTACTGGATGAGCATTCAGGAGCCACGATTTTGCCATTCAAATAGTTAAATGTAACCCACAGTTTTTTCTGGGTTTTTTTTTTTCACACACTGTAGAACTCCCTTCTGTTTACTTGCTTCCCTGACAGCTATAATCTCCAAAAATGTAAATGCAAAATCAGTTGCCATCTTCTATCTTCTTGAATCCCATTCATCTTTTATCCTTTCTTCCATACCCACTGTACCCAGTATTTTCTCTCACTGTAAACCCCCTGCACACCAGTGGCAGTTTTGCCTTGCTTAGGGTGAAATGATTAACAAAAACAATATTATATTTCCTGCTATGATTATTTTAACCCTCTAGGGCCATTCGCATCATATTTGATACAGTATGAAAACAAGCCTTGAAAGAAACATTTTCCTGAAAAATTTTTTAAGAGAAATATTTTATAAATTTCAAATGAAAGCAGTACTGACTGCTCAGTCAATGAATACCAAATGTTTCCTTATAGGGAAATACCAAATGTTTCCTTATAGGGAAATACTGTATCAAATATGATACGAATGGCCCTAGAGGGTTAAGTAGTAATTAGTGGGGGATCTGTTTATTACTTCATAACAATATAGAACTGATCCCCCACTTTATGACAAGCAGAAGCCTTAATCATATTATATTATTAACCCTCTAGGGCCATTCGTATCATATTTGATACAGTATGAAAACAAGCCTTGAAAGAAATATTTGCCTGAAAAATTTTTTAAGAGAAATATTTTATAAATTTCAAATGAAAGCAGTACTGACTGCTCAGTCAATGAATACCAAATGTTTCCTTATAGGGAAATACCAAATGTTTCCTTATAGGGAAATACTGTATCAAATATGATACGAATGGCCCTAGAGGGTTAAGTAGTAATTAGTGGGGGATCTGTTTATTACTTCATAACAATATAGAACTGATCCCCCACTTTATGATACGAATGGCCCTAGAGGGTTAAGTATATATATTCTGATTATTACACTTATGTAGTTCTTCTTCTTTTATGTGCTTGTCCTTTCATGACATAGGCGATCATGGCCCTCCACGTCTCCCTATTCATGGTGGCTCTTAGCACATTTTCTCCTGTTACACCATGCAACCCCTGCTCTGCCATCCACCCGCTCAGGCCCATCAAGCATGTTACACGCCGCTTTCGCCTGTCTCTCTTTCCCTCTATTTGGCCTGTGAGTATCAGATTCTCCAAGCCCTCCCTCCTTATTGCTTGTCCCAGGAACTTTAGCTGTTTTTCCTGATGCTCAGTATTAATTCCCTTTTCGTTTCCAAAACCTCATAATTGCTCATGTGGTCGATCCATGATATTTGCAGCATCTTTCGGTAGAACCACATTTCAGTTGCTTCAAATTTTTCCTTCATCTGTAGTTACCTCCCTTTAATTATATTGGACTACATGTAGTCAGAAAAGTTGTCTCCCATTTTCCATTCTGAATGCAGACATTAAATATTTTCTTTGACACGCATTTTTACATGAAAAGAGGATAACATTTGCAAAGATGAAGCGAATAAAACGAGTATTTTGATAAACTTTTCTGATCTAATATTGAAAGAAAATTAAAAGAAATAATTCAGAGGTATTTTTAAATATTTGAATGCAACTTTTGATTTAATGAACTGAGGGTATTTACATGTTTTTACAGTCATATCACTTTGAATACACCAGTTCTCGTCCGATTAACGAAGTTAAGCAACGTTGAACCTGGTCAGAACTTAGATGGGTGACTGCTTGGGAATACCAGGTGCTGTACGCGTTTTTTGACGGATGTGCGTTTGTGGTGCAGTGAATATCTGCTTGGAAAGTGAGATCAGAGAGCCGAGTCTGAATTCCAGTGGCATTGACTTGCGTGTTAAATACCCTTGGGAAACAAAGATAAGGACATAATTCTGATTGTTAATTTACCTTGCATATATTGTTTGATTGGTTCATATTATTTTTGGCCATGTTCTTTTCTTTTTCTTGTTATTGTTTATGGCTTATTGCAAATTTTGTCAAATCTGTTTCTTGGGCAGGGTTGTCATTTATTTTATCATTTATTTTAACCATGACCACTCACTCTTCAGTTTTAGTCTGAAATTCTCTGAATCCTACCCAGATCACCAGAAGGAAGGGATGGAGGTAACAATAGCTGAAACATTTTGATAATAACAACAAAGATAAGGATATAAGTCTGAATGTAAATAATTCTAATTGTTAATTTGCCTTGCATATCTTGTTTGATTGGTTAATGTTATTTCTGGCCATGTTCTTTTCTTTTTCTTGTTAACGACTTATTGCAAACTTTATCAAATCTGTCACTTATTTTACCATTTAACCATGGCCACTCTCTCTACAGGTTTGCTTCTCTTAATACAGATATACCCTTGTATAAGTTATGTAATATTTCATCATAAAGAAATTAATATTGCAAAGCAATGAAAATATATTCAGTGGTATTATTTTTTTATTTTCTGTTTTATTTTATATTAAATTTTGATATTTGTCTATATTTTTGAGATGAGATATTGTAATTATTTACATTATTTACATTTTTTGGACTGTTGTCCTCATCTTTGTTGCCATATTCACAATGTTTCAGCCATTGTACACTCTGGACTTCTTCAGTTAACTGGAATTTCAAAATGAACCCTTTATTTTGATCACTGTCATAGCTTGTTCTAATTCAATAACTTATGCCACTTCTGGATTTCCCTTTAACTTGACTCTTTTCTTCACCACTACTGTAGCCAGGTATTGAACTCACAACTCTTTGGACATAGCCCCTGGATCTAACCAATTCTTTTTTTCACTGCTAGTGAGGAAGAAAATCTTAGAGAATTAAATTAAAGGGTGATAACTAAGACATTCAGAAGTGGCATGATTCATGGAACAAGAACAGTCTACCCTAGTGATCAAAATAAAGGGTTCCATTCAAAATTCCAATCATCTGTAGAAGATCGGAGCATACAACAGCAGAAACCTAGTGAACATGGTAATAAAGATGAGGCCAACAATTGAAACCATGTAAATAATGTAAATTAAATTTTAATTCTATAAATTTTTTGTATTTTAGGTAAAAACTTTGAAGATGGCTAAATTTCAGTACAAGTCAAATCGCAGTGAAATTTGTCTTTACCTGGATAATATAACCACCATTAAAGTTGATGCCATTGTTAATTTCTTTGATCCAAATTTTTCAAATCACAATATATTTGCTGATGAAATTTTCAGGAAAGGAGGAGAGTCTCTTAATGACCAGTTCTTTAACAAATCTTCGGAGTTTTCTGATTTTTACACAGTGATCATCACAAATGGTGGAGATCTTCATTGTAAAAATGTCATGCACACAGTTTCTTTTATTCATAAACCAGACAATAAAGGATATTATGATGCAGTCAAAGAAAAAATATCTCAATGTTTGCAGAAAGCAAAATATGAAAAATTCAAGTCTATTGCCATCCCTGTAATTCCAGGTAAGTTAATATTTTCTGAGGAGTCATCATTTTTTTAACTTACTTACGTGTGGCCTATTGTCTAACTCCAGAAAATAAAATAAAAAATTCCTCATGTGAATAAATTGATATTTATTGATATATCCATGCCCCAATTAACGACTGGCTTTTAGACATTCAATCCTCAGTTAATGACCAGTTTTTAGACATCTGCTTCTCACTTAACAACTGGTTTTTTGACAGTCATCAACTGATTGCTGTTTATATATTGACTCATCATTTAATGACTGATTTTTAATATTCACTTCCCAATTAACGACTGGCTTTTAGACATTCAATCCTTACTTAAAGACTAGTTTCATCCAGCTTTACATCAATATTATGTCACATTTACATACTTTGTAATGTTTTTAATTTATCCCTAAATGTCTATGGACTATAGTAATGTGTACTGAACTGTAAGTGTAATAAACCCATTCAGAAATTGGCTCTATATTTTTATATTACTTAGGCTTGCATATTGTAAACTTGCCCAAGTGTAATAAAAGCTTTTAAACTAATCCATGATCCTGGAGCTCAGCCTAAAGAATATTTGAAATAATAAAATAATTACGACAATTTAACAATCGCACCTAATATATATATATATATATATATATAAATATATATACTAGCAGTATAGCCTGGTGTTGCACGGGTGTAATGAAAGCTTTAAAACTAATCCATGGTCCTGGAGCTCCGACTCTTTGGATGTTGGCACGAAAGACTAAAAAGCAATAGTTATTTCCAGTTAAAGCGAAACCATAGACTGAAAGAAAAATGAATGGATGTAGGTCAAATTTTGATTTCCTGGTATCGATATCAAATAAGTTTTTTTTGTCGTAAACTGAATTTTGAAAGCTAAATAAGTCCTCTGAGTAAATGGTATCGTGGCTGAGATTAAGAACTACAATTATACCTACTTAGAGCCAAACCCTAAGCAAAAACTAAAATAAAAGGGCTGAAAAAATACAGATATACAGGCAGATAAACAGACACACACACAAACATCTTGCCTTTTATATATATATATATATATATATATATTATCGATTTTCTGCACTATTATAAGAACTGCAACCTTGAAACTTCTGAATATTGTTTCTTATATCTTTGTCTATGTGTGTATTAAATTTGATTAAAATCGGACCACTCCTTCTATAACCCAATTTTTTCGATTATCGACTTTTGATATTTATCGGGGGTACCTTGACACAAAACCTAGCTAAGAACACTCGCAGACACTTATAGTACAACTGTGTAAATCTTCAAGATAATCAGTTCAGCCGTTTCGGAGTCTATAGGTAACAAACACACAAACACAGACAAAGTTCCATTTATAAATAAGTTTAGATATTACTTAGGCTTGTATATTGTAAATACAGTCCAAGAACATTTCTTATTTATTTTTCATTTCATATAATCTAATTCATTTTAAAGAAAGAGGTCACAAACTTTTCATACAAAATGAATTCTGACTCGTTTGATTTTTTAAAATTTTTATAAGAATTTTATATTTCATTCTAAATCTGGGGTTTGTTAAACTGATTAGTCGTTAAGTGTAGAGTTTCTCCATTTTCTTTTAAATTTTAATTTTTTGAGATTCTATAGCTGGTTGCAAGTTACGGGTTCCATTAAAAAGGTAAGTTATTATATGAGAAAGGCCGGTAGTTTTTTTATTTTATGTGATTATAATATCTCATAGAATAAAAACAAATACAATCTGGTGTTTTAAATCTGGTGTTTTTTTTTGTTTTTTTTTAATCACATCACGCCGAGCAAGGTGGTAACACCACTGATGTGCAGGGGGCTACATAAGAGTGAAAAGATTGGAAAAGAGAAAGCCGGAAACCACATCCTAAACAGGAAACAAGGGATGAGCCTCTTCACCCATTCAATAGACATCGGTGGAGTGTGAACCGGGCGATAGTTTAGTCTATCTACTCCAGCTGAAGGAAGGAAAAAAAGAAATAAAAAAGTGTTGGTGATCTAGTTAAAGTCCACTTAAAGGAATTTCTGCTAAAAAACAAAAATAAAACCTTCAATTAAAGTTTTAAATTAGGCAAAAAACAAACAAAAATGGCTTACTTCAAACAATATTCATGTCAGTTGAATCCAGCCCCAAAAACAGAATTAGAGAACCAAGTTTGTATTCTAGTTGAATTTGTTGCATTCAGTTACGCACAAATAACTTTGAAAAAGTTATTAATCTACCGCTTCTCTCACTAGCTATAGGTACAAAAACAGAACAGATTGAGTTCTAAAGCCTTGGTTGGCGACCAGTCTACTGCAGAAAGTAATGGCAAACTACTGTAGGAAAATCTTCTGCCCAGTCAGTGATGTCTCTTTTGAGACATGATCACCCAAGCAAGTATCACATATGGCACTTAAATGATTGATAATATAATAGCTAGAAAAATAAATAAAGCTTCTATTGGGTATAAAGTGGGGGATTGGTTTTCTATTGTTATGAAGTAGTAAACTGATTCCCTACTATTTACTGTATCTTAATATAATGATATGATATAATCCATTGCTTCTCTCTCCAGTTATGTGTCAAACAGCAGGACAGGTTGTTTTCTTTAGCCTTGGTTGACAACCAGTCTACTGCAGAAAGTAATTGTAAACTACTGCAGGAAAATCTTCTGCCCAGTCAGTCATGTCTCTTTCAAGACATGATTGCCCAATGTGTTTTGCACATATGGCACTTAACTATCTTGTTAGCCATTGATAGTCTTGCTTAAGAAGTTTGCTTAGTTAAGGCAAAGATGGCACAAAAGCAAATAAGAACTATGATTAGATTGTGATGTGCCAATCAACCAAGTTAGCTGGAAAATACTGTGATTTTTAACTTTAGGCAATGATTCAAGTATCATTAATTTTGTCTTTATTATCTCAGTCAGTTAAGTGCCATACGTGATACACGTGAATGTCTATTATGTTTAATCATGAGCCATTCTAAACGTATTTTGGCTTTAATTTCAGTTGAAAATAAAGACAAAAATTCTCCAACATAATAAAATCATTGGTGATGGTGGATGTTACTGTATTACCATCTTAATAACCTCTCTGAAGATGGCTCATGTGAGCCGAAAGCTTAGAACCAAATTAATAAAAAATTATCCAAATATTGGAAAATTTTTGTCTTTATTTTCAACTGAAATTAAAGCCAAAATACGACATTTAAAACGGCTCATGATTAAACATAATAGACATTCATTGTCTCTTATATTTAACAGTATATGTTTAGAAAATTATTTGCTGCCTCAATACACTAAATATATATATATATATATATATATATAGGTATATATGTCCAGTCCGTAAACAGTGAGGATAATCCAACAAGATAACTTAATATAAAATATTAAGTGTTATATCTATATTGAGAGCTCAATGGATGTTATCCTGAGCAATATGATATTTATAAAGGGAAACTCAACACATCATTTCAAGTGGTCATAAACTATAGTTAATTTCTATGAGCTAATTAGCTCATTTCATCAGACCTTACAATTCCAGCAAAATTTTTTGTACCAAATGAAGTTATATTGTAAGATCTGATGAAACAAGCTAATTAGCTCATAGAAATGAACTATAGTTTATAACCACTTGAAATGACGTGTTGAGTTTTTCTTTATATATATATATATATTAATTAAAAAACCTAACAAATATTACAAAAAATAGGTCACCACATTAGTAATTTAGTTGAAGACATAAATGTAATAAGTAAATACAATATTGATAAAATAAAAATCAGCGAAAGAGTTAGTAAACTCTGTACTGTATCCCTACATCCTCATTAAGGATCATAAACCGGATTCCGAGATTAATTGCCTCACCAGGATTATCCACCCCACATAGGGACCTGAAGGTGGCAAAATCAGTAAAACCATCCTCAACAGAAGCAATTTCCAAATTAAAACAAGCCTCGGATTAACTCAATGGATCAACACCAATGATGTCACCTACTGGTTTAATTGAATCAGTAGCAAGACCAATTGTTCGTTCATCCAGTTTGACATCGTTGATTAAAACTCTTCTATTTCCAAAAACTTATTCACTTTGTCATTTCAATTCATAATAGAGTTTTCAGATCTAAGGAGGAACAGATAATAATCATGAGTGCAAAACAATTCATACTCATTCACAACAATGAACAGTGGAAAAAAAAACAAATATGAGGACCAATTTGACATCACTATGGGATTTCTAAACTCTGTTGAATCCTCAAATCTTGTTAGCCTATTTATCCTGTATAACCTGACAGCGTATATATTCTTAACCTTAAGGCGACTAATTGAAAAACTTTCCCTAAAAATTCCCCACTTGGCAAAATTTTTAACAGGAACACACTAAAATTAAATTATAGCTGTAGGGATAACCTTGAGAAGATCATTAAAAAACGTAATCATAGAATTTTAAACAGATATAATGACCTAAACAATCAACAACATCCTAAAAAATTAAAGATCAAAATAACAATAATTGCATTTACCAAAAACCTACTGAGTGTCCACTAGCAAATAAATGTCTAACTGACTCCATAGTTTACCAATTCTCTATTTCCACAACAGAAAATCCCACAGTAAAAAAGTTTTATATCAGTTGTACCAAGAATACTTTTAAGACCTGCCATTACTTTCACACCCTATCTTTTAATAATAAAACTTACTGCAACAGCTCGTCATTTTCTGCTTATTATCGGCAATTAAAAGATGCCAATAAATCCCTACCCGCAAATAGAAAATCCCTACCCGCAAATAGAAAATATAAAAAAAAAACAGAACTTGTAAATCTTTACATGAGCCAGGTTTTCTATGTTTACTAGAAAAATTACAAATTATCAAATTCACAAAACTAAGCTTTCTCAATAAACGCAGCAAAGTAACTTCCATTTGTCATCATCATGTAAAACATACCCTAAAATATACTTAATTTTTTAAATATAATTAAAAAATATAAAATTTATTTTAAATTTTAAAATATAGTTGAAATGTGGTTTAAATTTTAAATTTTATAATATAATCAAAATATTAAAAGTTTAAATTTTAAATATAGTTAAAATATTGTTCTTATTTTAAAATACATGGTTAAAAACTTAAAATTTATTTCAAATATAGTTAATTTTTAAAATATAGTTAATACATTGTTAATTTTTTAAAAATATAGTTAATTTTTTTACCCTAAAATATAGTTAATTTTTCTTAATATAATATAACTAGACATCTAAAATTTATTCCCTAGCATATATTGATAGATTCTCCCACCTTTTGATAATTTAATTTGTTGCAGCACTGAGTTGTCTACATATATTTGAAGGCTTACAGCCATATCACGTTGAATACACCAGTTCTCTCTCGATCACGAAAGTTAAGCAATGTTGAACCTGGTCAGTACTTAGATGGTTGACCGCTTGGGAATACCAGGTGCTGTAAGCGTTTAGTGACAGATGTTCGTTGTGGTGCAGTGGATATCGGCTTGGAAAGAGAAATTGGTCAGCCGAGTTCAAATTCCAGTTGAATACACTGGTACCCTTGGGAAAGGTATTAATCCGTCCCTTCCCTCCAGTTATGGGTTAAATAACAAGAGTAGGACTTGGAGACCCTGCCCTTAAAAACAAATTCCAATGAATCTTGATACTCAAAAAAGAAAAATTATTACTAGACACAAAACTTATATAAAAAAAACAACAATAAATTGTTGATAGAAAAAGGTATTACTTTCAGTAAATAAATAAAATTTAGTTGGCAATAAATGACCCACCGAGGTTGATATGCCATAAAAACAAAACAACCAACCAACCAACCAATATATATTTGAGGTGCTGTGCATTTAAAAAATAAAAATAATGAAAAACACTTTCCTGATTTGATATTTTGTCCACTACTTTGAGTTGAATAACAACTGAAAGAAAATCTGGTAACAGTTTCACAATGACACATGATAATATTCCAAATTTGCAATATTGCAACATATATATCTCAATTCATTTCATCACTTGCATGAAAAATGCCTGGGTCTTATGTAATTTTAAGTCTATCTCTCTTTACTCTTACAATCAAATTACTTCTATCATGACCTGACTTTCTATTGGTTAGCCGAGATAAACCTCCCGAAAAATTCCCTCCACTTTAATTGTCTGGATTTGGTAAAAATTTGTGTTGTCTTTTAAGCTTTTATATATTGACATTCCTAACAGTAAAAAATATTTCACGACCTGATGAGGTGGTAATAAGATAGTACTGAAACATAACGGCTATGTTTTTATTAGAAACTTATAATAAAAATATTACCATATATATATATATATATATATATATGTGTGTGTATGTATATATTGTGTGTGTATTTAGGCAGCATTTTTTCATTGATGCATGTTTCATTAAATAATATAGAGAAATTTTTTTCATATCGTCTGATAAGCTTCTTTTTTTTTTTTTTTATCATATCACCCCGAGCAAGGCGGTAACGCCACTGATGTGCAGGGGGCTACGTAATAGTGAAAAGATCGGAAAAGAGAAAGCCGGAAACCATATCCTAAACAGGGAACAAGGGATGAGCCTCTTAACCTGTTCAATAGACATGGGTGGAGCATGAACCAGGCGATAGATCTATCTACTCCAATTGAAAAAAAAAAAAAAAAGTAAACAAAGTGAGAAGATTGGGAAAGAGAAAGCCGAAAACCACATCCTAAACAGGGAACAAGGGATGAGCCTCTTAACCTGTTCAATAGACATGGGTGGAGTGTGAACCGGGCGATAGATCTATCTACTCCAATTGAAAAAAAAAAAAAAAAGAAGTAAACAAAGTGAGAAGATTGGGAAAGAGAAAGCCGAAAACCACATCCTAAACGGGGAACAAGGGATGAGCCTCTTAACCTGTTCAATAGACATGGGTGGAGTGTGAACCAGGCGATAGATCTATCTACTCCAATTGAAAAAAAAAAAAAAAAAAGAAGTAAACAAAGTGAGAAGATTGGGAAAGAGAAAGCCGAAAACCACATCCTAAACAGGGAACAAGGGATGAGCCTCTTAACCTGTTCAATAGACATGGGTGGAGTGTGAACCAGGCGATAGATCTATCTACTCCAATTGAAAAAAAAAAAAAAGAAGTAAACAAAGTGAGAAGATTGGGAAAGAGAAAGCCGAAAACCACATCCTAAACAGGGAACAAGGGATGAGCCTCTTAACCTGTTCAATAGACATGGGTGGAGTGTGAACCAGGCGATAGATCTATCTACTCCAATTGAAAAAAAAAAAAAAAAAGAAGTAAACAAAGTGAGAAGATTGGGGGAAAGAGAAAGCCGAAAACCACATCCTAAACAGGGAACAAGGGATGAGCCTCTTAACCTGTTCAATGAACATGGGTGGAGTGTGAACCAGGCGATAGATCTATCTACTCCAATTGAAAAAAAAAAAAAAAGAAAGAAGTAAACAAAGTGAGAAGATTGGGAAAAGAGAAAGCCGAAAACCACATCCTAAACAGGGAACAAGGGATGAGCCTCTTAACCTGTTCAATAGACATGGGTGGAGTGTGAACCAGGCGATAGATCTATCTACTCCAATTGAAAAAAAAAAAAAAAAAGAAGTAAACAAAGTGAGAAGATTGGGGAAAGAGAAAGCCGAAAACCACATCCTAAACAGGGAACAAGGGATGAGCCTCTGCCTTCTGTTCAATAGACATGGGTGGAGTGTGAACCAGGCGATAGATCTATCTTTCTCAATTGAAAAAAAAAAAAAAAAAAGAAGTAAACAAAGTGAGAAGATTGGGAAAGAGAGAAGCGAAAACCACATCCTAAACAGGGAACAAGGGATGAGCCTCTTAACCTGTTCAATGAACATGGGTGGAGTGTGAACCAGGCGATAGATCTATCTACTCCAATTGAAAAAAAAAAAAAAAAAAAGAAGTAAACAAAGTGAGAAGATTGGGAAAAGAAAGCCGAAAACCACATCCTAAACAGGGAACAAGGGATGAGCCTCTTAACCTGTTCAATAGACATGGGTGGAGTGTGAACCAGGCGATAGATCTATCTACTCCAATTGAAAAAAAAAAAAAAAAAAAAGAAGTAAACAAAGTGAGAAGATTGGGAAAGAGAAAGCCGAAAACCACATCTAAACAGGGAACAAGGGATGAGCCTCTTAACCTGTTCAATAGACATGGGTGGAGTGTGAACCGGGCGATAGATCTATCTATCTACTCCAATTAGCTTAATAGCATTATCGTTGAAAGAGGAAAGAAAATCACAATATTGATAAATGTTTTTATTTAATCCTTTCTGAACTTTCGGCGTACATCAGCCATTATCAAAGATGACAATTGTGTTGGTTTTAATGACCAGTTCATGGATGAATGATAGTAGTAGTCGTCTATTTCGTTTGTATGAAAGATTGGTGAATATGTGCGTGCATGCTGGAAGCGAAAATCACACTACAGCTTGTGGTATCTCACATGACCACGTGAGAGTGGGAGCAAGAAGTATTCAGTATGGAAAGCCATTGAGATAACCAATTGCTTCTGTTATCTTGTATAGGCATTTGTGAATGTTTGTAGAGATTTCATAGCTAATTTTGTTCAGGTTAGGTTTTAACTGTTTTATGTATATGGCTTCGAGTATTTTTAGTTTATGTTTATTGTTTTCATGTTTAAGTATGGTTGTGTTTTCAACGAGGATTTCACGGAATTGTGTATGTGGCATGGTATGTTGTTTTAGATGTCTAAAGATGTTAAAATTTCCATTTAAATGTAGTGTCAACCATCTTGAGAGCAAGTTTATAGTGTGACCAACATAAATATTGTTTAATCCATTGAGATACAATCTCCCAAAGGGCACTTCAATTTGTAAACTACAATGGTATTTTTCAAATCGCTAACCGAAGGAGAAGAGTCACTGCAAATGAGTGAGTTGGAGATACCGGATTTAGAGTAGTATATGATTAACTTAATTTTTTTGGTAGGATCTGTTGTAGATATATTGGTATTTATTAATTTTCTTAGTATATTTTCATCTTGTTTATAGCTAGTATGCATCTAATTGTGATATAGGAGATTAATATATTTCAGATTAGTTGATTGTAATTTTCTTTCCTCTTTCAACGATAATGCTATTAAGCTTATCAGACAATATGAAAAAATTTACACAAAATAAATTGAGAAAACTTGTCTATATTATTTAATGAAACATGCATCAATATATATATATATAGTCATCTGCATACAGGCCAGTTTTGCATCAGTGCAGCTAGACATCTGATTGCTTCAAGCCAGGATTGAAACTTGACCAATTTGATTTGGCATCAATCAATTTGGCATCAAATGAATGTACTCAGTCTTCTCCCTCCTACTTATATATATATATATATATATATATATATATATATATATATATTAAAAAAGGATTAATTCAAAGATGTTGTATGGCCATTTCGATATGAAGATCCCCACGGGGGATAACACATCACCTCAGCAACAGAAAAATCCTTTCAGAAACTGGAGAAAAATTAGTCTACTTTTCCTTTTAAATAGATTTGCAAAGAAATTAAAAAATAAAATAAAAAGGAAATTAAAAAAGAAAATAAAAAGGAAATTTTTCTCCAGTTTCTGAAAGGATTTTTCTGTTGCTGAGGTGATGTGTTATCCCCCGTGGGGATCTTCATATCGAAATGGCCATACAACATTTTTGAATTAATCCTTTTTTAATATATATTTGCTCTGTAATATTTTATTACATGGAGCTCTCTTCCTGTATCATTTTTTAATATTAAAATAAAATTTTTAATATTAATTAGGATCGGGTTTTTGGAATTTACCTTCCTGCTTTTTCCCCTTGGGTTGAAGTATCTGAATTAATATATATATATATATATATATATATATATATATTCTCATTAATTTCCAGTTTGATCTAACTTTGTAAGCTCAAGAACCATATATCATTGATCTAACTTTGTTTTTAATGACACAATTTGCTTACATTATTTACACTGTTCAGACTGTTGTCCTCATATTTATTGCCATTGTCAAGGACACATCTCCCAGTCGGTATAGGCAACAGAATATTTTACTGGTATCAAAGAGTGGACTGGGTCTCATTCCCCGATTTTCTGTGTGATGTTCCTTGGAACAAATTTCTTAGTCTCCCGTATTTACCTTTCTCTCCCACTTGAGAGAGATGTGACACAAGGTCTTTTATTAACGTGGGCTCCCTGTTGATAACTGCATGTCTGAGTTCTCTTGGATGAAAGCCGACCAATGCTTTAATCCAAGGCAGGAAGTTCCAACCTAATCCTCATTCATCCCCTTGGTTCTCTCCTGCTTGCTCAGCTGCCATTTCCCACAAGAATCACTTCTTCTGGCTTTGGCTACAATATGCCCTGGAACAAACGAGCATTAATGCAAAATTATCTCAAAAAGAGGTCTTTCATCAAAACTACTTTCATTTCTTGATTTGATACAAAAGATTGAATCAGATGAAAATTTTTTCCAGAATTACCATAGCATTTCAACTTAATGTCAAACGCCTTCAAGATATTCAAAGTAGCAGCCCAAGATTCACCATACTTATCTAAAGCTTATAGACTATTTCAGCAATAATTGTTAATGTGTCCTGCATCAAAACCAGCATCGATGCTTTAATCCCAGCCAGGAAGTTCCGACTTAAACTTCATTCATCCCCTTGGTTCTCTCCCACTTGCTCTGTCACCATCGCCCATGGGAATTGCTTCTTCGGATGTTGTTTGCTGAGAGGAAAGCAGCTTATAGCATCTTACTAGATTGGTTCAAGAATTACTGGCAACTCATCACTGTCAGGTCAGTCAGTTAAGTGCCATACATGATACATGCTTGGGCGATCATGTCTCAAAAGAGACATGACTGACTGGGCAGAAGATTATCCTGCATTAGGTTGCCATTACTTTCTGCGGTAGACTGGTTACCAGCCAAGGCTATAAAACTCAATCTGTCCTGTTATTTGACTCATAGTTAGAGAAAGAAGAGATGTATCATGCTATGCCATAGTAATTAGTGGGGGATCACTTTATTAATTCATCACAATAAAAAACCGATTCCCCATTTTATGTCCAGTAGAAGTTTTCATTATATTTCCAACTATTATATTCAGTCAGTCAGTTAAGTGCCATACATGATACACGCTTTGGGCGATCATGTTTCCAAAGAGACATGACTGACTGGGCAGAAAATTATCCCGCAGTAGGGTGCCATTACTTTCTGCAGTAGACTGGTTGGCAGCTAAGGCTATAGAACCCAATCTGTCATGTTATTTGACTTATAACTGGAGGATGAGATGTATTATATTATTAAGTAGTAATTAGTGGGGGATCAGTTTATTACTTCATAATAATAGAAAACCGCTCCTCCACTTTATGCCCAGTAGAAGCCTTAATCATGTTTCCAGCTATTATATTCAGTCAGTCAATTAAGTGCCATACATGTTTGATTACGATAGGCGTCTTTTTGTCTCTGATCATAATGAATGCAAGCATGTTCTAAATGATGCTAAGATGGTGTTTACTGAAAGCTTGAAGCAGCTCATAGCATCTTGCAAGACTGGTTCCTAGAACTACTGGCAGAAGCAAATTCTACTCCAGCAGCAGCTTCTTTTTTCACACTTCCCGCCTGTGGAATTCCCTTCCGCTTACTTGCTTTCCCGACAGCTACAATCTTCAAGAATTCAAATGTAAAACCAATAGTCATCTCCTGTCTCACTAACTTGCATCTTCTCTCCCATGCTTCTTTCTCTGTTCACCCAACTCTTATCAGTATTCTCATCCTTCTCTTAGCTTCTTCCTGACACTCATAACATTCCTCCTACAGTGGCAGTAAAATGCCTTTCTTGGGGTGATATAATTATAAAAAAAATTCTATACTTTTATAATATGGGTATAAAGTATGGCATCAATTCTACATTACAATCAATATATAAATTGATCCCTCACTTTATGGTCATACTCATCCTATCTCACTAACCTGCATCCTCTCTCTCATGCTTCTTTCTCCGTCCATTTCACTCTCATCAGTATTCTCACTCTTCTCTTACCCACTTCCTGACACCCCCTATAACCTGTCACTCTTTCTCATTACTTTACTCCTATGTAGTGGCGGTAAAATGCCTTGCTTGGGGTGACACGGTTATAAAAAAAAAATAAAAACTCAACAAGAGTGTGCTTAACAACAATGGCTTCTGCTTCGATGAGCTTAGATCACTGGTGCCGCCTAAGCACGAATTTGCACGAGATACTATATTAGCAACTAGGTCCCACCCTTTTACAGTTAAACAAATAAGATGTAACTGTAAATTCTACTCCAACAGCTTCTTTTCTCGCACTTCCCGCCTGTGGAACTCCCTTCCACAAGTCTGCTTTCCCGACAGTTACAATCTCCAGGTGTTTAAATGTAGGGTCAATAGACACCTCCTATCACACTAACTCCCAACTATTCTCAGAACACTCTCATCTACCCAACCCTCATTCTCGGTATCCTTACCCGCCTATCACCCACCCTCTGTCATTTCCTAGATTTAATCAGCCTTTCTCCACTCTACGTAGCCCCCTGCGCAGTAGTGGCAGTGAAATGCCTTGCTCGGGGTGAAACGCTTATAAAAAAAAAAAAAAAAAAAAAAAACCCTCGATCACTTCTCTATTCTTGCAATTTGAAGTTTTCCCAACCATAGCAGATATGGTTGAGTGCCTTCCTCGCAAATTCTCTTTTAACTCTACACTTAACTCATCTGGTGTAGCCACACCCAATTTTCCACCTAAAACTGAGGCTCAACTGAGTAATTTATATATAACCCCATCTCTTGTATCCAACATAGTTTCTAACATTGATCCCTATAAGACAAGCAGAGGTGATGTAATTTCAGTCGTTGTTCCAAAGAAATGTGTTCTTAAGATCTCTCCTGTCCTCTCTATACTCTACTCTATAACTATTGCCTCACTGCTTCCTGCTTTCCTGCTGGTTCGAAGTCTACCGCTTGAAGAGGGAAAGTGATCCAAAGGCGAATTTGCATGGTGAAGTACATGTTCCAGAAACGTAGTAAAGTGTTAAGAAACGGGACAACAAAGAAGAGAATACTGGATTGCTATGTGATGTCAGTTCTTCAATATGGCAGTGAATGCTGGACAATATCATCAAAAACGAAGGAAAAACTTGAAGCAACTGAAATGTGGTTCTGCAGAAGGATGCTGTGAATATCATGGACCAAGTATGTGAGCATTGATGAGGTTTTGGAAAGAATAGCAACGAAAAGAAAATTAATAGCGAGTATCAGGAAGAAACAGCTGAAGTTCCTGGGACATGCAATGAGGAAAGAGGGCCTGGAGAATCTGATACTAACAGGCTAGATAGAGAGAAAAAGAGACAGGGGAAAGCAGCGGATAACATATTTGAAGGATCTGATCAGGTGGATGTAGGAATGAGGGTTGTGTGGTGTAACAGAAGAAAGCGTTCTAAGAGCCACCAGGGATAGGGAGACGTGGAAAGCCATGATTGCCTATGTCCTGAAAGGACAGGGTACATAGAAGGCGAATAAGATGGGCAACACACTGACTCTCTAATTATTGCCCTATTAGTCTCTTACCAATTTTTCACAAAGTGTTCAAAGCTACAGTACTATGTAAAAGTATTAGGACAAGAATTATTTTATCCTTTATGAGTCATATTGATAGAAAATAAAAAATTTATTTAAAGTAATTTGTTTGATTTACTCACCAAATGCTTTAATAAGAAAAAAATGCTTGCTACAAAATAAATTTAATATTTAGTATAATAGCCTTTTGCTTTGATCACAACCTCCATTCTGTCAGGCACTGACATCACAATCTTCTTCAATTTATCTAATGATATCTCCTGCCAAGCAGCTTGTATTTGTTCCCAAAGTGTGTCTTGCAAAATAACATTAGATTTATCAATTCAAGAGTGGGGAATAAGAAAAAAGTCAGTCATATCCAAGGATAATAGAATAATGCGTAGTTTCAAAATAACTTGTTTAATAGAAAATAGGAAAAATTAAATATAACTTCTTTTTAATAAATTTCTTTTACACTTAAGTTAAAATAATCAATATTTATTAGCAATTTATTTGGCTTTTCCCCCTGTATTTGAATTTCAGTGAGGTTTTTAGGAAAATCACCCCTGTTCTATTACTTTTTCACACTACCGGTGGTGTACAAAAGTGTTAGGATAGGGGCGATTTTTAAACTTTATTTTGGTGCCTCATAAAAGATGAAATAGTTCTTTTCCTACTACTTTTGCACAGTGCTGTATATATACTAGGTGCGATTGGTAAATTGTCGCAATTATTTTGATGCCTCATAAAAGATGAAATAGTTCTTGTTCTAATACTTTTTCACAGTAATTTATTACAAATGCTGAAATAGTTCATCATCTCACTTCTCACAGCCTTTTCTCTGACAAACAATATGGTTTCCACTTCACTAGGTCTACTTCTGGTGTGCTAACAGCCATTACTGAATATATATACCAGGCTCTTGATAAAAACAGCAAAGCACAAGCTGTTGCTCTGGATATCTCAAAGTCATTTGACAGGATTTCATATGCTGACCTTCTGCACAAGTAACAAGGCAACAGAATCATCTATCTAATCTTATTTATAAATGGAACTGTGTCTGTGTGTGTGTGTGTGTGTGTGTATATATGTCTGTATGTGTGTGTGTGTCCGTTACCTATAGACTCCGAAACGGCCGAAATGATTTTCTTGAAAATTTACACAGTTGTACTATAAGCGTCTGCGAGTGTTCTTAGCTAGGTTTTGTGTCAAGGTACCCCCGATAAATATCGAAAATCGATAATCAAAAAAATCAGTTTATAGAAGGAGTGGTCCGATTTTAATCAAATTTGCTACACTCATAGACAAAAACATAAGAAACGATATTCAGAAGTTTCAAGGTTGCAGTTCTTACAATAGTGCAGAAAATTGATAATATATATATATAAAAGGCAAGATGTTTGTGTGTGTGTTTGTTTATCTGCCTGTATGTCTATTTTTTTCAGCCCTTTTATTTTAGTTTTTGCTTCCAGTTTGGCTCTAAGTATATATAATTGTAGTTCTTAGCCTCAGCCATGATACCATTTACTCAGAGGACTTATTTAGCCTTCAAAATTCAGTTTACGATGAAAAAACTTATTTGATATCGATACCAGGAATTCAAAATTTGACTTAATCCATTCATTTTTCTTTCAGTCTATGGTTTCGCCTTAACTGTAACCAAATATTGCTTTTTAGTCTTTCATGCCAACATCCAAAGACTCTGAGCTCCAGGACCATGGATTAGTTTTAAAGCTTTCATTACACCCAAGCAACGTTGGGCTATACTACTAGTTTGACAATATAATCCAATAATTCCTATCAAATTGTGAAATGAAGCTCATTTTGAATAGACAAGCTTTTAGATTATTTTATACGAATGCGGTCATTCTTCAAGGCTTTATCTTAGGTCCTACTCTTTTCTTTTGGGCATCAATGATCTTCCCAGTTTGTAAGTAGGCATCTATACAGATGACACCAGTATTTACTCACATCTCAATAAGATATCTGCTAAGGCTGACAAAGTAAACCTAACTGCTGCTCTTAGAAAGGACTTCCTGTCAGTGATGGAATGGAATAGGTAATCACTCATAAATTTAAATGCTTCCAAAACAAAGCCGCACTCTTCTAACCACCATAGAGACACTTTCTTACCCTCCATCAGTATGGATGGGGCTAGTCTCCTTGAAAGCAACACACCTCTTCTTTTCGGCCTCACTCTTTCAATTGACTTCAAGTGGAAAGCCTACATCAAATATATAGCTGCATCTACCAACTACAAAGTTTGGCTCACTCTTTCGGGCCAAAAGATTTTCTTGTCAAAATCCGTCTTGCACATTTTTATATCTACTTTTTGTGCATTGAATACTGTTGTCATATCTGGTTAGGTGGTCCTGCTATTCATCTCGAGGTTCTCAACAAAATCCAAAAGAGGATCTGCAATATTATCGGTCCTGACTTGGTAGCTCATCTTTAGTCACTGTCCCACTGATGGAATGTGGCTTCACTCTGTCATTTCTACAAATATTTTCACAGCTTTTGCTCTGACGAGTTTCTTTCCCTGGTATCACAAGGACATGAATACTCATGCTACTAGATTGGCTCAGATGTGCATCGTGGTGCAGTGGATATCGACTTGGAATGACAAACTGGGGTACCGAGTTCAAATTAGTTGCATTCCCTTACAGACAAATACACTTGGGAAAGGTATTAATCCATCTCTTCCCTCCAGTTATGGATTAAATAATAGGACAGATTGGGTTCTATAGCCTTGGCTAGCAACCAGTCTACTGCAGAAAACAATGGCAACCTACTCCAGGATAATCTTCTGCACAGTCAGTCATGTCTCTTTCAAGACATGATTGCTCAAAGCGTGTATCACGTATAGCACTTAACTGACTGACTAGATTATCTATATATATTTATTCATATATTATATATATATATATTTATATATACAAATATATTTTTATTTCCCCAGTGTAGGGAAGAGGATTAAAGAATTATATTTTGTTTTTCGTGGTGGGCTGACTGGAGGGTGTTGTACATTATTTGTGGGTCTGGTGTGGTGGGGGAAATACATAAAGGCACGCACACACACACACACACACACACACACATATCCCCCTCCCACTCTTGAAAATTTTCTAACACCAATTTTTAAAACTTATTTTTTAACACCAATTTTGCTATAAATATGGCAGAATATCACTTGAGAACTTCAGTCATCAACCTGACGAGGGCGTAGAGCGCCAACAATTCGTTCATAGCTTCACTGATGGCTAAGGGCTCGACAGCAATCAACAAATAACCAAATAATTCAACAATGCTGCTCAAAAGGAATATGAATACATTGAAAAATACTATATCTGTCCGGAAAGTATCCAACCCTATAAATATTAACAAAAAATAGCCAACCAAGGGCAATAGTATCTTAGTCCGCTTCAAAGTACTCCCAATGAAACCACTCCTGTCCCTACGTCTCTTCCAATTTGAAAACAGTCGACAAAGTCGTCGTTTGGTTTCGTCGTTACCTGCCACCTCCCATTCTCTTTAATCTTGTCAACGGTCTGATACCCCCACCCTTTTAACGTATGCTAAATATGGATGACAGGGCGTTGACAGTCGTGGATGTTGCTAAAGACAAAACAAAACAAAAAAACAAGTATGAGACATGATGCCTCTAATTACTCCATTATTTTGAATACAGCCGCGACTCAGTACACAAGCTCGTTCAATGAAACCTGACTGGGAAAACCCAGCATAGGGTGACAGTTCATGCATACACAATATCACCTCTGACAATTTGCTTACTTACATGCAAGATTTCAAGGGCATAAAATGCTGAAAGACGAGTGCGTAGAGCACGGAAAGATGAGGGCAAAGAGCGCTGAAGACGAGGGCATAGAATGCCAAAAATTCGTTCACAACTTCACTGACATCTAAAGGATCGACGACAATCGACAAATAACCAAATAGATCTAGTATTGTTGCGTACATTTGAAAAAATACGATTCCATATAATCATTAATAGCTAGATTTAAAAAAAATACGATTCCATATAATCATTAATAGCTAGATTTAAAAAAAATACGATTCCATATAATCATTAATAGCTAGATTTAAAAAAAATACGATTCCATATAATCATTAATAGCTAGATTTAAAAAAAATACGATTCCATATAATCATTAATAGCTAGATTTAAAAAAAATACGATTCCATATAATCATTAATAGCTAGATTTAAAAAAAATACGATTCCATATAATCATTAATAGCTAGATTTAAAAAAAATACGATTCCATATAATCATTAATAGCTAGATTTAAAAAAAATACGATTCCATATAATCATTAATAGCTAGATTTAAAAAAAATACGATTCCATATAATCATTAATAGCTAGATTTAAAAAAAATACGATTCCATATAATCATTAATAGCTAGATTTAAAAAAAATACGATTCCATATAATCATTAATAGCTAGATTTAAAAAAAATACGATTCCATATAATCATTAATAGCTAGATTTAAAAAAAATACGATTCCATATAATCATTAATAGCTAGATTTAAAAAAAATACGATTCCATATAATCATTAATAGCTAGATTTAAAAAAAATACGATTCCATATAATCATTAATAGCTAGATTTAAAAAAAATACGATTCCATATAATCATTAATAGCTAGATTTAAAAAAAATACGATTCCATATAATCATTAATAGCTAGATTTAAAAAAAATACGATTCCAGATATTTCAATTATTAATATCTAGATTTTTTTATTTTTACAAATTCTAATGTGCCTTTTAGAAGTTAGTCTCACCCCGTCAATATGCCACAATTTCGAGCAATATTTGATCATCATAATGTTTGTTGAAATCTTGAGTTTGGTGTGATGGAAATTCCCTGTATCGCCAGAGAGCCGAACAACTGGAAATGAGTTAATGAAACGGGCTTGACAAAATTTACATTACTAAAGGTGCTTAGCCTTTATATTTTTTATGTTGACATTAGAAATTAGAATATTATCTGGTCTTTTTAAAAATATAAATATATTTTTTAGAAATATAAATATATTTTAAAAATGTATTTTCATATATTAAATGTTCAACCAAATAGCCCCTCAATGTAGAATGAAGTTATGAAGATAAAAGTTAACAACAGACTTGAAGAGACTACAATTGCAGTGGCTGGGGAAGCATCATCTCGGGAGTTTGTTCCACAAAAGAATGGTTCTCGGGAAGAAGCAGTGAGTGAAACTTCCTACTTAGTAATGAAATAGGAAGGGAATGAGAAAAATTCGACCGTGTCTACGTGGCAGAGTGGGTCCTAACTGTGAAAGCTTGAACTGGTGGAACTAGGGAATTCGCTCGTCTGAACCTGACGAGAGTGTAGAGCGCCGAAAATTTGTTTACAACTTCACTGACAGCTAAGGGCTCGACGACAATCGACAAATAACCAAATAATTTAACAATGCTGCTCAAAAGGAATATGAATACATTGAACAATTATTGTATAATATTCTATTGCAAATGTTCTTCACAAAAATTGCCTCACTTTTAAGTTCAAGTCGTTTTATGTATTTTGATTTTATTGATTTTGCATTGTGGTGCAGTGGATATCAGCTCGGAATGAGAAATCAAGAAGCCGAGTTCAAATTCTAGTCAAATTCCTTGCATTCACTTACGCACAAATACACTTGGGAAAGGTATTAATTTATCTCTTCCTTCCGGTTATGGATTAAATAATACAACAGATTGGGTTCTGTAGCCTTGGCTGGCAACCAGTCTACCACAGAAAGCAATGGCAATCTACTGCAGAATAATCTTCTGCCCAGTCAGTCATGTCTCTTTCGAGACATGATCGCCCAAGCGTGTATCACATATGGCACTTAAATGACTGAACTTTAAAAATATTGAGAATGGGTTCATGAATTTTCATAAAAGTTTTGAACATTTTTCTTACAATGTTGTCTGAATACATATGATTGTATTTTTTTTTTTTTTTTTGTAGAAAATATTGAAGACATTATTTTAAGGTCTTATTATGAGGTCTTAACATCCTACAGCGATGATTACCCGAAAGAAATCTATTGTGTTTGTGCAGATAAAGGTTTACTTGAAAGATTCAGAAAAGTTTTTTTTAATGCTGACGTCAGGTAAGTAACATTTTATACTTTAGTTTAAATACAGATCAGATATTTTGATCAAAACCTGACAGAATGATAGCATAAAGAACAAACAAGAAAAATTTATAAATTAACAATTTTTATAAACCAATGAATTTTAAACATATGCACGTAGTGAGGGCACTAGAGGGTGTCGTCAGTGATGTCTTTGCATGGATCACTAGGAGGTTTCGGGTCTCTCAACATCATACCCCTCCTCACCGCGCCGACCCGACCAGAGATGATCAGTTTCTGGTCCACCCTCAATAAGCGCTTTCAGACACTGGAAAAAATTTATCATGTTTGGGCCTCGTATGAAGTCTTACAAACACTTTCGATTGGCAACAGACAGAGCCAATTTACATCAAGTGGCGAACCGAAAAAAAAACCTCGACTAAGAATTAATCACGATTCGTTTAAAAATAAATAAATATCTACAAATATATAGAATTTTAAGTTGTTTATAAAAAAAAATATGAGGATAAAAACTCGTCTAAGAATTTATCAAAAGAAAAAAAAATTCCGTTTATAAATACTAGTATCCACAAATATGTATAAATTTAAAATCGTTCCCAAAAAAATTGGAAAATAAATATATTTATATATATATATATATATATATACAAAAGTACTTTAAAATCCTTTTAAAACATACATAAATATATAATAAATTGTGTACAAATAAAAACCTTAATTACAATTAAATACATTAATTAAAAAACTTATTTATGCATTTTATCTAATTTACGAGTAACATTAATAATAAAAAAAAATTAAGAGAACTCAGAATTGCAGAATTTCGGGGAATTTTAACTAAAAGTTTGTTTTTGAAATCCAGATACTCGCCCTTTGGATTTCAAAAACAAACTGTTAGCTAAAAAATGAAAATCAAACACAAAAGTAAAAATACAAGAATTTTGTTTTCTTTCTCTTTGTCTCATTCTATGATGAAGAATTAATAAAAGTGAAAAAATTTTAATTTATAAATTATGTGAAGGCTTCACATGCATTTGACTTGTCAAACAACAATATAAGACATGACATTCTGAACTCAAAAGAGATAACACATACCTTTGTAGCTTAAAAAAAATCATAAATTCCATGACATGCTAAAAAAATATTACTTATCTACATATGTTTATAATTCTAGTCTGCTTATGTAGGATTTGGATGATAATGTATATCTAAACTTATTTATAAATGGAACTTTGTATGTGTTTTGTGTTTGTGTGTCTGTGTCTGTCTGTGTGTGTGTGTGTCCATTACCTATAGACTCTGAAATGGCTGAACCGATTTTCTTGAAAATTTACACAGTTGTACTATAAGCATCTGCCAGTGTTCTTAGCTAGGTTTTATGTCAAGGTACCCCCAATAAATATCAAAAATCAAAAAAATCGGGTTATAGAAGGAGTGGTCCGATTTTAATCAAATTTGATACACTCATAGACAAAGACATAAGAAACAATATTCAGAAGTTTCAAGGTTGCAGTTCTTACAATAATGCAGAAAATCGATAACATATATATATAAAAGCTTTCATTACACCCGAGCAACACCGGGTTATACTGCTAGTATGCATATAAGAGATTCAATCAGTCAGTTAGTTAAGTACTGTATATGATACACACTTTAGCAAATGAACCAGGTATGTAATATACCTGATAGCAAATTTAAACAAAAACATTACTGATTTTTTTCATTTTAAAAGATATTATGTTCACTAAATATATTTGTTTTGGATTGTATCAAGAGATCTATTCACAATAATTGCACAAATCAAACTGCACTCATTTATTAACTTTTATAAAATTTAATAAGAATATTTTTCTTTCAATATCCATAGTCTGAAGTACTTTATCTATAATAACATAAATCGCAAATTCTGTCTGAAATTCTTCTAACTCAGGCCACACTTGCCCTAAATAGGGATATTATAGTTTTTTGGAATTTGGATGATCCTGGAATTGAAAATCTTGCCTTTATTTGGTCTTTGAATGTCCAGCATTTGGATTTGTGTTTGGATTAGGAGGAAACAGTTAAAACTTCAAATTTTAAGGTAATTGAAAATTTAGTCATTTTTCTTTAGTCAAGTTTTAATTGATATTGAGTTTAAAGTAACAGTTTTTAAAAAAATTTGTTTTAAATTCATTTTAAAATGTTTTCAAAACTTTATGAATTGAGAAAATCAATTTTATTTCTTCAAAAAGTCAAAGAATTGGAGTTAAAATGAGAGATTTCATGACATGATGTTTTGAAATTCTGCGGAGTTTATGATTTGAAGAACTCAATTAAAATTCCATAGCGTCTGTGATTTGAAGAACTCAATTAAAGTTCCATAGAGATTATGATTTGAGGAACTTAACTCAATTAAAATTCCATATAGTTTGTGATTTAAAGAACTCTTCTCAGTTGAAATTCCATAGAGTTTGTGACTTGAAGAACTCAGTTTTTGACTTGAACTGGAATTTTGGCCCAAATTACACTTTCAGCCCAAATTGGTCTTTTGGCTAGAATTGTGTTTATAATCCAAATCAAAGGTAATATGAGGTTTTGAAATTCCACGGAGTAAATTAAAAAAATCAAAGTTATTTTTTTCAAAATTATCATTGTAGAGCTTCCTTTAGTTTTGATCCAAAGGCCCAATTATTGCTTTGCAGGAGCTCGCTTAAAAATCAATGCAGAGTGCAGCCGTTGAGCTAGTCTTATTAAAATAAAAATAATTTTAAAAAAGAAAAAAATTATTTTTTTGGTTGTGGTGGATATTTGTCATGTAGAAAGAAATGTTGACACCAACTAATGTAGTTGAACACTGATCACCAGATAACAAATAAAACTATAAGAATGAATTATTCCACTGGGGATCACGTGACTATGAAAATAACATATATTAAGCACCAAACAGAAGTCTGGGTGAATCAATTGAGGATCAACGTAGTGGGTCAACTGAATAAATCAACCGATTATAAGTAGCAAGAGTAGTCGTACTAGTTATAGCCAAGTAAGAAGGTTTGGTGTTCACCGTGTGATTTTACTATTTAGTTCTTGAGTAGATTACTCAGAAGAACCCCCAAGACGGTATGCTACATATTATCAGGAGGAACCTCTTGATGCTGTAATATTTACAAGATATACGTATAACTATCTTTCAAATAGCAAAATACTGGAATAACACCTAGTAGTAATAACTATTACTAAAAATCCATGAGTAACTGAAATAATATATTAAGACCCATGCCAATATAATCGTGTGATACCACAACACATCAGTGACCTTTTAGGTCACAACAATAACCAAAGAGGTTAAAACACAGACACAACACATGGGTGTCACATTCTCTGACAGAATTGTCACAGACAGTGGAAAATTAATTATCTATATTTGATGGAAACAAGTTTGTGAATGTGCAGAACCGATTACTAAAATGAGCTTGCATCCAATAAAGGTTTTGCTACCCGTTTGGCGAGATTGTAGAGAAATAATTCACTTTGACCTTCTTTCAGCTGGCAAAATAAAAACTGCAAAGCATTATTGTAAAAAAAAAAAAAAAAAAAAACCCGTTGATTTCGGCAAATCGTCATGTAGAAAGTAGTGTCGACACCAACCCGTGTGGCTGAACGGTGATCATCAGATAACAAATAAAATCATAAGAATGGATTATTCCACTGGGGATCACGTGACTATTTAGTCCTTGAGTAGATTACACAGGAGGACTCTCAAGAAAGGATACTACATATTACCAGGGGAAACCTACTTAATACAGTATTATTTACAAGATACAAGAATAACTATGTTACCAATAGCAAGATAGTAAATTATCACCTTGTAGTAATAACTGTTACTACAAATCCACAAGTAACTGAAGTAATATGCCAAGACTCAAGACAATAAAACCGTACGATACCACAACACATCAGTAACCTTTTAGGTCAAAACAATAACCAATGAGGTTACAACAATATTGCATGACTCTACTAAAAATTATACAAAACTGATGAGAAAGAATAAAAGAGTGTTTGAAATGTTTTAATTCATGTTAAATTATTTTTTTTTAAACAGCTCAGGTGTTCCTAAGAATTCAGCAGTTGGCGTTCAAACCAAGTACTCTGCAATGCCGGCTACATCAGCAGTAAAAGCAGTAGAAGAGACACCCATGGAAATAGACGCGTCTGACACAGCAGAAAAAATTGACAACTGTTCAATTTGCCTCTGTGATATTACAGACAAAAAGACCTTGGACAAGTGCAAGCATTCATTCTGTTCTGCTTGCATTGACCGCAGTTTCTCAGTAGTTGGACCTTACTGTCCAATTTGCCAGACAGTTTATGGCAAAATAATTGGACAACAGCCTCCAGGAACAATGAATGTCAGACAAGAATACACATCTTTGCCAGGATTTCCACATTGCCAAACATATGTTCTGGACTATTACATACCCAATGGAATACAGAAGGTAAATTAAATTTCAGCTGTATGATATTTTTTAATAGTTCTTTAGACACAAACACAGATGTCCCCCACGGTGTTGGACTTTTTGGTACATGTATATACTGTGCAGAATCCCATGAGTCAACCCATTTTATAGTTCACCAATAGAAGGCTTAACCAATCAGGAAGCTTCAAATATTCAATGCGATGTGTATAAAAGGCAGCCATATTTTTCCGATTATTCAAATCTGATTCAAGACAGTGTCTAATTCGGGAGTGTTAATCTTTGACAGTGTTTCATTGAACAGATTACGTGCTGCAAGAATACTCTATATCCATGGTGGTGGACTATGGTAAGAAATGGCTTATAACCTTTAACACTTCCAAAATGAAGCTGCTATACATCAACCACCATAGACAGTCCCTCCTGCCCCCAACTCATCAGTATGGATCACGCTAGTCTTCCCAAAAACAATACTCCTCAGCCACACCCTCTCAGCCAATCCCAAGTGGAATGAGTACATTGAATCAATAGCTAAATTTACTGAGAGAAAGGTTGGGTCGCTGTGTTGGGCCAGGAAGTTTTTCTCACCTGAATCCATCTTACTCATATACAAATCGACCATCCGTCCATGCATTGAATACTATTGTCATATCTGGTTGGGCACCCCTGCCATTCATCTTGGGGTTCTTAACAGGATCTACAGGACAATCTGCAGTGTAATCAGTCTTGATCTGGTGGCTCGACTCCAGCCGCTTTCTCACCGACGGGATGTGGCTTCCCTCTATTTCTTCTATAAATATTTTCATGGCTTCTGCTCCGATGAACTTAGCTCCCTGGTGACCCCTCTACAAGAACTTCCTTGAGCAACCAGTCTGACAACAAGGTCCCGCCCTTTTACAGTCAAAACAACCAAATGCATCTACCACTTCTACTCTATCAGCTTCTTTTCTTGCACTTTCCACCTGTGGAACTCCCTTTCCTGTACTTGCTTCCCTGATAGCTACAATCTCCAAGAGTTCAAATGCAATGTCAATTGCTATCTCTTATTTCCTTGACTCCCATCCTTTTTCCTCAACACCCTTTGTATCTTGTTCTTCTCCTTTTTCACTCTATTCCAACACAACTCTCTTTATACCATCCTTCTCTTACCCATTCTCATGACATCCCCTTTAACCGGTTCCTCTTTCTCTTTGCACTTTTCCTATGTAACCTTTCATTTTGCTCGTATGTAGCCCCCTGCACACCAGTGGCAGTACTGCCTTGATTGGTGTGAAAAAAAGTAAGGAGGAAAAAAGGGATGATTTGTTACATGGTTTAGAAATGAAAAGATTGTAGATCGGTAAATTGTCGTCATTTTATATTTTTAATTTTGTGCATGTCTGTTGTTTGTCTTCAGTTTTGTTAACTGCACAGTATAGTAGGGTCAGTTTGGTTTGTTTTATGGCTTATCAACCTCAATAGGCTATTTAATGCCAACAAGATTTTTACAATAGATTTGTATGAATAGGATATATACTCTTAGTAAGAAATAAGTTTGTGGATCAGCTTTCTTTGATGTATTTTTGTAAAGTGGTTTTTGCTGAGAGTCAGATGTATTGCTGATATGTATTTTTTTCCCAAAACATATGGCTACTAGTATTTTATTTTCCTTAAAAAATTTATTGCTGGTAATATTTTTTTCTTCAAAAGTGTATTCCTGAAATTTTTACTCTAAAATCTATTTTTATGCTTTCATAATGTTTAAGTTGAGTAAAATATTAAAAAACAGGACAATTTTGCTAGAAACAAAGAAGAGAGTACTTGATTTTCTATGTGTTGTCAGTTCTTCAATATGGCAGTGAATGCTGGACAGTACCATCAAAGATGAAGGAAAAACTTGAAGCAACTGAAATGTGGTTCTACAGAAGGATGCTGCGGATATCATGGATCGAGCTTGTGAGCAATGATGAGGTTTTGGAAAGGATGCAAACGAAAAGGAAATTAATACTGAGTATCAGGAAGAGACAGATAAAGTTCCTGGGGCATGCAATGAGGAAGAAGGGCTTGGAGAACCTGATACTAACAGGCCAGATAGAGGGAAAAAGAAACAGGGGAAAGCAACGGATAACATATTTGAAGGACCTAATCAGGTGGATGATGGAATGAGGGTTGCATGGTCTAACAGGAGAAGGCATGCTAAGAGCCACCAGGGATAGGGAGACATGGAAAGCCATGATTGCCTATGTCCTGAAAGGACAGGGTACATAGAAGACAAATAAGATGGGCAACACACTGACTCTCTAATTATTGCCCTATTAGTCTCTTACCAATTTTTCACAAAGTGTTCAAAGCTACAGTACTATGTAAAAGTATTAGGACAAGAACTATTTTATCTTTTCTGAAGCATATTGAGAGAAAATAAACAATTTAATTAAAGTAATTTTATTTGATTTACTTATCAAATGCTTTAATAAGAAAAAAATATGATCATGATCACCTACGTCCTGTAGGACAGAGCTCATAGAAGAAGAAGTGTTTTGACCCCAGTTTTTGGATAAACTATTTGCCCATAGCTGGGATCTTAACAGGTGCTACCACCCTGGGTCAGGGTGGACCTGAGAACAACAGCCATTAAGAGGTGATTCCATGCTCCTCACAACCTCCTAATCAGAGGCCTTGCTACTGGATGTAGTTTATTGTCATACCCAAGGCAAAGGGTCAGTTAGTATGTGAGAAAAAGACCAACATGACACAATTCATGCCTACAACTTAGCTTCAATTCAAACATTTCAGAGTGTTTGGGTGAAGACAGTGCAGAGATAGATAGACAGACAAAGAGGCAGATAGATAGATAGATAGATAGATAGATAGATAGATAGATAGATAGATGTAGTGTGATTTTCAGATAGATAGATAGATAGATGTAAATATAGTGTGATTTTCAGATAGATAGATAGATAGATGTAAATATAGTGTGATTTTCAGATAGATAGATAGATTTAAATATAGTGTGATTTTCAGATAGATAGATAGATGTAAATATAGTGTGATTTTCAGATAGATAGATAGATAGATAGATAGATAGATGTAAATATAGTGTGATTTTCAGATAGATAGATAGATAGATAGATAGAAAGATAGATGTAAATATAGGGTGATTTTTAGATAGATAGAAAGATAGATGTAAATATAGGGTGATTTTCAGATAGATAGATAGATAGATAGATGTAAATATAGTGTGATTGACAGACAGACAGACATATACATGTAAGTATAATGTGAGTCTAATGGTGATTACTAAAGTACCACAGCATGGAAAACTCACTCTCGTCATTCTGATAAGAAAAGAACATGCAAATTTATTGGTGAGGGCGTCAGACTTAATTCAGAGGTCTACATCAATTGGCTTGAGACGGTAGTGCTGCCCTGGGTCAAGCTGATGGAAAACCCTATATCTGGAAACAGGATTCTGCACCATGCTACACAAGCAGGAGAACTCAGTCATGGCTGTCAGACAACTTCGGTGACCACATCATTCATTACATCTGGCCAACTAACTCTCCAGACTGCAACCCTCTTTGGAGCACAATTGAGCGGAAGACCAACAAAACTTGTAACACCAAAGATTTTAGCCTTCCATCATTGCAATGTAATTATGTTTCTTAAAATTCTTTCAAAAATATGATATACTTTTCTGAAAATTTATTCGAGGAAATTTAAAATTTAATTAATCTGATTTAAAACAAATATTATTTACCTGAAATTTAAAATATCGCAGAAATGCATTTTTTACACTGCAGTAGCTGTTTATTTTAGGAATGACAGACAAGTTTATTTAATGTTTTTCAACGGTAGACATATTTGTATAATTTATCTGAGGTGCATAACGTAAGCAACCTTCTTATATAATTTTTAACTACTCGGTAATATTAAAAAATTTAGGAAAATTTTTTTCATAATCTAATGTTTTATTGAATTTTAGGTTCTTTGGCTTTTAAATTTACTACAGCTGTAGTGAATAGGAAATTAAGAATTAAAATCAACCTTCTTCACTTTTCCAAAAATTCCCAATGATGTGTGAAATCCTGGTATTTCCGAAATAGAAAAAGGATAGACTATGTGCTTAAAGAAAAAGTCAAAACCAGATTTCGCGAGTAGATGTTAAATTGATTTTCTGACCAATGGAAGCATTTGCATGACCAAAAATGACTTAGTGATCCAGTGCAAAAAGTCTAGATGACTATAAATAGCTTCAATCAGTCAGTTTCAGATGTGAACAGCGAGATGAGACAACAAGCTAAAATGTAATGGGTGAAACTTTAACCACAGCCTGAACATAAAGTCAGGTGGCACCTTGTTCTCTTTCTCCTTCTTTCTCGTGTACTGATTCATTTTACTTCTTCTTCTCCATCCTCAACATTCCCATATGTTTCATCTTATACTTGATAACAAACAGACATCTTAAATACTTACATTTCTCTTTGCAAATCAATTTCATACATTTTCTCCCTGAACATTATTATTCTTCCTACACGTTTATCTTAATGTTCAGCAAACAAAATTCCACTTATTTTTTTCAACAACCTGATGATATCTTTAAATGCAGGGATTGTCGGCTATGTTTGGGAGTGGCCTTGTACCAGGCATGGCTGACGCACCCTATAGTTACACTGGTGACCCCCTGCCCAACGTTCAAGGAACACGCACCCCGCTTTCTCAAAAGCAAGAATTATGGCATCATTCGCCAACTAAAACAAGTAGACTGTTCAGAAGAGTTTCAAGAGATTCTGAAGCAGTCTGAGGCCATGTTTGAAGGCAATGGTGATTTTATTGAACATATTTACTTTTTAGTATTTCAAGATATTTTTATGCAATTTTCATAAATATAACTGTTAATTTCTACAACGAATTACATCTTATCTCTGGCCACTTAACTCACGAGACTGCAACCCCCTTGATTATAACGTGTCAGGTGCATTTGAGTGAAAGATCAACAAAACTTGTAATAACAAAGATGAAATGACGGCAAGAATTATGGCAGCATTCACCAACTTAAACAAAGAAACTGTCCAGTAGAATGTTATTATATATCTATCTAATCTAAATCTAAACTTATTTATAAATGGAACTTTGTGTGTGTGTGTGTGTGTCCATTACCTATAGACTCTGAAACGGCTGAACCGATTTTCTTGAAAATTTACACAGTTGTACTATAAGCGTCTGCGAGTGTTCTTAGCTAGGTTTTGTGTCGATGTATCCCTGATAAATATCGAAAATTGATAATCAATAAAATCGGATTATAGAAGGAGTGGTCCGATTTTAGTCAAATTTGATACATAGACAAAGACATAAGAAACAATATTCAGAAGTTTCAAGGTTGCAGTTCTTACAATAGTGCGGAAACTCAATAATATATATATATATATATAAGGCAAGATGTTTGTGTGTGTCTGTTTATCTGACTGTATGTCTGTATTTTTTTCAGCCCTTTTATTTTAGTTTTTGCTTTGAGTTTGACTCTAAGTAGGTATAATTGTAGTTCTTAGTCTCAGCCATTTACTCAGAGGACTTATTTAACCTTCAAAATTCAGTTTACGATGAAAAATACTTATTTGATATCGATACCAGGAAATCAAAATTTGACTTACATCCATTCATTTTTCTTCAGTCTGCAGTTTCGCTTTAACTGGAAACAACTATTGCTTTTGAGTCTATCATGTCAAGGTCCAAAGAGTCCGAGCTCCAGGACCATGGATTGTTTTAAAGCTTTCCTTACACCTGGGCAACGTCGGGCTATCCTGCTATTATAGTATAAAGATGTAGAGAATTTTATTATATGGAGATTTAGAGACTTATTATATAGAGTAGAGTTGGAAAATTCATTATATGGTGCAATGATAAGAAAATTTATTACATACCTTAGAGAAGGAAAGATTTACTATCTACAGCATAGATGGGAAGATTTATTATAAAGTTTACAAATGAGTAGATGATCATCAGCAAAAAGAGAAACCTGAAATGCCGAATACACAGGTGGGGGAGACTAGAATCAAGCAAGTACAAAAATTTAAATACCTAGTAAGTGTTCTAACAGGAGATGGAAAGTGCAACATAGAAATCTGAGTAAAGTACTAAGACACAGGAAAATTTCACGAGAAACAAAGAAGAGAGTGCTAGATTGCTATGTGATGTCGGTTCTTCAATATAGCAGTGAATGCTGGACAATATCATTGAAGATGAAAGAAAAACTTAAGGCAGTTGAAATGTGGTTCTACAAAAGGATACTGCGAATATCATGGATCGAGCATGTGAGCAATGATGAGGTTTTGGAAAGAATAGCAATGCAAAGAAAATTAATATTGAGCATCAGGAAGTGACAACTGAAGTTCCTGGGACACGCAATGAGGAAGGAGGGCTTGGAGAACTTGATACTGACAGGCCAGATAGAAGGAAAAAGAGAGAGAAGAAAGCAGCAGATAAAATATTTGAAGTGCCTGAGCAGGTGGTTGATGGAACTGGGGTTGCATGGTGTAACAGGAGAACAGCGTGCTAAGAGCCACCAGCGATAGGGAGACGTGGAAAGCTATGATCGCCTACATCCTGAAAAGACAGGAAGAAGTTTTATTATATAGCTTTGACATAGGAAGATGTTTTTATCTGATCTAGAAATGGGAAGATTTATTATATAGCTTAGAGGTAGGAATATTTATTATATAGCTTAGATATGCAAAGATTTCTTATATAGCTTAGAGATGGGAAAAGTTGTATAACTATTCTATCTTACCTTGATGTATACTAAAACTTTCTTTATGTTACAAATAGATAAATGTAATATTCTGTGTTGAACTTCCTTTTTTTGTTTTAAATCTTCTCACCCCATGCAAGGCATTCTACTGCCACTGTTGTGCAGTGGGGGTTACGTAGGGGAAAGTGATAAGAAAGGGGGTTAGTTATGGGAAATGTCAGGAGGAGAATAATAGACGGATGAGAATACCGAGAATAGGGGTGGAGTAGAGGGAAAAAAGAGATTGAGAGAATGGATGCGAATTAGTGAGATAGATGTCTATTGACCTTACATTTAAATTCCTGGAGATTGTATCTGTCGGGGAAGCCAGTAAATGGAAGGGAATTCCACAGGCGGGAAGTGCAATAAAAGAAGCTGTTAAAGTAGAAATCGTGGTTGCATTTTATTGGTTTCACTGTAAAAGGGTGGGACCTAGTTGCTAATCTAGTAGCTCATGTAAATTCATACCTAGGAGGCACCAGTGATCTAAGTTCATTGGAGCAGAAGCTGTGAAAGTATTTATAGAAGAGGCACAGGGAAGCCATGTCACACCGGTGAGATAGCGACTGCAGCCGAGCTGCCAAGTTCGTATCTATCACATTACAGATTCTACATTGGATTCTGTCAATAACCCCGAGGTGAACAGCAGGAACTACTTACAATTTCTTTTGTTTTTTTTTTTACGAAATGTTTAAAAATTTACCTTTTGAAAAAGTTCTGAATGTTTATTTTAAGAAAAATATATGTTAATACTTAGAAATTTTGAAATTTATCTTTTTAAATTTTTTAGAATTTGTTTTTGGAAATTGCTGAATATTTAATGAGAAGAATTTTTTTCAATTTCTTTTGAATATATTGCATGTTTACTTTGTTATTCAGAATGGACATCCCAGTCCTGGAAAGAGCTTCTTTGGCACAAGTCGGACTGCTTTTCTACCAGCTAATAATGAAGGAAAAACTGTTTTGAAAATGCTTCAGAAAGCCTTTGTACAGAAATTGATTTTTACTGTGGGGACCTCCAGAACAACCAGCATGCAAGACATGGTCACTTGGAATGATATACACCACAAAACCAGTAAATTTGGAGGCCCTTCTTTGTAAGTATAAATGTACGTCCTTGTCTCATATATATAGAGGAACACTGTCTTCTGTCAGTATTAATTATAAGCATCAATTTAGCACTACCAATAGCGGCAACATTTTCAAATCTATAGTAAATATCTATGCAGATTATATAATAGTGTTTAGGTGTACATCTATCCTGGCAGCTGATCTCTACTCTGGTCTATCTTTAACAGATTTATGGGATAAAAACTGGCTTGTAACATTTAATACTTCCAAAAACCATGCTAGCAACATTTTATAACAGAAGGAGAGACTTGGAAAATGTATTCTTCCATTTCAATTTCCCCTATTATAGGCACTCTTCTTCTTCTTCTTCTTCTATGTGCCCTGCCCCTTCAGGATGTAGGCAATCCAGGCTTTCCACATCTCCCTATCCCTGGTGGCTCTTAGCATGCCTTCTCCTGTTACACCATGCAACCCTCATTCCATCATCCACCTGATTAGGTCCTTCAAATATGTTATCCGTTGCTTTCCCCTGTCTCTTTTTCTCTCTATCTGACCCGTTAGTATCAGGTTCTCCAAGCCCTCCTTCCTTATTGCATGTCCCAGGAACTTTAGTTGTCTCTTCCTGATGCTCAGCAATAATTTCCTTTTCAGCTCCATCCTTTCCAAAACCTCGTCATTGCTAACATGCTCAGTCCATGATATCCTCAGTATTTTTCTGTAGAACCACATTCAGCTGCTTCAAGTTTTTCCTTCATCTTTGAAGATATTGTCCAACATACACTGCCATATTGAAGAACCGACATCACATAACAATCCAGAACTTTCCTCTTTGTTTCTAGCAAAAATGTCCTGTTTCTTAATACTTTACTCAACTTCTGGAATGCTTCCTTCGCCATGCCAATTCGCCTTTGGATCTTTGTGTCACACTTTCTGTCTTCTGTTATAACATTTCCCAGGTATTTCAATTTTTGTACCTGCTTGATTCTAGTATCCCCGACCTGTATTTGGCATTTTGGGCTACCCTTTTTACTGATGACCATGGATTCGGTTTTCTTACAGTTTATTTCTAGTCCTTTCTCATCACTCTCTTCAGCTACCTTCTGTAGGAGGTCTTGTAGTTTCCTTTCTGTTTCTGCTATCAGCACTGTATCATCTGCGTACCTTAGGTTGTTTAAATTGTGGCCTCCATTGACAAATTCAGACATAACTTTTAGGGTCCTCAAAATATTCTCGCTGTACAAATTGAACAGATCTGGTGAAAAGACACATCCTAGTCTTACACCCCTTTCTATCTTTGTATATCTGCTGAATTTGTTACTTGTTTGTATACAAGCGGTTTGCTGCCAGTAAAGATTCTTGATTACTGTTAAGTCTTTCCCAAATATGTCAAAGCTACCGAGCATCTCCATCAATTTTTTGTGGCATAGTTTGTTAAATGTTTTCACATAATCAATAAAGCACAGGTATGAGTCCCTCTTCATTTGTATTGCCCTTTCAGAGAGCATCCTAATCCTAAATATAGCATTCTTTGTTCCAGTGTCTTTGACGAAACCACACTGTTCTTGTCCTATCCCTGGCCTGATTCTGCTTTTCGCTCTATTCATTAGGATTCAGACGATCAGTTTTGTTATATGGCTTATTAAAATGATGGTTCTGTGGAGTTATGTGCATTACTATATCTGTAATATAATAATACTATATTTCAGACAGAACAGAATGACTAAAGGAAAAGGAATGACAAACATTCTTTGTTCCCAGAGAGATTTTTATACCAATAAAACATACACAAAACCATATATATATATATCCCACACAGAGAACAATATATCACATATATCTATATTGGATACAGAGTGTACATAAAAAACAAAAAGGAGGGGGCTTTTGCATAGGGAAATACTGTGTCTGGAGGATTCATGTTTAAGAAACAAACAGGAAGAATTTATCTACAACATTCTAGTGAGTTTTGGGTTTTCAAAAATTGGAGACCGAGCTGAAGTTTCTTTCTATATCTGGACATGTTATGTTGTGGCTTTGTACCATGTGACATCGGTTTGCCCGGATATATAAAAGACAATGTGTGCTTACCATGGGGGTGGTTGTCATTATTACAGACTTCTGGAAATGACACCTACTACTGCAAGAGATTGTAAATATTGTATGATTTCACAATAGAAAAGCATTGAATATGATTTTAAATTAGAAATGCATTGGAATTGAAAATCTAAACTTATTTATGAATGGAACTTTGTCTGTGTATGTGTGTGTGTGTGTGTGTGTATGTCCATTACCTATAGACTCCGAAACGGCTGAACCGATTTTCTTGAAAATTTACACAGTTGTACTATAAGTGTCTGCGAGTGTTCTTAGCTAGGTTTTGTGTCGAGGTACCTCTGACAAATATTGAAGATCGATAATCGAAAAAATCGGGTCATAAAAGGAGTGGTCAAATTTTAATCAAATTTGATACACCCATAGACAAAGACATAAGAAACAATATTAAGAAGTTTCATGGTTGCAGTTCTTACTATAGTGCAAAAAATTGATAATATATTTATTTATATATATATATATATATATATATATATATATATATATATAAGGCAAGATGTTTGTGTGTATGTCTATTTGTCTGTATGTCTATATTTTTTTTCAGCCCATTTATTTTAGTTTTTGCTTCAGTTTTGGCTCTAAGTAGGTATAATTGTAGTTCTTAGTCTCAGCCATGATGCCATTTGCTCAGAGGACTTATTTAACCTTCAAAATTCAATTTACGACAAAAAGAACTTATTTGATATCGATACCAGGAAATCAAAATTTGACTTATATCCATTCATTTTTGTTTCAGTCTACCGTTTTGTTTTAACTGGAAACAACTATTGCTTTTTAGTCTTTCGTGCCAACGTCCAAAGAGTCGGAGCTCCAGGACCATGGATTAGTTTTAAAGCTTTCATTACACCCGAGCGACACCGGGCTATACTGCTAGTTATTATATAAATTCATTGAAAATTATTTTATTATGCAAATGCATTAGATATCAGTTTTAAATTCAAGTTCCGAATGAATGCATGCATTGCTGCCAAAATAGTAAGAGATTTATAATTATTACAAATTAACTTATTCTGCATGTTGAAAATATTTTCTTTGAACCGTTCTTATCTGTATAATTTTTCTAAAAAACGAAATGCACAAAAACTTGAAATTTTTTTTTTTCTACAGATTTGGATATCCAGATCCAGATTATCTAAAAAGAGTTACACTGGAATTAGAGGCGAAGGGAATCAATGCGAAAAGTGTGGCTAATGAGAGAATAACTTTTCATCTGCAATCAAATTAAATAAAAAAAACAAATCAATAAGCTTCATTGCTGAGTTGATAAATATTAACTGAAGAAATAAATTTGGCGCAGAAAGTTGGCATGTATATCTATCTATCTATCTATCTATCTATCTATCTATCTGAGTCTATTCATATCTATCTATCTATCTATCTATCTATCTATCTATGAGTCTATTCATATCTATCTATCTATCTATCTATCTATCTATCTATCTATCTATCTGTCAGTCTATTCATATCTATCTATCTATCTATCTGAGTCTATTCATATCATATCTATCTATCTATCTATCTATCTATCTATCTATCTGAGTCTATTCATATCTATCTATCTATCTATCTATCTGAGTCTATTCATATCTATCTATCTATCTATCTATCTATCTATCTATCTGAGTCTATTCATATCTATCTATCTATCTATCTATCTATCTATCTATCTATCTGATCTATTCATATCTATCTATCTATCTATCTATCTATCTATCTATCATATCTATCTATCTATCTATCTATCTATCTATCTATCTATCTATCTATCTATCTGAGTCTATTCATATCTATCTATCTATCTATCTATCTATCTATCTATCTGAGTCTATTCATATCTATCTATCTATCTATCTATCTAAGTCTATTCATATCTATCTATCTATCTTAGTCTGTTCATATCTATCTATCTATCTAGCTAGCTAGCTAATTCAAGACTATTCCTTCCCTCCTTGCTATCTCACTCTGTTCCTTCTATCTATCTATCTATCTATCTATCTATCTATCTCAGTTTTTTGAAATTCCATCTATCTATTTATCTTAGTCTGTTTATCATTATCTATCTATCAGTTTCAGACTATTCATATCTCTCTCTCTCTCTCTCTCTCTCTCTCTCTCTAAGTTTGTTCATATCTATCTATCTATCTATCTATCTTAGTCTGTTCAGTTTTTTGAAATTTCGTCTATCTATTTATCTTAATCTGTTTATCATTATCTATCAGTCTCAGACTATTCATCTTTCTCTCTCTCTCACTCTATCTATCTATCTATCTATCTATCTATATATCTATCTATCTATCTATCTATCTATCTATCTATCTATCTATATATCTATCTATCTATCTATCTAAGTCTATGTCTATATCTATCTATCTATCTATCTATCTATCTATCTATCTATCTATCTATCTAAGTCTGTTCATATCTATCTATCTATCAATCTATCTATCTAAGTCTGTTCATATCTATCTTTCAAATTCTGTCTATTTATCTATCTTAGTCTGTTTATCATTACCTATCTCAGTCTATTCATATCTATCTATCTATCTATCTATCTATCTATCTATTTCAGCCTGTTCATATCTATCTATCTATCTATCTATCTATCTATCTTAGTCTTCATATCTATTTATCTACCGATTGCAGTCAGTTCATATCTATCTATCTCACTACCCATCTATCTATGTCTGTTTATCTATCTATCTCAATCTGTTGATATCTATCGCAGTATTTTCATATCTATCTGTCTTTCTCCGTCGGTTTATATTTCTTTATTTACTTCAGTATGCTCATATCTTGCCGTCTCTCACTGCGTGTTCATATTTATATATCTCTGTCTATTTATATCTATATCAGTTTCAATCTGTTCATATTGTTCTATCCCTGTTTGTATCTATCTATCTATCCATCTCAGACTGTTTGTATCTCTTTCTCTATCTCAGACTGTATCATAATAATATCAACAAAAATATGAGATAATATTAAAAAGAATATCTCTTTTTTCCAGAGAATTAACAAATCTTAATTAAACTGTATATTCATTAAGAAAAACTTTATTAACTAACTTACAACCTCTTTTAAAATTTCTACCAGGATGTACTAGGGATGTGTATTGTGGTGCAGTGGATATTGGCTCGGAAGGAGAAATCAGGGAGACGATTTGAATTAGTGGCATTCACTTACGCGCAAATACCCTTGGGAAAGGTATTAATCAGTCTCTTCTCCCTCCAGTTATGGGTTAAATAACAGGACAGATTGGATTCTACAGCCTTGGTAGGCAACCATTCTACTGCAGAAAGCAATGGCAACCTATGGCAGGATAATCTTCTGCCCAGTCAGTCATGTCTCGAAAGAGACATGATTGCCCAAGCGTGTATCATGTATGGAACTTAACTGACTGACTGAATATAATAATTGGAAGCATAATTAAAACTTCTACTGGGCATAAAGTGGGTGATCGGTTGTATATTGTTATGAAGTTATAAACTGATCCCCCACTAATTATACTTAATATAATAATGTAATATAATCTATCTCTTCTCCCTCCAGATATGAGGTAAATGGTAGAACAGATTGGGTTTTACAGCCTTGGTTGGCAACCAGTCTACTGCAGAAAGCAATGACAACCTACTGCGGGATAATCTTCTGCCCAGTCAGTCATGTCTCTTTCGAGACATGATCGCCCAAGCGTGTTTCATGTATGGCACTTAACTGACTGACTGACCAGGATTTAGACAAAGAAATTCCACTGGCCACACAGACATCATATTGATTCTTGATAATGACTGTGATAGTCAAATGTATTTGAAAAAAAACAATAACAAAATATGAACATTGACCAGTTTATCCACAAGGTCTTATCAAGAATATGTACACATTAATATGTTTTCTTGCTTTTTATTAGGGATTTAGAAATCTAAGGAAATATCTCTGTGTTAAAATGCCTTCTTTCTCTTCATTCCATTTTGTTTTCTCTCTGCAAATAATGACAATTCATCATTTATAAATGAAAATACTAGTTGCCACTGCTTTTAGTCAAGCTAGAAGCAGTCAACAGTAACAATGTAGAAAAGGGTCTTATATATATATATATATATATATATATATATATATACATGTAAAAATATACTCAGTTATGATCTGAGATTAAGGACAGGATGGTTAAATAAAAAGAAGATGTGGAAAACTGTATTTAAATCACCTACGCATTTCGTCCAGTGATGGACTTTATCAGTGCAAAAAGACGAAATGAGCTTTATTGTAAATTACGTATCTATTAACAAAGCGTTTTTATACTTGCCAACACTGTCTTAACAAGGTAAAGAGTTGAAATGAATTTTATTTTAAACTAGCTGTACATGGCCACGCATTGCTGTGGCTCAGTTTGGTTAAATGGAAAAGAAAAAAGAAATTTTACTAAACCATTGAAATAAATGGAATATTGACAATAATTCGTTGAAAAAAATAAATAGTATTTTTTTAAAAGGGAAGGTATTTCTTTTGTTTACACCCGCCAAAATAGAAATAATAATAAAAAAAAACTTTGTTTACCTTAAATGTGCAGTTTTCCTATGTTTTCTATGAAATAACAAAGTTGTCTGTAAACACATCCATATTGAAAATGAAACTTTTTTTGTTCGACTTTCATCAGCTCTAACCGATTTGAAAAAAATATATTTTTTAATATTATAAGGTATATAAAAATGTGCTCGTATTCGATTATATTGCTTTAGTAAAATTTCAAAACAATTGGTGCAGCCATTTTCTAGATTAGTGGATATTAACAAACGGACAAGTACATTTTTATTAATATAGATAAACAAATAATTATCAGCAACAAGAAAAGATGCTTATAAATGCTCATAAGATTAACTGAAATTATTAGACATTTAAAAAACTTCATAGCCCATAGTTGTAGAGAATTTTTTTTAATATGGAGTATTATGATATGTTGAAATTAACCTTTTTTTTTTATTTTTTTTTAATAATTTTGTTGTTGTTATGGTACCCTCTTACGAGAAATGGACCCTTCCCCAGGCTATATATAAATTACCTGCATGACTTCTAGAAAGCAGTTAGAGAGCAGTTGACTGCCTTATGCACTGTCGAACTCTCTACCTTCAGGTGGAAAGTATTAACCCAGTCGAGGCTACGCCAAAGGGTAGAGTCTTGTCTGGAGAACATTAGACAGGAATTTTTGGCTAGGCTATATGGCCCAGATAATCCACATTAAAAAGGCCTTGTGCCACATCTTGCCTTAGTGTGAAGACAACTAAATACCATAGTTAGAGAGCAGTCAAGTACTGTAGTTAATGAGAGCAGTTAACAACAGCTACTAGTCAGGCAGCGTCATAATACATTCGGACTTACTTATTTCTATATTACTTATTACTTATTACACTACTTTGAATATCTTGTTTTCTTGTTATACTAATAAACTGTTTTGAACCTATCTTCTTGTTCCGTGTTTTTATTTCAGCACAAACTGGTCACTACAACTTTGCGGTGATGTTTTGTCACAACTCCACAACATTTGCATATTTTTTTTTTTTTTTTTTTAATCATATCACTCCAAGCAAGGCGGTAATGCTACTGACGTGCAGGGGGCTATGTAAAAGTGAAAAGATTTGAAAAGAGAAAGCTGGAAACCACAGGAAACAAGAGATGAGCCTCTTCACCTGTTCAATAGACATGGGTGGAGTGTGAACGTGGCGATAGTTTAGTCTATCTACTCCAATTTATGTTGGCTTTATAAAAAAACAAAACAATTATTAGTCACAGGAGCAGATAATACAGTTGTCGGAATGCCAGTTTGCAACAGAGAGAGGGAGAGTTTGTTTTCAAAATATCAGAGCTTCCAATCTTCAAAATAAGAATGTTTTTTCTAAGTTTCGTTAAAGTAACAGCACTCTTCAAATTCTTGTTAAAGTCTTTCCACGTATTCTCTAAAATTGGAGCTGTCCATTCTCTAGATAACGTTAAAAATAACAAAGTTCTTTCGGGTCCTTATCGAAACTTGACGGGATTTACCGAATCAGAAGCGGGTAATGATGGTGGCGGTGTTGGGGGTTGGTTTATCCTTGTCGCCTGGAAGCTTTCTCCCAACTCACTAATTTTTCTCGCTGAGTCTCTATTTTTATAACTCTCTCCAATCATCTCGGGGGATCTAGCCAACTCGAAGCCTTCAACCAATGAGATTGTTTTCCACTCACATGATTTGCTGGGAGCCATGGCTCAACGAATGAAATATCAACAGCTCACATGACGTAATGTCTTTCTGACTTCTTCCTTTCGATTGCATCATCTTTAGATTTTTCAATTCCCACAATTTCTGTTCTCAGGAACAACTACTGGGGATTTAACCCTACCTGGCCCCATCAAGTAAATCCTGACATTTTGTTATGACTGCAACCATTTTGTCAAATTTCCATCTAGCCCAAAATAATCTGTATTGTATATGAAAAAGAAAGAAAACTATATTTCTTTCTCTCCTTTCCAAATTGTCAGCTAATTTATCTATTCCCCGGAATTTACAAGTACATGATAGTATTAAAATAGTTTGTTTACATAAGCTCACATCATGAATTACAAAAAACACAACTAATAATATGACCAATATTAATTCCTCTCTCTTCGTTGTATTAAACCAAACAAAAAAAAATATACCAGCGGGAGATAGTGTCACACTATATAACATGCTAAATTCTGCCTTCCTCTACCGAGCGCCCATAGCTCAAAGGTAGAATCATCGACTGAAGCCAATTTGATTTGGTTTCAATCCTGACTAGAAGCAATCAGATGTCTAACCGTACTGATGAGCTGTGATACATCGAAACAGATATGTCTGCAGATGACTATATATATATATATATATATATATATATATATACAAGGTTTTGCTTCTCGTGGTGGTGTTCAACTACTAGAGTGGAGGTCATGGTGGCATTGCAGGTTTTCAACAAAATCGTCTAGAACATATTTATTCACTCCATTTAGAAACTAAACTCAATCTTTTATGCCAATTTCACCATTTGTGCAGACTTTCAAGCTCCCAATTTGTCATTTGTTATGCAAATCCAAGGCTCACACTCACTATAAACACCAAGAATCCAGGTCTGCATTGGAGGCTTCTCATACCAAAACGGATGGTCTCAAATGCTCACTCTGTAGCCTGTTATGCAAATCCAAAGCAGGCTTGATGGCTCATAGAAGACAGACACATAAACTTGATGTACACTACCGGCCATAATTATTAGGCCACCCCAGTGTTTTTAAATACGATGTATTTCATACTATTTTTTAGTATTTATTGCTAAGTGAATAATTGTTAACGAAAATGAAATGGTTCTTTTATTATTAAATTGCAAAATTTTACAAGGCAAATAGCGACAATTTACCCATTGCACCCTTCAGATTTGCTCTCTCTCTATATATATACACTACTCTCTCTATATACACTACCGGCCATAATTAACAGGCAACCCCAGTGTTTTTAAATACGATGTATTTCATACTATTATTTAGTATTTATTGCAAAGTGAATAATTGTAAATGAAAATAGAATGATGCTTTTGTTAATACCGGACAATAACATATGCATCAAATGCAGTTTCATCAATAAAAAAAATGAAGAAAATTAAGGGTGATTTGTTTCCTTGCCTTGTAAAATTTTGAAAAGTAATAATAACAAAAGAACCTTTCTATTTTCATTTAGAATTATCCACTTGGCAATAAATACTAAAAATAGTATGAAATACATCATTTCTTTTTTTAAAAAATTGAGGTCGCCTAATAATTATGGCCGGTAGTGTATGTACTAAACAAATTGAACCCTCATACGTCATACATATTATTTATATATAAATATGTGCGAGATTTTGCTCCTTGTGGTCTTGTTCAGCTACTGGTTATGCCAGAACAACTTAACAACTTTAAGATCTCCCCAACAAACCTGTAGTTTAAACTAAAGGTTGACACAGTGCATTTTGAAGAAACACAAAAGTGGCTAAATTTTTTCAACAGGGATTATGTAGACATATATATATATATATATATATGTGTGTGTGTGTGTGTGTGTGTGTGTGTGTGTGTCCGTTACCTATAGACTCCGAAACAGCTGAACCGATTTTCTTGAAAATTTACACAGTTGTACGATAAGCATCTGTGAGTGTTCTTAGCTAGGTTTTGTGTCGAGGTACCCCCGGTAAATATTGAAAATCGATAATCGAAAAAATCGGGCTATAGAAGGAGTGGTCCGATTTTAATCAAATTTCATACACTCATAGACAAAGACATAAGAAACGATATTCAGAAGTTTCAAGGTTGCAGTTCTTACAATAGTGCAGAAAATTTGATATCAATACCAAGAAATCAAAATTTGGCTTTACATCCATTCATTTTTCTTTCAGTGTACAGTTTCGCTTTAACTGGAAACAACTATTGTTTTTTAGTCTTTTGTGCCAACATCCAAAGAGTCTGAGCTCCAGGACCATGGATTAGTTTTAAAGCTTTAATTACACCCGAGCAATGCCGGGCTATACTGCTAGTATATATATATATATATATATATATATATATATATGTGTGTGTGTGTGTGTGTTTCTACAAATTCAAATATAAATAAAACATGTCTTTAAAAAGACAATGTGATTAAAGACAGAAGAAAAAACTTTACTAATGGGTTTCATCCTCTGAACATTATGAAGGCAAATGTAATCATTACTTTTGCACAGTGTATTTAGAAACAGAAGTAAAAATGTTGTTAGAATTTTCAACTTTTTGAAATTAACGAATGCTCCTAAATATTATTTGGGCAAAATGTGACAATCACTATAAACTGTTGAGCATAGGATGATGACCCGGATTTGTAATGTTGTTTACAGCCCTGGACTTACTCCGTGCACCCCAGATTCCGCTACCTTCAGGAAAAAAGTGTCATGGAGACGCCCAGCTATTTTTTGATAGACATATAATCCTAATTTTATCATTTGGCTAGATTCCAGCTGAATTCATTGTATTCACTTACACGCAAATACCCTTGGGAAAGGTATTAATCCGTCTATTCCTTCCAGTTATGGGTTAAATAACAGGACAGATTGGGTTCTATAGCCTTGGTCGGCAACCAGTCTACCGCAGAAAGCAATAGCAACCTACTGCGGGATAATCTTCTGCCCAGTCAGTCACGTCTCTTTCAAGACATGATCGCCCAAGCGTGTATCACGTATGGCACTTTACTGACTGACTGACCCTCAGGTTTTCTGCCGATGGTTGCTGAGAAGTTGGAGCACTAGTGGCATAATGTTGTGCAGCTTTTGATACCTTTGAATTTCTTTAAAAGTTGCAAAAATCATTATTGTCTCCAGTATTTACCACAGTATGGCATATCATGGTTGTATTGTGAATCAATCCTGATGATTCAGTATTTGTTTCAGGATCGATCAGATTAATCTGTTGATATCAATAAGAAGGCTATATTCATGCAAAAGAATTAACACCTAATATGTCTTTCTCTACATCTGTAATAATAAAAATGTGTTAAATCCGTAATAAAGCCTATTTTTAATGTAAGTCACCTCTGGCCATGTCTGAATCAGAGATTTTTTGAAAGGACTTGACCAGCGTCAGCCAGGTCAGTCAAGTGGGAGCCGCGAGACGAAACAACTAAAATGTAACTTCAACTTCAAATCGACCCGGAGGTAAGGTCAGGTCGCACTTTGTTCTCTTTCTCCTTATTTTTCGTGTACTGATTTCCTTTACTTCTTCTCCATCCAAAGACATTCCTACCAAACCAACACATACATTCGTACGTACACATATACTCTTTCAACAATTACTACTATGAACATTTTCTACAAATCTTGATACCTTTAACTTTCTCACTGAACATTAATTTTTATGAATTCTTGTTATTCTTTCCTTTTAATAAATTCTTATTTTAACATGAAAAATAAATATTTTATTCTTACACTATTCCACAGAATTCCACATATTCCAACCTGCCGGCAACAAAACTTGTGATATGAACCAAATGAAAACCTGATAATTCTTCTGATGATAATTCTGGATAAAACTTGTAAGCTGTAGGGAGTTCGGTTATGTCTGACACAAGGCCAAATCAAAGAAACATTAACCGCACCCTATAGCTACAAACTGCTTGAAATTTGCTTGAGAACTGAATTAGTTGTGAAGCTTGAAAGCTGCCTAGATTCACTCAATGTCGGTCTTAAGAATATATTCAACCATTGCCGTGGTTGAATGATAAGAAAAAATCCGAGTAATAAGGCAAAGCGACAGTAATAAAGCAAATACTTCTTAAACTAAGAATTGGTGTTGACACACAAAAGCAAGTTCTTATGTGTGAGCAAGTCTTTATTTATTTATTTATTTATTTCATTGTATCACCCTGAGCAAGGCGGTAATGCCACTGATGCGCAGGGGGTCTACATAAGAGTAAAAAGATTAATTAGAAGAGAGTGAAGAGAAAGACGAACCAGTTAAAAAGGAGCAAGAGAAGGATGGGAATACAGGTGTGATGACACTACATAAGAGCAAAAAAGATTAAGTAAAAGAGAGTGAAGAGAAAGACGAACCAGTTAAAAAGGAGCAAGAGAAGGATGGGAATACAGGTGTGATGACACTACATAAGAGCAAAAAAGATTAAGTAGAAGAGAGTGAAAAAAAAGACGAACCAGTTAGAAAGGAGCAAGAGAAGGATGGGAATACAGGTGTGATGAAACTACATAAGAGCAAAAAAGATTAAGTAGAAGAGAGTGAAAAAAAGACGAACCAGTTAGAAAGGAGCAAGAGAAGGATGGGAATACAGGTGTGATGACACTACATAAGAGCAAAAAAGATTAAGTAGATGAGAGTGAAGAGAAAGACGAACCAGTTAAAAAGGAGCAAGAGAAGGATGGGAATACAGGTGTGATGACACTACATAAGAGTAAAAAAGATTAATTAGAAGAGAGTGAAGAGGAAGACGAACAAGTTTGAAAGGAGCAAGAGAAGGATGGGAATACAGGTGTGATGACAGTTACAAAGGTGGAGAGAAAGGATAGGATATACGGGGTGGGGAAAGAACTAGAGTCAAGTGGTTAACAGATGATTATTGACATTGCATTTAAATTCCTGGAGGTTGTAGCCGTCAGGAAAGCAAGAATATGGGAGCGAGTTCTACAGGCGGGAAGTGCGAGAGAAGAAGCTGTAGGAGTAGAATTGTCGTCTGTATTTGGTTAATCTAATTGTGAATGGGTGGGACCCAGTTGCCAATCTGGTTGCATTAGTAAACACATGTTGAGGAGGCACCAATGACTTAAGTTCGTTTGAGTAGAAGCCATGAAAGTATTTATTTATAGAACAGACAAAGAGAGGACACATCTCGTCGGTGGGGAAGTGGCTGTAGTCGAGCCGCCAAGTCGGTACCTATCACATTACTGATTCTTCTTTGGAGCCTGTCGAGAACACTGAGATGAACAGCAGGGGTGCCTGACCAGATATGGCAGCAGTATTCCATGCACGGACGAATGGTTGATTTGTATATATGCAGGATGGATTCAGGCGGAAAAAACATCCTGGCCCGACACAGTGACCCAACCTTCTTAGCAGTGGATTTAGCTATGGACTCAATGTAGTGGCTCCATGGCGAGGAAAAAATTTTGTGTCCATCTGCGTATAAAATGTCGAGAAGCAAGCGTTTTGCAGTTATTCTCTGTAACGATTTGAATCAACACATTCCTTAGACTGGTACAATTTTCAATTTAAGTACTGACTTACACTCTCTCCCGCTTTAGGTTTGAAAGAACCTGGAAACTTGTTGTGGTAAGTTTTATTTCCAAAGTCCCTGTGTAAATGATACAGACGGACTTTGTTTCTTTCATTTAAATGACGGGATGAGGGACTAATTTCTAAAGCGTAGTCGTGTAAATGATGTAAAACTAACCATTCACTTGGTTAGTTCCTCTATTTTTTTTTCTAACTTCTGATGTCAACTAAAAATTTCCAGAGAATCTGACTCAAAATTCCGGATGTTACACACACACACACACACACACACACACACACACACACACACACACACACACACACACATGATTTGTTTGAACATTATTTTTTGATCGATACTCGTATTTAAGTAGATATTCTGTTTATAATCAAACAGTATTATATATTTATTTCTACCGGCCTGATTATTTACGATACATTTTTTGTGACGAAAATGTGTGTCATTCGGCAGGATTCAAAGTTGCGACCCCTATCCACATAGGGGGAAGCCACCATGTGATATATATATATATATATATATATATATAAACTTATTTATAAATGGAACTTTGTCTGTGTGTGTATGTCTGTGTGTGTGTGTATCCGTTACCTATAGACTCCGAAACGGCTGAACCGATTTTCTTGAAAATTTACACAGTTGTACTATAAGCGTCTGCGAGTGTTCTTAGCGAGGTTTTGTATCGAGATACCCCAGATAAATATCGAAAATCGATAATCGAAAAAATCGGGTTATAGAAGGAGTGGTCCGATTTTAATCAAATTTGATACACTCATAGACGAAAACATAAGAAACGATATTCAGAAGTTTCAATGTTGCAGTTCTTACAATAGTGCAGAAAATCGATAATATATATATATATATATATATATATATGAAAGGCAAGATGTTTGTGTGTGTGTCTATTTATCTGCCCGTATGTCTGTATTTTTTTCAGCCGTTTATTTTAGTTTTTGCTTCGGGTTTGGCTCTAAGTAGATATAATTGTAGTTCTTAATCTCAGCCATGATACCATTTACTCAGAGGACTTATTTAGCATTCAAAATTCAGTTTACGACGAAAAAATCTTATTTGATATCGATACCAGGAAATCAAAATTTGACTTACATCCGTTCATTTTTCTTTCAGTCTACGGCTTCGCTTTAACTGGAAACAACTATTGCTTTTTAGTCTTTCGTGCCAACGTCCAAAAAGTCTGAGCTCCAGGACCATGGATTAGTTTTAAAGCTTTCATTACACCCTAGTAACGCCGGGCTATACTGCTGGTCATATATATATATATATATGGAATGTATATATGGAATGTATATTTGGACAGGAATCTTTAATTTAAACATGTTTCGTTAAAAACGACCAACCAGGAAGATTTTATAAATTTATATTTAATTTTTCCCGTATTCTAATATGTTTCCTCTTTGTTGGATATAAGAAGTGTGCAATTGTTCCATAATATTCGACTTTCCAGGCACTTTCAGCCGCTTCACTAGCCTTTTACAAGGATGTTATTTTTCTGGTGTTGCTGTCATCTCCTCATGTTTGACTGTAATGTAATTTTTTATGGTTTTTTTTCTTGTGTTTTTGAACAGGAGAGTTCTTTAAAGCTATCACGTGAAACGTGCAACTGGGCATCGGGTGAGCATCGTCTGTTTTTTCAAAACTTTCAAAACTCCATTTCCGCTGTTAAATCATGTAACTCTACTCCTCAAGTGGAGCGAGTTGTGACACAAGTTCTTTTTTAATGTGGCTTCCTGACCGCGGACGGACGGGATGAGGGACAAAAATTCCCCACTCCCCTCAACCGCCGGTTGAGCTGGCCCCGGTTACTAGCACCTGGTCCACCCCTCTGCTGCAATGCGATGGCGCGGCCGCAGGACACTGTTCCTCGGGACCGGGTATCTATTCAGTGTAATTTTTCTCAGTTGCAACTCTGCTCTATCAGAAGTGTTTCATCTGGCATAACCTCTAGGGTCCTCAGAATAGTCTCGCTCTACAAATTGAATAGATCCGGTGAAAAGACACATCCTTGTCTTACGCCCCTTTCTATCTTTGCATATTTGCTGAATTCGTTTCCTGTCCGTATGCAGGCGTTTTGCTGCCAGTAGAGATGAATGGTTACTCTAATATCTTTCCCAAATACGTCGAGATTGCTGAGCATTTCTAACAATTCTTTGTGGCGTACTTTGTCGAACGCCTTTTTTTAGTTTATAAAATATAGGTACACGTTCTTTGCCCATTCCAATAGCATCCTAAGCATAAATATTGCATTCGTTGTTCCAGTGTCTTTGACGAAACCGCATTGTTCTTGTCCTATCTCTGGCCTGGTTCTACTTCGCACTCAATTCATCAGGATTCAGAGGATGAGGTTCTTTATGTGGCTCATCAAACTGATTGTTCGTTGGAGTTCACATGTGTTTGCACCTGGCTTCTTAGGCAGTGCTATGGAAATTGATCTGCTAAATACGCAGATGAAACACTTTTGATAGCAGACATGGAACGGAAACTACAAGATTTCCTACAAAAGATAGCTAAAAAAAACAGAAAGATAGAACTACAAATAAACTACAAGAAAACCGAATGCATGGTCATCAGTAAAAAGAGGAGTCCAAAATGCCAACTACAGGATTGTGATAAAATTTTTAGATTAGCCTTCCGTACAATAGCGTACTCGCTCTTTGTTTCACCAACAGAGTAAGTATTTCTTTATCTTTCCTATAACGGGTCTCTTGTGGTGATACCGACCGAGCAAAAGCGAAGGACCGGATGTTTGCTCTATACCGACCAAAAACCAAATGAACAAAAGTCGCCATTGCGCATCCGAGTTCGCGCAGATGTTACGGTTGAAAAATAAAAATTAATCAAATATCAAATTTCCATTGCGCGAGCCTACTCGAATTTTATTTACCAGCCAATGGGAAGCCCAGAATCAAATACAAGTGTGAAATCCCAAAACGAGATGCTTTTGATCCAAAAGCAGATACAAAAAGCGGATGCAGACAAGACACCAACAGACAGACCAGGCAGAGACCAAGGAGAAGAGTGTAATTAATATCCCCTTGATTTAAGTCGAGCGGTTATTACGCTTGCCTCTTTCCTTCGCCCCTGTCTCAAAACTACTTACTGACCTAAGGAGCGACTACTTCAAAGACATTCCTCACATACCTCCGCTCCGCACATTCCTAAGCCTTTAATCTTTTTCAGCATTATTATTTGTCATGAACATTTTAACCTCCGTTGGATCTATATTCAAGTATTACTTTAATTGTAAAAACCTTAATTGATATGTGTATATATAAATGTTATTTTCTACTCAAATTGCCTTTCCTGATTTTATAATCATTTTATGACTTATAATGGGCTATCTACCACACGGCCAAATTCCGTTAACCTGCAACAGTATACAACTAATCTTCACTAGAACGGACTCCCACTACAACTAGAAAAGGGATAAATAGAAGCCCCTATACTCTTAAAAGCATTTCTTGAATTGGCTTTTTTCTTTCTGGAATCATCCATAAGTTTTTCTCTCATTTTGTTCCACTCTTTTATTCTTTGTTTGCTTCTCTTATAGACTCACATGACTTAGGCATTCCAAAGTAAGAGCAAATGTTTCTTCATCCTTTCTACATTGTGTCTCTTAGTAACATTCACTGAATTTCCTTTTCTTCCAGGAATTATTACTAAGATCTTCTCTTCACGAAAGTATCACATTTTGTTTCATTTTTTGTCTGTTTATTTTCGTAACTATTGCAACGCATTTACTTTTGATCCGCCAAAAAACAACACCATCTTAATTTCAAAAGACGACCCCCCCACTAAGTTAATATTAACACCCGTTTAACGTAATACATTAACCATCCCTGTTTCTACGTCATATTAATCGGACACCTCTTCGACTTAACGCCTTTGCACATTAATATGCGTGCCAATACTTTCGAATCTTTTTCCCATTTAAGTTTTTTTTTTTTTAATTTTTATTAGTTTCAGAATAATCGTGTCAGTAATGGAAGAATTTGATTTTGTTTTTGGTTTCTTTATTCCACAATAAATCCTATTCTTCCCGCATTACCTTCCTCCATCCCTTCTTACCCTCTTTCTGTTTTCTTTTGTGGTGATACCGAGCAAAAGCGATAGACCGCATGTTTGCTCTATAACGACCAGAAAGCAAATGACCAAAAATCGTCGTTGCGCATCCGGGTTCGCACAGATGTTCCCGTTGAAAAATAAAAATTAATCAAATACTAAATTTCTATTTTGCGAGCCTACGCGAATTTTATTTATCAGCCAATGGGAAGCCCAGAATCAAATACAAATGTGAAATCCCAAAACGAGCTGCTGTGATCCAAAAAGAAGATATAAAAAGCAGATACAGAGAGACCCCAGCAGGCAGACCACAGGAGAAGAGTGTAATTAATATCCCCTTGACCTAAGTCAAGTGGCTACTACGCTTGCCTTTTTCCTTCTCCCCTATCTCAAAACTACTTACTGACCTAAAGAGCGACTGCATCAAAGACATTCTTCACTTAAACGCTCCCCACATTCCTAAGCATTAATTCTCTTTCAGCTTATTATTTGCCATAAACATTTTAACCTCCGTTGGACCTATATTAAAGTTATTACTTTAATTGTAAAAACATTTATTGATATGTGTATATATAAAATGATATTTTCTACTCAAATTGCCTTTCATGATTTATATGACTTATAGTGGCCAAATTCCGTTAACCTGCAACCCTTCTCTAGAACGGACTCCCACTACTAACAGAAAAGAAGAGATAAGATACTCCACTATACTTTATTCATTTTCAACATTCTTTCTTATTTTTCTTCTTTCTCTCTCTCTTTTTTCCTCCTTTAATTTCTTCTTTTCTGCGATTCTTTCTTTCTTTCCTTCCAATTCTTTATTTATTTATTTATTTATTTATTTACTAGCTGTATAGCCCGACGTAGCTCGGGTGTAATGAAAGCTTTAAATCTAATCCATGGTCCTGGAGCTCAGACTCTTTGGACGTTGGCACGAAAGACTAAAAAGCAATAGTTGTTTCCAGTTAAAACAAAACGGTAGACTGAAACAAAAATGAATGGATATAAGTCAAATTTTGATTTCCTGGTAACAAGATATACGGGGTGATGTAGAAAGGACTGGAGTCAAGTGGATAAGAGATGGAAATTGACATTTCATTTAAATTCCTGGAGGTTATAGCCGCCAGGAATGCAAGTATACAGAAGGGTGTTCCACAGGCGGCAAAAAATAGCTATTTATTATTTATTATCCATTTTGGATAATTTTCACGTTCTAATGAACGCTAGCAATTTGTCAACCGTTATATTTGAAGCAGAAAAAAATTTTCAGAAATTTTTAGCAACACAGTCTAGCGGTTATTTTCTGTTACCGTAACTCACACCCCTGAAGATGATTTCGGAAGGAGATTGAAAGTACTTGCGTACATTGGGAAATGAATGATAATAACATCTGTCAACGTTACAGCTCATTTCTGACATCTTTCAATTATAATACGCGAAAAATTATCCGTGAGTATGAACGGATTTTATTAAAAATAAGTAAGCAGACACACACAATGTTTGCAATTTATTTAATCTGACATATATATATATATACATTGTCATCCGCAGACAGATCTGTTTCACTGTATCACAGCTAATCAGTACGGTTAGATTCCGATTGCTTTTTTACCCCAGGATTGAAACCCGACCGAATTGGCGTCAGGCGGCGATTCTACCTCTGAGCCATGGGCGCTCGGTAGAAAAATGCAGACTTTTTAGGGTGTATATTATCATTATACACGCTCAATAGCTGAGGGTGTTCTAATTCATTGCTGAATGAACGCTGCGTAGATGACAGAGTAGCTACTCTTTTCAAAGTCTACCATTTTACCAGAGTGCTCAATCAGGGTTTAATCATAACAGATATATCTATCAAAATTACACAAAACTATCGTGACATACTAAAGAGTAGATTTATTCAGTAAAATCGCCATTGGGTTCATCGACGGCTTTCAGACGACTTCGGAATCTTCTACTACTCTTCTGGATGGTCTCCTTGTTCCAACTGGTGAATGATGCTATAATCCTTGCTTTCAGTTCATTTTTGGTGTTCCAAGGAGTTTTGTTGGTCACTCGCTCAACTGCGCTCTACGCATAATAATCAAGAGGTTGGCAGTCTGGTGGGTGAGGTGGTTAGATATAAGAAGTGAAGTGATCGCAGAAATTGTCTCACAGTCATGACTGGGTTCTCCTGCTTGTGTGGTATGGTGCAGAGTCATTGTGACAGGCATAGGATCTTCAAGCAGCTATCTTCTTGATTCAGGGTAGCAATACCTTCTAAAGGCACTTGATTTGGGCCTCCGTGTTGATTTTGGGGCCTTGTGGGAAGAGAAACGGAGGCATAATGCTGTCATCACTTTTAATCTCTCCAAACACCAGGATGTTGACTGGATATATCATCGAACTCTTTTCGAATCCTCTGCACTCCCCCTATCCTTAGATTGACGACCAGACACTCTGAAGCGTTCGTATTGTAGCTTGTAGCGCGAAGGCAAAGCCGTTTCAAAATTTCTAGTCGACTGGATTGCGTCACAGTGCGATCTTTTTCTAACATACGGTGCCCTACTATAATGGGCGGATGTGCGCCGTGGTGCAGTGGATATCGGCTCGGAACAAGAAATCGGGAAGCTGAGTTCGAATTCCAGTTGTATTCCTTGCATTCACTTACGCGCAAATACCCTTTTGAAAGGCATTAATAGTCTCTTCCCTCCAGTCATGGGTTAAATAACAGGACATATTGGGTTCTGTAGCCTTGGTCGGCAACCAGTCTACCGCAGAAAGCAATGGCAACCTAATACGGATAATCTTCTGCCCAGTCAGTCATGTCTCTTTCGAGACATGATCACCCAAGCGTGTATCACGTATGGCACTTAACTGACTGACTGAATAAAATAGTTGGAAACATAGTTAAAATTTATACTGGGCATAAAGTGGGGTATCGGTTTTCTATTGTCATGAAGTAATAAAATGATCCCCCACTAATTACTTCTTTATAATATAATACATCTCTTCTCCCTCTAGCTCTGAGTCAAATAACAGGTCAGATTGGGTTCTATAGCCTTGGCTGACGACCAGTCTACCGCAGAAAGCAATGGCAACCTACTTTTTTTTAATAAACGTTTCACCCCGATCAAGGCATTTCACTGCCACTACTGCGCAGAGGGCTACATAGAGTGGAGGAAGGATGGTTAAATATAGGAAATGTCAGAGGGTGGGTGATAGGCGGGTAGGGATACCGAGAATGAGGGTTGGGTAGATGAGAGTGTTCTGAGAATAATTGGGAGTTAGTGTGATAGGTGTCTATTAACCCTACATTTAAACACCTGGAGATTGTAGCTGTCGGGAAAGCAGACTTGTGGAAGGGAATTCCACAGGCGGGAAACGCGAGAAAAGAAGCTGTTGGAGTAGAAATGACGGTTACATCTTATCTGTTTAATTGTAAAAGGGTGGGACCTAGTTGCTAATCTAGTATCTCGTGCAAATTCGTGCTTAGGTGTCACCAATGATCTAAGTTCATCGGAGCAGAACTGCGGGATAATCTTCTGCCCAGTCAGTCATGTCTCTTTCGAGACATGATCACCCAAGCGTGTATCACGTATGGCACTTAACTGACTGACTGAATAAAATAGTTGGAAACATAGTTAAAATTTATACTGGGCATAAAGTGGGGGATAGGTTTTCTATAGTTATGAAGCAATAATCTGAATGCAACGAATTTAAGTGGAATTCGAACTCGGGTCTCCAATTTCTCGTTCCCTGTGTTGGACGTAGAATTTTTGATCGTAGATCAGTAGATTGTTTGATTGTTTATGTATCTATATTCTTCGTGTTCCTCTTTGGGGATGTGTATGAGGATTGTCTGTTTGTCATTTTTGTTCGTATTCTCTGTGCACGTCGGGGTTTATCAAATGTGGTATTGTGGGGTTCTTATGGGGCGTCATAATACAAGGGCCTTTGGAAATATTCATAGAATCAAAATAAAACAATTAAAAATCGAAAATGCCAGGTTTAATAACTGTACCACCATTTATTTGTGACTCCATAAAAATAGGATGTTTTATATGTGTGAGTATGGAACATAACATTCCTGTTCTTTTTTAGGCGTTTATGGTTCATATGTAGTGAACGAAACAAGTTCTAGATTTCAAAACGCAAATGCTAAACACTGACCCATTGTTAGAAATAAATGAATTTTCTCGAATTTACAAACTTTTCTTAACACACACATTTCACACCTCGATGCGCAATGTTTTTCGGCCAATAGAAAACTCGGAAACATCTAAAAACAAAATAGAAAGGCCAGAATAATATCCGGGAATGAATTCCTAAATGACCTACAAACGGTATAAAAGATGGAACAAGACGACCGTCGTCAGAGAGATAAGATGAAAGAGCGTAATTAACCTTGACAAAGGTCACGCGATCGCTATTATTGTCTCTACCTTACTCTCTCACCTCTCACGTCTTATCTCCTTCCTTTTCCCCATTCACCTTGAGCGATCATTTCAAAGACAATCCTATCCAACAATAAACATACATACATACATACGTTCCTGCCTACGTACACATAAACTAACACTTGCAAAGACTACTACGAACTCTTGATACACTTAACTTCTTACTACTGTTTCTCGTGAACTTTTAACTTCTCCCAATTCATGTCATTCTTTTCCATTAATAAATTTCAATTTAAACATACAAATGATATACTTTTATTTTTCCACACATTACACTCTCCAACCTTCTAATGATAGCTAATAATCCTAAGTTGTAGGGAGTTCAGTTCTGTTTGACACAAGGCCAATTTAATAAACATTAATGATCTCCCTACTGCTTCACATATATACTTTTGATACAAGTATTCATAGTTTTCATATGAGTGCTTTTTTCATATTTATGTGATAGGTGTGTTTTTATGTGTTTCTAATTTACAATTGTTTTTCTTTTTTGTGTGTGTTTTATTTGAGGAAATTAAATGCTTATAGCTTTTGCACTTTGTTGCAAAATGTTCCGAGACATTCTAGTTCGTGAATTGTAATCTCGAAGATGTTTGCAATTCCAGCCTTTTGTTTTGGTGCATTTCGAAGACTCTCTTCGTAAAGATTAATTACACACATTTTGATTAACGATTAAGGCGTATTTCTTCATCGGATTCCGGAGTTCTGGCGAACGTGCAAATGAACACAAGTCAGCTTAATAATAACAATCTACAAGAAATAAAAAAATCATTAATAAATAATGATTTCTGAGATGAGGTAGTATTTACAGTGTTTACATTATTCGGACTATTGTTCTCGTTTTTGTTGCCATTTGTACGACGTTTAATAATAGATCATTCTATTTGTCTATATTTCTGAGATGAGGTGGTATTTACAGTATTTACATTATTCGGACTATTGTCCTCATCTTTGTTGCCATTTGTACGACGTTTAATAATAGATCATTCTATTTATCTATATTTCTGAAATGAGGTAGTATTTACAGTATTTACATTATTCGGACTATTGTCCTCATCTTTGTTGCCATTTGTACGATGTTTAATAATAGATCATTCTATTTGTCTATATTTCTGAGATGAGGTAGTATTTACAGTATTTACATTATTCGGACTATTGTTCTCGTTTTTGTTGCCATTTGTACGACGTTTAATAATAGATCATTCTATTTGTCTATATGTCTGAGATGTGGTAGTATTTACAGTATTTACATTATTCGGACTATTGTCCTCATCTTTGTTGCCATTTGTACGACGTTTAATAATAGATCATTCTATTTGTCTATATTTCTGAGATGAGGTAGTATTTACAGTATTTACATTATTCGGACTATTGTTCTCGTTTTTGTTGCCATTTGTACGACGTTTAATAATAGATCATTCTATTTGTCTATATTTCTGAGATGAGGTGGTATTTACAGTATTTACATTATTCGGACTATTGTCCTCATCTTTGTTGCCATTTGTACGACGTTTAATAATAGATCATTCTATTTGTCTATATTTCTGAGATGAGGTAGATTTACAGTATTTACATTATTCGGACTATTGTCCTCATCTTTGTTGCCATTTGTACGACGTTTAATAATAGATCATTCTATTTGTCTATATTTCTGAGATGAGGTAGATTTACAGTATTTACATTATTCGGACTATTGTCCTCATCTTTGTTGCCATTTGTACGACGTTTAATAATAGATCATTCTATTTGTCTATATTTCTGAGATGAGGTAGATTTACAGTATTTACATTATTCGGACTATTGTCCTCATCGTTGTTGTCATTTGCACGACGTTTAATAATAGATCATTCTATTTGTCTATATGTCTGAAATGAGGTAGTATTTACAGTATTTACATTATTCGGACTATTGTCCTCATCTTTGTTGCCATTTGTACGACCTTTAATAACAGATCATTCTATTTGTCTATATTTCTGAGATGAGGTAGTATTTACAGTGTTTACATTATTCGGACTATTGTTCTCGTTTTTGTTGCCATTTGTACGACGTTTAATAATAGATCATTCTATTTGTCTATATTTCTGAGATGAGGTGGTATTTACAGTATTTACATTATTCGGACTATTGTCCTCATCTTTGTTGCCATTTGTACGACGTTTAATAATAGATCATTCTATTTATCTATATTTCTGAAATGAGGTAGTATTTACAGTATTTACATTATTCGGACTATTGTCCTCATCTTTGTTGCCATTTGTACGATGTTTAATAATAGATCATTCTATTTGTCTATATTTCTGAGATGAGGTAGTATTTACAGTATTTACATTATTCGGACTATTGTTCTCGTTTTTGTTGCCATTTGTACGACGTTTAATAATAGATCATTCTATTTGTCTATATGTCTGAGATGTGGTAGTATTTACAGTATTTACATTATTCGGACTATTGTCCTCATCTTTGTTGCCATTTGTACGACGTTTAATAATAGATCATTCTATTTGTCTATATTTCTGAGATGAGGTAGTATTTACAGTATTTACATTATTCGGACTATTGTTCTCGTTTTTGTTGCCATTTGTACGACGTTTAATAATAGATCATTCTATTTGTCTATATTTCTGAGATGAGGTGGTATTTACAGTATTTACATTATTCGGACTATTGTCCTCATCTTTGTTGCCATTTGTACGACGTTTAATAATAGATCATTCTATTTGTCTATATTTCTGAGATGAGGTAGATTTACAGTATTTACATTATTCGGACTATTGTCCTCATCTTTGTTGCCATTTGTACGACGTTTAATAATAGATCATTCTATTTGTCTATATTTCTGAGATGAGGTAGATTTACAGTATTTACATTATTCGGACTATTGTCCTCATCTTTGTTGCCATTTGTACGACGTTTAATAATAGATCATTCTATTTGTCTATATTTCTGAGATGAGGTAGATTTACAGTATTTACATTATTCGGACTATTGTCCTCATCGTTGTTGTCATTTGCACGACGTTTAATAATAGATCATTCTATTTGTCTATATGTCTGAAATGAGGTAGTATTTACAGTATTTACATTATTCGGACTATTGTCCTCATCTTTGTTGCCATTTGTACGACCTTTAATAACAGATCATTCTATTTGTCTATATTTCTGAGATGAGGTAGTATTTACAGTGTTTACATTATTCGGACTATTGTCCTCGTCTTTGTTGCCATTTGTAAGGCATTTCGGCCTTGTATGCTCCGGCCTTCTTCAGGTGCGAGGAATTTCGAACTGAACACTTTATTACAATCACTGGGGTATATGATCTTCATTCCTTGCGTAGTAGTGCCTCTTTTCGTAGTCATGAGTTATCTCCCTCCAACTCTGTAAGTTACTTCTTCACCACTGCCTGGTATTGAACTCACAACTCTTTGGGTGAAGTCACAGGAACTAACTAACGTCTATATCCACTGGGGCACGTGTCCTTAAGAACACATGGCCCTGTGGATAAAGCATTAGTACGCAACGAATAAGAATGATATACACTAGTGATTGTAATAAAGTGTTCAGTTCAAGTTCCTCGCACCTGAAGAAGGCCGGAGCATACAAGGCCGAAATGCAAAAAACACAAAAAATGGAACTTCTTAAGCAAACACGGCTACTTGTTAAAAACAGAAATAACATTTAGTGTAATAATAATTTGTATTATTTGCGTTCATTATGTGAAGTTTACCTGTCCCGGTCATTATAATGATAGCGATCTCTGTATCCGATTGATGGTTGATCACTTCGAGCTAAACTCGGCAGTGTCCCACTGTAATATAATAATCTGGCCCAACCCGAGAAGGCTGAGGAAGCGTGGGTGTTTCCCGTCATTGAAAGGAACGGATGTTTGTTTGACCCTATTTCCGACAGATGCGGAAATAACTCTGAGAAATTACGTAGGCGTCGAGTAGGCGTCGCGAATCGAGGCAAAACTTGGAAGATATATAAAGGCCTCGAAACAAGAAGTCACAGACGAGTCTCCAGAAGTCTGGTCGGCAGTAGTGAAGCAGTTCACAGCTGTCCCCAATAGCATACATGCTATTGGGGGGTACGCATTCGTCATTCGTCCATTCGTCAACGTCGACCCTTAGAAGCATTCGTCAACCCATTAGAAAAGCGCTCCCTCAACTCTCTGTCCACTAGGCGACACGGTCCAGCGTTCATTAATAAAAATTTTAATATATTTTTATATATATATGCGTGTTTGTTATTGAGTATATAACACCACGTTGACACGGTCGACTGGATCGTTCACCACTGAAAGTCGCTGTCTAGAAACAATCTTGAGGTGGAGTGAAATGTCACGATAAATAATAACAAAGACAATTTCTTTGTTAAATAAAAACAGAATTTTTATTAATGTGTTTTTCTCGGTGCAATTCTTTGTTAAATTCGATCGTTTCTCCATGCAAACAAATCCGATTCCAACCCGTGACTCACTATCAGATGTCGCACTTCTTAGTTTGGTTTATCTAGCACAAGGTTCATATCAGGCAGGCAGTGCCGCGACAACGCGTCTCTCTCGTCTCCATATCTGTAATCTCTTAGTTTTCTATTGGAACTGCCAACTTGTAATCGAATGATACCCGTTTTTATGGACCCCATACACAAGGATTTCTATATTGCGGTCACTAGCAAATCCATCATTCTGTTCCTCTTTTTTGGTAATTATATTTAGAGACACCAAGACGTATTATCCTCTTCCACTTGTTGGTATCTCACACCACCGCCCGTTACGGGTTGCAGACAACTTCTTTCTCTTCCTTTCTACTGTGCCCGCTTTAAATGGTTGGTGGCACTTCGTCCCTCTTAAGTTGACATCCTTCACCACGCTCTTCAAGGGCGTTGAATTTTCTCTCTCTGTAACTATTTCTCTATCTCTCTCCTCAGCATTTTATTAATTAAGAATTATTACTCCATTAACGAGAAATCGGGGAGCCGAGTTCGAATTCCAGTTGAATCTATTGTATTCACTTACGCACAATACCCTTGGGAAAGGTATTAATCCGTCTCTTCCCTCCAATTATGGGTTAAATAATAGAACATTTTGGGTTCTATAGCCTTGGTTGGCAACCAGTCTACCGCAGAAAGCAATGGCAACCTACTGCGGGATATTCTTCTGCCCAGTCAGTCATGTCTCTTTTGAAACATGATCGCCCGAAGCGTGTATCACGTATGTCACCGAACTGACTGAATCTTTGACTGAGAGTAAGTAATCGAGTCAGTCATTTAAGTGCCATACGTGAAACACGCTTGGGCGATCATGTCTCTTTCGACACATGACTGACTGGGCAGGTGATTATCCCGCATTAGGTTGCAATTGCTTTCGACTGGTTGCCGACCAAGGCTATAGAACCCAATCTGTCCTGTTATTTGACTCATAGGTAAAGGGAAAAGAAATCTATTATATTATTATGTAGTAATTAGTGGGGGAACGGTTTCCTATTGTTATGAAGTAATAAACTGATCCCCGACTTTATGACCAATATAAGCCTTAATCATTAATCCAACTATTATATTCAGTCAGTCAATTAAGTGCCATATGTGATACACGCTTGGGCCATCATGTCTCTTTCGACACATGACTGACTGGGCAGGTGATTATCCCGCAGTAGGTTGCAATTGCTTTCTGCAGTAGACTGGTTGCCAGCCAAGGCTATAGAACCCAATCTGTTCTGCTATTTAACCCATAACTGGAGGGGAGAGATTAATACCTTTCCCAAGGGTATTTGTGCGTAACTAAATGCAAGGAACTCAACTGGAATTCGAACTCGGCTCCCCGATTTGTCGTTTCGTGTCGATATCCACTGCACCACAACGCACATCCAAGTCAATGATTACCTGTTGCAAATCGGACAATTGCTAAATGTCTTTTCAGTCTTCACTCACTTTTAATCAGGGCAATTAATTCCTTTATATAATATTTTTCCCACACAAGAAAAAATTCCGTTTCAAATCAAAAAAGTGTCATGTACCTTTTTTTGGCTTTTACTTGGATTTTTATCAGAGTCATTAATTCCTTTTGATAACAAAGAAATCCTACCTGACAACTCTGGTCACCATATAATCTCGTCCCTCAACAGCCAGAGGACATCTTTTTATGATCACCAATCAATTTATTTTCTTTTTCACTTTTGGCCAAAATTGGTTGGTTCGATTCTGATTATAAGAAAACGTTATTGAATCTTAACAATCCTAAGTTTTGACAAGCTCTCAGGATTTCATAGATCATCAATCAACTGTCACCACAAAAAAACAAAAAACACATGGCTTTCCGAGTTTAAACCCGTTCGTGGGAAATCTTTTATATTTTCGAATTTTCGCTTTCCAAAATAAAAATACTTACGTTCTCCTCTTTCCGTATATTTGTCTTTCTATTCATTAATTCTCTGTTTGTTTACGAGAAAATATTAGGTTGTCCCAAGAGTTCGTAAACACTTGCAAAAAATTGAAAATTTATTCGCAAAAACAACAAAAATTATTGCTCAAAATAAAGACCATTATTTTCCAAGACTTTCTGCCATCGATCTGCAAGCTTTCGGATCTGGTCAAAGTACCATTCAGTCGGCTTCGAATCAAAGAATTCTTGACACGCTTCCTCGACTTCATCAAACGAGTCGAATCGGCGGCCCTTCAGAAAGTGTTGCATTGAACAGAAAAGGCTGTAATCTGATGGAGCACAGTCAGGACTGTAGGCTGGATGTGGCAGAACCTCAACGCCGACCAACTCTTCAAACTTGTCTTTGGTCTTCCTGGTGGTGTGTGGCTTGGCATTGTCCATCATCCAACTTTAACGGCCGTCCCGAACGAGGATTATCTTCAAGACTCATGTCGCCAGAATAGAAACGCTTGTACCACTTTGAAATCGCCGCATATGCAATTGTTCCTTCACCTTCGGCAGCACAAATCTCTTCTGCAGCTTTTCTGGTTGAAAAACCTCGCTTCCAGCAGTAACGAATCAAAACTCGCAGCTCAGTTTTATCAAATGCCATCTGGAATACAAATATAACAATATAAACGCAAAATTGCATAAAGATTACATTTTTCGTGTTTGTGAACTTTTGGGAAAAGCTAATAGTTTTCCATCAATCTCTTCACCGATGTCTGTCATTTACTTGTATAGGGCACATTAAACTATATTTATAACACTATTTCTTTTAATCATTTCACCCAAGCAAGGCATTTCACTACAACTGTTGCGCAGGGGATTACATAGGGAAAAGTGATGAGAAAGAGTGGTTAGGGGGTTACATAGGAGAAAGTGATAGGAAATGTCAGAAGGAGGGTGATAGATGGGTAGGGATACCGAGGATGAGGGTTGGGTGGATAGGAAAAGTGTTTGAGAGAATGGGTGCGAGTTAGTGTGTTAGGAGGTGTCTACTGACCCTACATTTAAACTCCTGGGAATTGTAGCTGTTGGGGAAGCAAGTATACGGAAGGGAATTCTACAGGCGGGAAGTGCGAGAAAAGAAGCTGTTGGAGTAGAAATGACGGTTGCATCTTATCTGTTTCACTGTAAAAGGGTGGGACCTAGTTGCTAATCTAGTATCTCGTGCAAATTCATACCTAGAGGACGCCAGTGATTTAAGTTCATCGAAGCAGAAGCCGTGAAAGTATTCATAGAAGAGGCACAGGGAAGCTATATCACGCCGGTGAGAGAGTGACTTCAGCCGGTCTGTCAAGTCGGTATCGATCACATTACAGATTCTCCGTTGTATTTTGTCAAGAACTCCGAGGAGGATAGCAGGGGCACCTGACCAGATGTGGCAGCAGTATTGTCATGCACCACGCGTCGTTTAAAATGCATGTTTCTTTTGTTTACATCAAACATCGTTTTAAATGTCCTTCTTTTGTTTACGGCTTACGGCCTATCACCCTGAATACATCGCTCGATCACTGAAGTTAAGCAACGTTGAGCCTGGTCAGTACTTAGATGGGTGACCGCTTGGGAATGCCAGGTGCTGTAAGCGTATAGTGACGGATGTGTGTTGTGGTGCAGTGGATATAGGCTCGGAAAAAGAATTCACTTAAGCACTGGTACCCTTGGGAAAGTTATTAATCCGTCCCTTCCCTCCTTAAATAACAAGGGTAGGGCTTGGGGACCCTGCCCTTTAAAAACAAATCCCAATGAATCTTGATACTCGAAAAGAAAAAAGTATTACTAGACACAAAACTTATATATAATAAATTGTTGAAAAAAAAAAGGTATTACCAGCAATAAATAAATAAAGTTTAGTTGGCATTAAATAACGCGCCGAGGTTGATTTGCCATAAAAACAAAACAACCACCCAACTTTTGTTTACATCATGCATTGTTTTAGATACATGGGTTTATACAACGTGTTTGTGTATATATGAGGGTTCGCATTGTCCCTTATCGTTTTGTGTGTTTGTTTTGTTCTTTCTTGGTCACTATTCTTCTCTTCACAGGAGGTCATCATCATCATTTATCCACCACACCCAGATGGTGCATAGGGCAGCAACCTTTTGTTGCTGCTTCTGTAACAAACTGTTTTTTACGGGGCAGAGTTGTTAGCCCTGCACCCAACCGACCGGTGGACCATTCTTGGTCCTTACGTTTACAGCACCTGGTATTCCCAAATGGTCACCCATTTAAGTACTGACTAGACTCGATGTTGCTTAACTTCGGTGATCGCATGGGAACCGGTGTATTCAACACAATATAGCCGTAGACACAGGAGGTTATGGTGTTTCTTCAATTAGCGTCGGGCCTGAATCCTCTTCTTCAGCTGAATTTAATTTGATTTCATTTTCATCTTGGGTTGACTTGTTTGAATAAAGAACACTGCACAGCACTCCCCCTCGATCCGTGGAATACTCACCAAAAAACCATCAATCGATTTCTTCCTTTATCTTTGAAATTTATAAATCGCAGCCATTATTTTAGCTATAGTTGCCAAAGTACCTATTAATGCCGACCAATTTTTCAAGTTCATGGTCCTTCCATATCATACTCTCCTTCTCTAAAACATTTAATTTTTCTTTTAACCGAATTAGACTAATCCTCTTTATCGGCTTAAGTACTTTGGCATCTTTCCTAGTGTAACTTCAGGAAACCTGCCCAGTACTGGTTTCCACAATTCTGTGCAATTTTCTAAGCTCTTGTCAATTATCCTCATTACTGAATACTGAGTATAAAAATGGGTGGTTTTACTGAGTACAATGGAGGTTCTTCCCTCAGCATTTCCGTAGACTCTACCACACATACCCTGAACAGTTCTATCGACATTTGTATAGCCACTACCTATACTCTATCAGATAAACTGATAGATTGTGGCAACACTGTGTTTGTTAATACCTCCACATGGAAAGTTTTCTTAATCCCATTGCTCTCGCCTTTAATTATCTCAAGTACACACAATCTTTTGTTACCTGTCACATGGATAACATTTAGCGAAGTACACGTTTCTAAAGCATTACCCCTACACTTCCTTGCTTTTTATTATAATCGCGTCGCTCTAACCAAGGCATTTTACTACCACTGTTTAGCAGGGGGTTATATAGGAGGTAAATTATGAGAAAGAGTGACAGATTACAGGGGGTGTCAGGAAGAGTAGGAGGAGGATGAGAATATTGTTGAGAGTGGAGTGGACGAAGAAAGAAGCATGAGAGAGAGAGAGAGAGAGAGAGGACACAAGTTCATGAGATAGTAGATGACTACTGACTTTACATTTGAATTCTTGAAAATTGTAGCTGTCGGGAAAGCAAGTACACGGAAGGGAATTCCACAGGTGGGAAGTGCGAGAGAAGAAGCTGATGGAGTAGAATTTGCGTTTACAATTTATCATTTTCACAGTAAAAGGGTGGGACCTAAATGCTAATCTTGTTGCTCGAGCAAATTCATGTATGGAGGGTACCAGTGAGCTAAGTTCATCTGAGCAGAAGCCATGAAAGTATTTATAGAAGAGACACACGGTAGCCACATTGCGCCGGTGAGATAGTGACTGTATTCGGGCTGCTAGGTCGTGTCGTTAGTATCATAAATATTGTTTTAGTCGAATTCAAAGCTACATACTCTATCTAAATATTGTATATCGCAACGGCTTCATAAGTCCTGGTCTGCTCAGGTTAGGGATTCGGTAAATGTATGATTTGATACACTTAAAAATAACTTCTCTGTCCAACAGTGGAATTGACATAAATACCAGTAACTTCCCTTCTTCCAACAAGGTAACGCAACGTAAGGCTTTGTAGTATTTCCATAATTCCTCGGTGAGGTCCACCGGCAACCTCAAATGATGGGGGAACTCAATCTATCTTCAATAACAGATTTTTAAGTGACCACTATGCTTGGGGATAGGTTCCAGTTAGGCTCTCACATCTATATCTATAAAAGTGACGAGGGCAGGCGCTGTGTAAGAACTTGTTTGTTTGATAGATAGATTCGAATTAGCGTCTGCATTTTGCGATCTAGCTTGATGGGAGTTACGCTCAGATGTAGATCAAAATTTTAGAACGCTAACGACACCCTGAAATTTTTCAGAAAACCAAATTAGGGGTAGAAAAATATATATCACCCCCACAAAGCTAGGGATCAGTTTATGCTTTGATTACAATATAGAATCGAAAAATCCACTTTATATTATCTCTATCTATATATGTTGCCCCTTCCCCACCCACCCTAATCCAATATAGACATTCTACATTGTGATCTATATCTATAAAAGTGACGAGGGTGGACGTTGTGTAAGTATTTGCTATGTAAATTCATCATATGTTTTCTATTCTTATTATTCCTTAAACTACCCGAATGAAACCGGGCAAAACTGTTAGTCTATATCTACAAAGTAACGAGGGTGGGCGTTGAGTAAGTATTTGCTATGTAAATTCATATGTTATTTATTCTTATTATTCTTTAAACTACCCAAGTGAAACCGGGCAAAACTGTTGGTCTATATCTATAAAAGTGACGGGGGTGGACGTTGTGTAAGTATTTGCTATGTAAATTCATCATATGTTTTTTATTCTTATTCCTTAAACTGCCCGATTGAAACCAGGCTAAACTGCTAGTCTCTATCTATGAAAGTGACGAGGGTGAACGTTGTGTAAGTATTTGCTATGTAAATCCATCATATGTTTTTTATTATTATTATTCCTTAAACTGCCCGAGTGAAACAGGGTTAAACTGCTAGTCTATATCTATAAAAGTGACAAGGGTGGACGTTGTGCATAAGTATTTGCTATGTAAATTCATCATATGTTTTTTATTCTTATTATTCCTTAAACTACCCGAGTGAAACCGGGCTAAACTGCTAGTGCTCTAATAAAATCGTCAAAGATTGATTAGTTTGTCACAATTTACAGGTAATGGTCATTAATTGGAAATACTGTTGCATAAACGCATTTCAGTTCCTTTAACTTTGTGGCTACAACCACCGAGCTATTGGCCAAATTCTGTTTCAGTTTTCGTACGTTATTTATTAATCAGTTGACACTATTCTTTGTCAGGTTTGACCACGTTATATTCAGTATCGATACTCTTATCTCTACCTGGGCAAGACTCCTTGACTTTTTACACCTCCCTCCGTTTTCGCCTAATATTTCTTGACATAAAAGACCTCCTACAGAAGGTAGCTGAAGAGAGTGACAAAAAAGGACTACAAATAAACTGCAAGAAAACCGAATGCATGGTCATCAGCAAAAAGAACCGCCCAAAATGCCAAATACAGGTGGGGGATACTAGAATCAAGCAAGTAAAAAAATTAAATACCTGGGAAGTGTTCTAACAGGAGACGGAAATTGCGACATAGAGATCCGAAGGCGAACTGGCGTGGCAATGGACGCGTTCCAGAAGCTGAGTAATGTATTAAGAGACTGGAAACTTTCACTAGAAACAAGGAAGAGAGTACTAGATTGCTATGTGATGTCAATACAGCACTGAATGTTGGACAAGATCATCGAAGATGAAGGAAAAACCTGAAGCAACGGAAATGTGGTTCTATAGAAGGATCCCGCGGATATCATGGACCGAGTATGTGAGCAATGATGAGGTGTTGGAAAGAATGACAACGAAAAGAAAATTAATAGTGAGCATCAGAAAGAGATAACTGAAGTTCCTGGCACATGCAATGAGGAAGGAGGGCTTGGAGAACCTGATACTAACAGGCCAAAAAGATGGAAAAAAGAGACAGAGGAAAGCAAAGGATAACATATTTGAAGGGTCTGATCAGGTGGATGACAGACTGGGGGTAGCGCGGTGTAACAGGAGAAAGAGTGCTAAAAGCCACCAGGGATAGGGAGACGTAGAAAGCCATGATCGTCTACGCCCTGAAAAGACATGGCACATAGAAGAAGAAGAATCTTGACATCAACTTCAGTCACTGTTCCAAATAGTACACTCGGTGCTTTTACAAGAATAGAGATCACTACTTTCTTTCTTCTCGTCTGTAGTAGTTCAATTTCTTTCAAATGATTTCTCATGACTCTTCACTAAGCTTCCATTATAACTGTTTTCAATTCCAAAGAATACAACGGTCTAAGATATCTCTCTTCCTTGGGATATTTCCGTGCTACTTTTACAATAGCCATACTCAGCTTTCCTAGTTCACTTTCAAATTTGTTCAACAGCAATTCGTATGGATTCAAATCTATCACGAATAGGACCAACCATTTTGTCCTAGTTATTTGTACTTCAATTCGTATGGATTCAAATCTATTACGAATGGGACCAACCATTTTGACCTAGTTATTTGTACTTCAATTCTTATGGATTCAAATCTATTACGAATGGGACCAACCATTTTGACCTAGTTATTTGTACTTCAATTCTTATGGATTCAAATCTATTACGAATGGGACCAACCATTTTGTTCTAGTTATTTGTACTTCAATTCTTATGGATTCAAATCTATTACCAATGGGACCAACCATTTTGTTCTAGTTATTTGTACTTCAATTCTTATGGATTCAAATCTATTACGAATAGGACCAACCATTTTGGCCTAGTTATTTGTACTTTTATTCGTATGGATTCAAATCTATTACGAATGTGACCAACCATTTTGACCTATTTATTTGTACTTCAATTCGTATGGATTCAAATCTATTACGAATGTGACCAACCATTTTGACCTATTTATTTGTACTTCAATTCTTATGGATTCAAATCTATTACGAATGCGACCAACCATTTTGACCTATTTATTTGTACTTTAATTCGTATGGATTCAAATCTATTACGAATGTGACCAACCATTTTGACCTATTTATTTGCACTTTAATTGGTATGGATTCAAATCTATTACGAATGGAACTAACCATTTTAACATGATTTTTAGTACTTCAATTCGCATGGATTCAAATCTATCACGAATGGGGCCAACCATTTTGACCTGGTTATTAGTACTTTGTGTTTACTTAAAAATTGTATTTTGGCTGTGTTTCGAAGCTTCTGCCTTTATTATCCTCGTCATCAGTAGTATTTGTCCGCACATACCAGGCCATTCCTGCATCACTTCCAAGATTTCCTTGTTTTTACTTTTAATGATTCACGTACGTAACTTATCTTCCAAATTCTGATGAATAGATCGTACATCAGAATCAGATCGGAAATCGGACAAGAACAGTGTGGTTGCGTCAAGGTCATTGGAATAAGGAACGCTATATTTATTATTATTGTTATCAGAAAGAGCGATAGATGCAGAAGAACGTGTACCTGTGTTTCATCGACGATGCAAATGTATTCGAAAACGGACACTACAAAGACTTGGTAGAAAAACTTGGCAAATTTGACTTTAGAGTAATCAATCATATATTGAGATAGAAAAGTAGGTTATATTGAACGTAATATACAAACTTGAACGAAGGTTAGTAAATCCAGGAATACTAGTAGTAAGAAATAAATATATACAAGTCTTGAAGTGATGTTGTTGGAAATAGTATATCCGTCTATATTATTCTAGCTGAGTAAAGCGCAGATCTAGTCTGACTTCTCATGCGGTAGTCTCTGGCTAAGTTCGATATTTCTCGGCAACTTACGTATCATTTCCGGTACTCTCCGATAACTGTAACGGATCTCTCCGAATATTCTCTACTGCCAACTGCAACGGTATTTAGTCAGCTTCTGACTTAAGGCGAAATGTGACACAAGGTCTTTTTAATGTGTGTCTTTCCTGCCATATAGCCAGGCCAAAAATATCTGTCTACCAGTCGTGATTCTACCCTTCGGCGGAACTACGACTGGTTATTGCTCTCTGTCCGAAACAGAGAGCGCTCTCCACCCAAAGGCAGAGTGCCGACCGTGTCATAGTAGCAGAGGCAAATGCCGACTGCGACGGTATTTACCCACTTTTCCACGTAAGGTGAGATGTAACGCAAGGTCTTTTTAATGTGGGTCTTCCCGGCCATATAACCAGGCCAAAAATATCTATCTTTCCCCGGTCGTGATTCTACCCTTCGGTGGAACCACGAAAGCAGGGAGTGCTCTCCACCGAAAAGCAGGGAACTGACAGTGTCATAATAGCAGAGGCAAATGCCGACTGAAACTGCTGTTCTCTCTATAGCAGGAGTATATATAGACTCAGTCGAGTCCATTATCATATACAAAGGGGAGGTCCTACAACAATAATTATCAGGTCTGACCCTGTGTCAATTGGCATTTTTTACCCATGGTGTAACGAACCATACTTTTTTTTACCTTTTTAAAATCATATCACCCAGAGCAAGGCGGTAACGCCAATGATGTGCAGGAGACTACGTAAGAGTGAAAAGATTGGAAAAGAGAAAGCCGGAAACCACATCCAAAACAGGGAACAAGGGATGAGCCTCTTAACCTGTTCAATAGATGTGGGTGGATTGTGAACCGGGCGATATTTTAGTCTATCTACTCCAATACATTTACAAAAAGAACTTTTATGTCCCTTATAACCACAATTGAAGCATTCTTATCTTTGAATGGACAATCCTTCTATAGATGTACCTGACCACAACCATAACATGGATTTATTTTAAATTTTCTACTTTCTGATTCTACTTTTCTAGTAAATGATATTTCCCGTTATACAATATTAGCAGTATAAGCCGGCGTTGCTCCGGTGTAATGAAAGCGTTAAAACTAATCTATGGTCCTTGGAGCTCAGACTCTTTGGACGTTGGCACGAAAGACTAAAAAGCAATAGTTGTTTCCAGTTAAAGCGAAACCGTAGACTGAAAGAAAAATGAATGGATGTAAGTCAAATTTTGATTTCTTGGTGTCGATATAAACTTTTCTGCACGATTGTAAGAACTGCAACCTTGAAATTTCTGAATATTGTTTTTTATGTCTTTGTCTATGAGTGTATGAAATTTGATTAAAATTGGACCACTCCTTCTATAACTCGATTTTTTCGATTATCGATTTTCGATATTTATCGGGGGTACCTCGACACAAAACCTAGCTAAGAACACTCGCAGACGCTTATAGTACAACTGTGTAAATTTTCAAGAAAATCGGTTCAGCTGTTTCGGAATCTATAGGTAACGGACACACACACACACACACACACACACACACACACACACACACACACACACACACACACACACAGAAAACGTTCCATTCATAAATAAGTTTAGATTTGCGGTATTTTTTTTTTAAGATTACAATTCTGGGACATTCCTCAGCCTGTTTTTGCAGAATTATTTCCTAGTTTTGTTTCAACTTTAAGAGTCTCGCACGTACGTCTGTTTCGCTTGGTGAGGTTAATCCTTGTACAAAAATTGAACACTTGAACATGTAACAGACAGATAACTCGCCTACAATATTCTGAAAAAAGAGTCGAAATTGTATTTTTGGTAAGTTGTCTTCCGAAATTTTCAGTTTTCTGTTCTCTGTTTCAGTTTGTCGAATCGGTTCTTAATTTTTTTGTTTGTAACTAACTTTTCTGACTTACATGTTTCGTTTCGACTTTAAACTAAGTTAAAACTTTTTTTTTTCATTGGAGTAGATAGTACCTTCTATCGCCCGGTTCCACACTCCACCCCCTTCTTTTGAACAGGAGTAGAGGTGATCGCCTTGTCTCTTGTTTAGGAAGGGGTTCCCGGTTTATCTACCTCCTCCTCCGGTCTTAGTGTTAGTTCAGCTGGAAGCTCTTTGCAGTTATTGAGTATGGTGGCAACGTCTCTTCATTGTGAGGGTACCGAGTTGGCAGTTTCCTGGTTGCTGCTTCCGACTGTTTATTAGGAACCTGAACTCTTGCGTATCCTCCTGAGAGGCTGCTCTGATCAACAGTTGAAAGATATCGAGGTTCCTGTAGTGCCATATCGCGCATGGACGGGCGTCCCTGCATGAACCACCGGTGGGCAACTCCGAGCCCACATTATGTTGCAGGCTGCGCCAGTCTCCATCCCTCACATGCTGCAAACAGTGACCGACTGATTCTACTCTAGACCTCTCTCCTTAACTAAAACACTATGAAAACAACCAAACAAAATAGCAAAACCAAACCAGCTAGTTAGAAAACGCCCAAACCTGTCTGCGTCTCTTTCACAAACATACGAGTTATCCGCACTAACTTTTACAGCGTAGAATCATTCCTTTCAACTAACCCACCTGATTTCTTAGCCCTATGTGAAACTAAACTTGACCCTTCTACCCCTTCTTCTGAGTTTTACGTTCCTGGTTACCTTCCCCTCTTCAGAAAGGACTCCAATGTCCATATGCATGGGCTTGGTGTATATGTCAGCGAACACATCCCCGCTAGTTAGGGTGACTTCTCTTGAATCCCTGGATCATTCTTTCATGTGCTTCCGTCTCTCTTTTCTAAGCTCGGTTAGCTATCTCTTCTTTCTCTACCGCTCCCCCTCCTCCTCTGACAGTTCGGTACTTGACAGCATCTCTGACAATATCGATAAGGCCATTTCTTCTCATCCATCTGCCCATATATTTGTGTTTGGTGACTTTAACGCCCACCACACCAAGTGGCTGGAGAACTCTGTCACTGACCCTGCTGGTGTCCACACCATTAACTTTTCAATCTCCCAATCCCTTAGGCAAGTGGTGGACTTCCCCACGCGTTTCTTCAATAACCCTAACGAAAGGGACTCGCTACTAGATCTCTGCTTCACTTCCATCCCAGATTCTTGTACTACCAGACAGCTCTGCCCTCTCGGAAACTCTGACCACGCCATAGTTTCCGTCAACATCTCATTCTACTCCCCCGCTAACCAAGAAACCCAGACCAGCAGAATATCCTACTGCTACCAAAGAGCAAATTGGGATTCGTTCCGAGACTTCCTCTGTGACGTCCCTTGGAACAACGTTTTTAGTCTTCCCGTCGAAGACTGTGTATCCTAGGTCTCTTCCTGGGTTAAAGCTGGCATCGATGCTTTCATCTCTGCCAGAAAATTTCAGTTTAAATCTTATTCGTCTCCCTTACTCGGCCGCCATTGCCCACCGGAATCATTTCTACCGACTCTATCATAGCCACGCGTCGGACCAAAATAGGCGCCTTTTTGCCTCAGTTCGTAATAAGTGTAAAAAGATACTTAACGAAGCTAAGATGTTGTTTGCTGCCAGAATGAAGCAACGCATAGCATCCTCTAAGTTCGGCGCCAAAGACTACTGGCGTCTCTGTAAAAGCGTGCTTAACAAGAGTAAGTCCTCAATACCCCCCGCTAATCAATGAATTTGAGATCCTCACCTGCTCAGCGGACAAGGCTGAATGCTTTGCTCGCAGATTCTCGATCAATCCGTGACTGGATTCATCTGGAGTTTCTACACCCGACTTCCCACCTAGAACTGAGGCCCAACTGGCTGATGTCCACATTACACCCTCGCTGGATTCTAACATAATCTAAAAACTTGACCCTCACAAAGCGAGCGGTGTGGACGGAATTCCAAATCATAGTCTTGAAGAAATGTGCCCCTGAACTCTCCTCTGTCCTTTCTAAGCTCTACAACTTCTGCCTATCTGCTTCCTGCTTTCATGCCTGTTGGAAGTCTTCCTCTGTAGTTCCTATATTTAAGAACACTGGAGAACCCTCAGACCCCGCAGATTACGGCCCTGTCAGCCTTCTTCCGAGCTTTGGCAAAGTGTTCGAAGCCATTATCAACACTGAGTTGGTTCAGCATCCCACAGCCTCTCGAAAAAGCAATATGGTTTCCGCTTCACCAGGTCTACTGCTGATATGCTAACGACCATCACCGAGTACATATACCAGGCACTCGACAGGAATGGCGAAGCCCGAACCGTTGCATTGGATATATCTAAGGAGTTCGACAGAGTTTGGCATGCTGGCCTTCTATGTAAACTGCGGAGCTATGGTATAACTGGACATTTGTTTGAACTAATCCAGTCATTCCTCTCTAACCGCACAATGAAGGTGGTATTAAACGAAAATGCCTCCAAGAAATACCAAACAAACGCAGGTGTCCCCCAAGGCTCCATCTTAGGTCCTACACTCTTCCTGATATACATTAATGATCTCCCTGATTCCATAAGAGCCCAAGTAGGTTTGTACGCCGATGACACCACAGTTTACTCTCGCCTCGATCAAAATTCTGGTGTGGGCTACAAAGCGAACCTCGCTGCGCAACTTGAAAAGGGCCTCCCATCCGTAGTGGGCTGGGGTAAGAAATGGCTCGTAAATTTCAATTCTTCCAAAACGAAGTTGCTATCAATTAACCATCATAGACATTCGCACCTACCTCCAATTAGCATGGAACAGGTTTGCCTCCCAGAGAGTAAAACACTACGCCTCACTGGCCTCACACTCTCAGCGGACCTCAAGTGGAATGACTATATCGAATCCATTGCTAAATCCGCTGTTATGAAAGTCGGTTCTCTGTGCAGGGCCCGGAAGTTTTTCCCGTTTGAATCTATCCTGAACATATAAAATCTACCATCGGCCTGTGTATTGAATACTGCTGCAATATCTGGTCGAGTGCCCCTGCTATTCTCCTCGGGGTTCTTGACAAAATACAAGGGAGACTCTGTAATGTGATCGATACCTACTTGGCAAACCGCCTGCAGTCACTCTCTCACCGGCATGATGCGGCTTCCCTGTGCCTCTTCTATAAATACTTTCACGGCTTCTGCTCCGATGAACTTAGATCACTGGTGCCCCCTAGGTACGAATTTGCACGAGTACTAAATTAGCAACTAGATCGCACCCTTTTACAGTGAAACCGATAAAATGCAACCGCAATTTCTACTCCAACAGCGTCTTTTTGGAACCAACCTTACCTGAAGATCCGGTTAGGTGAAACCTTGATAGGTTCGTTGGCTCTTTAGGTTAGTTACTTTATCTATCTATCTATCTATCTATCTATCTATCTATCTATCTATCTATCTATCTATCAGATAGATAGATATCTATCTATCCTAATTCGTAACATCTATCTATCTATCTATCTATCCTAATTCGTTACATCTATCTATCTATCTACTTAACTTAGGGTTTTGCAGTAATTCAAACATTTAATTCTATTACTCATATTCTCTGTGTATTCTAATTCAAATAAACTCTTCATTTCGACTTACAATAATATCAATTTACAAAAAGCATGAATAAATATTTAAATTTAATCAGATTCATCCGATATCTAAAAAGCTATAAATACCAAAACTCTGACTAATGTAACCAATTTAGCTAGAAAAACAAACTTTTACACATCCCTTTCAAAAACGGAATTAATTAGATGCACATAATGTTGAATAAATCACCACACAAGGCATTTCGACATGGTGTAATGGCTAACTAGCTTGTCTTGCTAAATCAGTTACGACTGTGCAGTGAGTTGGATTCTCACTGAGTGCTCTTGTGTTAAATCAGAGCTATGCTTTGAAATAATAATTCATTTTTTATGGTAACTTTGAAAAATCACCATAACAAAAATGAATTATTGCATTAATGCGTAACTCCCGATTAAGTTGAAATAAGCTTACTTAATAAACATATTTAAGAAAACAAATTATAATGTTTCATTTAATAAATTAGCGCCTTTGGAGAAAAATATGAAAATCGAAAATATACTTGCAGTGAATTCACGAAACTCCGAGTAGACTTTGGTAAATATTTTTTCTTTCTTTATATATCTATTATTAATTTCTTATTTTAGGTGGTGCTAGGTTGATGTGTCTAGAGGCTTCAAGTGATCTACCTTATTCGAAAATATCAAAATATCATCTAGGTATGCAAAAGCAAAGTCTTCCTGTTCCCGTAAAATAACTAACATCATTTCCTAGACACCGAGGGTGCGTGCTAGTCCAAATGGCATAACATTAAAATGAACCACACCCCTGTGCCAAGTGAATGCACTTTTCTCTTTGTCATAGTCATGGAGTATAACTCACCAGTACCCAGATTTAAATGAAGCTTTGAAAAGTACCTTGCCCACCCGAGAGATGCCAGTATATCATCAATAAATGGAAGAGGTCATGCATATTTTGGGTTGGGGGGGGCGGACCTGAAGCAGACTACCACCACGTTTAATTTCGTTTTTCATTTTTTTTTTTTACTTTGTTCAGCGCAGTCCTATCGATTGTTACTTAAACTTTCCGATTATCAAAAGAAATCTTGAAAAATAAAAATATTTAAACAAATTTGGGTGCGGTCAGTTTCTCATACAACGTTAAAGTAAATCGATCCTCCATTTTCAATCCACTATAAGGTTGTATGAGAAACTGGTTCTCCCCTAAAATTGTTTAAATATGGACATTTTTGCAAATTTTTTTGTCATTCGTAAAGTTTAAGGTGTAAAAGCTAATATTGCACTGAAAAAAGTCCCAAAAATTTGATAATGAACAAATTTACAGGTGGCGGTAATGTCGTACCGGCGACTGGTTTCAAACTGGAGGTTCGATTTACTATAACGTTGTATGAGAAACTGATCCCATCCCCCCACCGAAATTGTTTAAATATTGAAATTTTTCAAAATTCTTTTTGTCAGTAGTAAATCTAAGGGGGTAATCGATCTTACTGCGCTGAAAAAGGAAAAAAAAAAAAAAAAAAAAAAAAGGAAAAAGGAAAACAACGAAATTAAACGTGGTTGTACTCTACTTCAGGTCCGCCTATTTTTGTAATTTTGTTGAGTGCTCTAACATCTACATAAAATATCTTACTACTATCTTTCTTCTCCACTAAAACTACTGGAAAATCCCAATTACGCCTGCCTGCATTACTTCGTCGACTGCCGAATAAACCATTCTCTTTGTTTGAATGGTGTGCGATACGGACGATTTCTTATGGGCGCATGCGTTCCATTAACGATACACATAACCACTTGACCCTAGTTCTTTCCACACCGCCCTGTATATCCTTTCCTTTCTCTCCACCTTTGCAACTGTCATCACACCTGTATTTCCATCCTTCTCTTGCCCCTTTCTAACTGGTTCGTCTTCCTCTTCAATCGCCTATCTAATCTTTTTACTCTTATGTAGCCCCCTATGCATTAATGACGTTACCCACTTCCCGCCTGTAGAACTCTCTTCCATATACTTGCTTTCCTGACGGCTACAACCTCCAGGACTTTAAATGCAATGTCGATACTCATCTATTAACCACTTGACTCTAGTTCTTTCCCCACCCCGAATATCCTTTCCTTTCTCTCCACCTTTGTAACTGTCATCACACCTGTATTCCCATCCTTTTCTTGCCCCTTTCTAACTGGTTCGTCTTCCTCTTCACTCTCTTCTACTTAATCTTTTTACTCTTATGTAGCCCCCTGCACATCAGTGGCATTACCGCCTTGCTCGGGGTGATACGATTAAAAAAAAACATCTCCACAGTATCAGTCCTGCCTAGATGTTTTGTCGCCACTAACAAACACGACCATATTTATTTTGCGTAGCCTCTCAACTTCGGGCTTGAATTCTTCCGATGTATGAACCTTTTCTAAATCTTTTTATTCTTTTTTCTGTTAGGCATAATAATTTCAGTAATGTTACCTGTATGTTTGAATTTAGCGATTAAACACCCCCGGCTTCAGGTTAACCGTTTGGTTAGTGTTATTCATTATTAGGGATGTGCGTTGTGGTGCAGTGGATATCAATCGGGGTGACGAGTTCGAATTCCAATTGCATTCACTTACGCACAAATACCCTTAAGAAAGGTATTAATCCGTCTCTTCCCTCCAGTTATGAGTTAAATAATAGGACAGATTAGCTGGCAACCAGTCTACCACAGAAAGCAATGGCAACCTACTGCGGGATAATCTTCTGACCAGTCAGTCATGTCTATTTCGAGACATGATCGCCCAAGCGTGTATCACGTATGGCACTTAACTGACTGAATATAATAGTTGAAATCGTGACTGAGGTTTCTACTGGGCATAAAGTGGGGGATCAGTTTTATATTGTTATGAAGTAATAAACTGATCACCCACTAATTACTACTTAACAATATAATACATCTTTCCCCCTCTAGCTATAAGTCAAATAACATGACAGATTGGTTTCTATAGCCTTGGTCGGCAACTAGTCTACCGCAGAAAGCAATGGCAACCTACTGCAGGATAATCTTCTGACCAGTCAGTCATGTCTCTTTCCAGATATGATCGCCCAAGCGTGTATCACGTATGGCACTTAACTGACTGACTGAATATAATAGTTGACAACATAATTAAAACCTCTACTGGATATAAAATGAGGGATAGGTTTTCTATTTTTTTTTTTTAATCATTTCACCCCAAGCCAGGCATTCCACTGCCACTATTGCGCTTGGGGCTACATAGGGGAAGGTAACTAGAAAGAGTGGTTAGACATAGGAAATGTCAGAAGTGGAGTGATAGATAGTTGGGTGGGTGGGAAGAGTGAAAGAATGGAAGCGAGTTAGTTTGTTAGGAGGTGTCTATTGACCTTACATTTTAAACTCCTGGAGATTGTCGCCGTCGGGGAGCAGTCATGTGGAAGGGAATTCCACAGTCGGGAAGTGCGAGAAAAGAAACTGTTGGAGTAGAAGTTGCGGTTGCATTTTATCGGTTTCACTATAAAAGGGTGGGATCTAGTTGCTAATCTAGTATCTCGTGCAAATTCGAACTTAGGGGGCACCAGTGATCTAAGTTCATCGGAGCAGAAGCCGTGAAAGTATTTATAGAAGAGACACAGGGAAGCCACGTCGCACCGGTGAGAGAGAGACTGCAGGCGGTCTGCTAAGTCGGTATCAATCACATTATAGAACCTCCGCTGTACCTTGTCGAGAAGCCCAAGGAGAATAGCAGGGACACCCGACCAGATATGGCAACAGTATTCAATGCACGGGCGGATGGTAGATTTATAAATGTGCAGGATAGATTCAGACGGATAAAACCTCCGGGCCCTACACAGAGAACCGACTTTCATAACAGCGGATTTAGCAATGGATTCGATATAGTCATTCCACTTGAGGTCCGCTGAAAGTGTGAGACCAAGGAGGCGTAGTGTTTTACTCTCTGGGAGGCAAGCCTGGTCCATGCTAATAGGAGGTAGGTGCGATTGTCTATGATGATTAATTGATAGTAGCTTCGTTTTAGAAGCATTAAGATTTATGAGCCATTTCTTACCCCAGTCCACTACGGATTGGAGGTCCTTTCCAAGCTTGGCTGCAAGGTTAGCTTTGTCGCCCACACCAGATTTTTGATCGAGGCGAGAATAAACTGTATGAAGTAGTAAACTGATCCCCCACTAATTATACTTAATAATGTAATATAATCTATCTCTTCTCGCTCCAGCTATGAGCTAAATGGCAGGACAAATTGAGTTCTATAGCCTTGGATGGCAACCAGTCTACAGCAGAAAGTAATGGCAACCTACTATGAGATAATCTTCTACCCAGTCAGTCATCGTTGCTTGCATGCTCAGTTCACGATATCCGCAGCATCCTTTTGTAGAACCACATTTCCGCTGCTTTCAGTTCTGCGAACTAGCACGTACAAAAGCCACGACAATTGAACTTGAACGGTTGTCGTCTCCTTTGCTGGATCGACCGTGGGTAACAGGATCTCAAGCGGACTAGAACGTTCCACTTCCGAAGCAGAATCAAATGTCAAGCTGGACCAGCTGCTAACTAAAACGTAATGCACTCCAGGAATCAACCGCGAGTAGCGGAATCGCAAACGAAGCGTACGCCTACTTGGAGGTGGCCTGAGAGCGGAAAGCGCGTATCTAAGAACAGATACTACATTTTGATCCTGTCTGACGTGCCGCGGAAGGGTATTTACCCGTCCTCCCCAAATGGGGTGGATAAGTGACACAAGGACTGATCTTTTAAAGTGGGTATCTTTACGCTCGGATAACTGGTCAAAGATTACCCAGTCACCACCTACGCAGTAACTGGGTACAAAGCTTATCTTAGCTGACCATTGTTTGTCAAAGATGGCCATTGTCTTCCAAACCTACCCACTTGCCACTAAGTGGCGAGTGCTGCAGGCGGCCGGCGAGCAGGAAGTGCGTATCTAAGAACAGATACTACAATTTAATCCTGCCCGCCGGGCCAAGGAGGGTATATTTAGCCATCCCCACCCATTGTGATGAGATGTGACACAAGGTCGGTTTTTTAAAGTGGAGACCTCGCGCACGAACGATTAACCAGGCTCCCGCCTATGCAGTAACTGGGTACAAAGCTGGTCATAGCTTGTCAAAGCTGGTACATTGCCTTCAAAACTGTTGCAAGCGGCCGGCGAGTATGAAATGAGTATTTGAGAACAAACACTACACTTTGATCCTACCCGACATGCCGCGTAGGGTTATTTACCCCGACTGAGGCGAGATGTGACACAAGGTAGGATTGTGGGGACCACGGGCTTGAACGCTCGGGTTACTGGCTAGAGATTACCGAGCCCCTACCTAAGCTAGTCTTAGCTGGTCATTGCTTGTCAAAGCTAGTCATTGCTTGTAAAGCTGGTCAAAAGCTAGTCTTAGCTGGTCATTGCTTCCAAGTGGAGGAGATAACTACAGTTTGATCCCAACCGAAGGGGTGCGAAAGGGTGAGATATGACACAGGGGCATTTTTTTTAAAGTGAGGACCCCGGGCACGAACACTCGGTTTACTGGTCAAAGATTGCCCAGCCCCAGCGGTAACTGGGCACGAAGCTTGTCTTAGCTGGTCATAGCTAGTCTTAGCTGATCTTTTCTTGTCAAAGCCGGTCAAAAGCTAGTCTTAGATGTTTCTTTGAGGCCACAGATACTGCACTTTGATCCCAATCGACGGGCCGCAGAGGTATATTTATCCATCTCCCACCACTGAGGCCAGATATGACATAAGATTGGGTTTTTAAAATGGGGATCCCGGGCACAAACGCTCGGGTAACTGTTCAAAGATTGCTCAGTCCCCGCCTACCTGTTAAATGAGTACGAAGCTTGTCTTAGCTGGTCATAACTAGTCTTAACTGGTCATTTTTTTGTCAAAGCTGGTCAAAAACTAGTCTTAACTGGTTGGTATTTACCATACTCCCCAACTGAAGCGAGTTGTGATACAAAGTCAGTTTTTAACATAAGGAGCCAAGACACTGGTCAAAGATGACCCAGCTCCCGCCTACTCTGTAAGTGGGTACAAAGCTGGTCTTAGTTGGTCTTAGATGGTCATTTCTTCCAAGCTGGCGAGCAGGCAGGGAATATTTGAGAACAGATACTACATTTTGGTCCGAGATTTAAGCTACTCCCCCACTGGAGTTTTTAACCTGGAGGACCTGAGCGCGTACGCTCAGGCCACTGGTCAAAGATTACCCTGACCACGCTTACGCGGTAACTGGGTACGAAGCTGGTCTTAGCTGACCATAGTTGGTCTTAGCTGGTCATTGGCTTTTCAAAGCTGGTCAAAAGCTAGTTTTAGCTGGTCGGGATTTAACCTACTCACCCACTAAAGTTTTTAATGTGGTCAGTTTTTAACGTGGGGAACCTGAGCGCGTATGCTCAGGCCATTGGTCAAAGATTACCCAGCCCTCACTGGGTAAAAAGCTGGTTTTAGCTGGTCAAAAGCTAGTCATTGCTTTCACGCCGGCGAGCAGTTAGGAAGCATCTGAGAAAAGATACTACACTTTGATCCGAGATTTATCATACCCCACCCCCACAAAAGCGAGTTGCGACACAAGGTCAGTTTTTTAACGTGGGCAACTGAGCGCGTATGGGAAATTTACGCGGTCACTGAGTACGAAGCTAGGCTTAGCTGGTCATTACTTCCAAGCCGGCCGGTGAGTAGGCAGTGATTATCTGAAAACATATATTGCACTTTGATCCCGCAGTGTCGTATTTAGCTACCTTCCCACTTAAGACAAAATGTGGCCTAAGGCCTTTTAAATGTGGATCATCCGGGCCATATAGTCCGACTAAAAATTATTGAAGAGTGCAGCCAATCTAAAAATGACACATGATAATTAGGGTTCAGTAGGCAACAACATCTGGTCTCTGATTTTTGCATGCGAGATCAAGGTCGCCCTTTTGTTAAAAGTCATAACAGATAGGAGAATTAGAATGCAATAGTTGGATAATAATAATAATTTATCGTAACTGGAGAACACACAGATATATTAGATTGTATTGACTGGAAAAAAATAACACCCCACTGGGGAATCTGCTCTACAAAGCAGCAATTTTCGTGAAGAAGATTTTCAAATTTAAAGAAATAAGAAGGTAATGAAAAAAAAATTCACTCGACTTGTTCATGTGACATGGCAGCTCCTAGTTGTGACGGTTCACGGGCTTTGGCACCAACTAATGATGCCAGTCATGAAAATGGCAATGGAGCAACGAGATTCTTCCGACGTTTCATCTTAAGGAAAGAGGTTGTATCGTGGAAAATAATTAATCACATACAAGTCCAAAAATGAGGACTGGTAATCTTTAGACCAGATAGGGCTATAATATTTTTGTTCTATCTATCTATCTATCTATCTATCTATCTATCTATCTATCTATCTCTTTAATTTAATACTCTTCCTTCCTTCCTTGCTATCTTAGTCTGTTCCTTCTATCTATCTATCTATGTCTTTTCATTATCTATCTATGTCTTTTCATTATCTATCTATCTATCTATCTATCTATCTATCTATGTCTTTTCATTATCTATCTATCTATCTATCTATGTCTTTTCATTATCTATCTATCTATCTATCTATCTATGTCTTTTCATTATCTATCTATCTATCTATCTATGTCTTTTCATTATCTATCTATCTATCTATCTATGTCTTTTCATTATCTATCTATCTATCTATCTATGTCTTTTCATTATCTATCTATCTATCTATCTCTTTTCATTATCTATCTATCTATCTATGTCTTTTCATTATCTATCTATCTATCTATCTATCTATGTCTTTTCATTATCTATCTATCTATCTATCTATCTATGTCTTTTCATTATCTATCTATCTATCTATCTATGTCTTTTCATTATCTATCTATCTATCTATGTATGTCTTTTCATTATCTATCTATCTATCTATGTATGTCTTTTCATTATCTATCTATCTATCTATCTATCTATGTCTTTTCATTATCTATCTATCTATCTATCTATCTATGTCTTTTCATTATCTATCTATCTATCTATCTATCTATGTCTTTTCATTATCTATCTATCTATCTATCTATCTATCTATCTATGTCTTTTCATTATCTATCTATCTATCCATCTATGTCTTTTCATTATCTATCTATCTATCTATCTATGTCTTTTCATTATCTATCTATCTATCTATGTCTTTTCATTATCTATCTATCTATCTATCTATGTCTTTTCATTATCTATCTATCTATCTATCTATCTATCTATGTCTTTTCATTATCTATCTATCTATCTATCTATGTCTTTTCATTATCTATCTATCTATCTATCTATGTCTTTTCATTATCTATCTATCTATCTATCTATCTATGTCTTTTCATTATCTATCTATCTATCTATCTATGTCTTTTCATTATCTATCTATCTATCTATCTATGTCTTTTCATTATCTATCTATCTATCTATCTATGTCTTTTCATTATCTATCTATCTATGTATTTTCATTATCTATCTACCTATGTATTTTCATTATCTATCTATGTCTTTTCATTATCTATCTATCTATCTATCTATCTATCTAATTTACTTGTGATTTTGCAACAATTCAAACTTTTTATTTTTTGAGTCATATTCTCTGTTTGTAAAAAAAATCAATTCGACTTACATTAATATAAATTTAGAAAAAGCATGAATAAATATTTAAATTTAAACAAATCTATCCAATATCTGAAAGGTTATTAATGCCAAAACTCTGCACAAATGTAAACCATTTTCTTTTAGAAAAACAATCTTTTACACATCCATCTCAAAAATGGAAATTATTAGCTGCATGTCACGCTTAGAAAATCCCGGAAATGCACATTTCAACGTGGTGTAATGGCTAACCAGCTTGACTTGCTAGGTCAATTAAAACTGCGTAGTGAGTTCGATCCTCGGTAATTGCTCTTGTGTCAAATCTGCGCTGTGCTTTGAAAATCACCATAGCTGTAATTAAAATGTTGCATTAATACGTAACTTCCGAATAAGACGAAATTTGCTGACGCAACAAACATTTTTAATAAAACAAATTCAAATTATTTCATGTCATAAATTAGCCCCCTTTAAGAAAAATATGAGGCATGAAAATCAAAATGAAGATATTATCTTATGAGTGCCTTCACGAAACTCCGAGTAGACTTTGGTAAAAATCGTCTTTATTTCTTTATCTATCTATTATTCCTTATTTTTAGTAATGCTAAGTTATTGCCCGTCCCGTTTTTCACCAAGTCCACGTACCAAGTAGAAAGAAAGAAAGAAAGAAACGTAGGATTTTTTATAATCATATCGCTCTAAGCAAGGTAGTTTACTTACTGCCACTGGTGCTAAGGGGGTTATATAGGAGAAAAGTTATTAGAAAGAGGAACAGGTTATAAGAGGTGTCAAGAACTGGGTAAGAGAAGGATGAGAATACTGATGTGATGAGAGTGGAGTGGACGGAGAAAAGAACATGAGAGAGAGAGAGAAAGAGAGTGAGAGAGAGGATCAAAGTCAGTGAGATAGGAGATGACTATTGACTTTACATTTAAATTCTTGGAGATTGTAGCTGTCGGGGAAGCAATTAAACGAAAAAGAATTCCACAGCCGGGAAGAGCGAGAAAAGAAGCTGATGGTGTAGAATTCGCGTTTACTATTTATTTGTTTCACAGTAAAAGGGTGAGACGTAGTTGCTAATCTTGTGGCCCGAGTAAATTCATATATAGGGGACACCAGTGAGCTAAGTTCATCGGAGTAGAATCCATGAAAGTATTTGTAGAAGAGACACAGGGAATCCAAATTACTCCTGGGTGAATAGCAGGGGCACCCGACCAGATATATCAGGAGTATTCAATGCACGAACGGATAATAGATTTATACATGTGCAGAATGGTTTCAGACGGGAACTGTTCATGGGTTTTGGCAGTGAGGAATGAAGCTGGTCGTGAAAATAGCGATAGAGCAGCGAGATTCTCGCGACGTTTAATCACACAAAAGTCTCTTAAATATACACTGGATTGATCACACTTGTGTTGATTTTCTATAGTAGATTGTTTTTCCTTTTATGATTTTTTTGTTGATGTGTAGGTTGGTGTATACATTTAAAAACATTTATATATATATCGTTCATTCAGTAATGAATTAGAATCCTCTCACTACTGGCGTATGAATACATGATATATTACACGGTAAAAGTCTACCTTTTTCTACCGAGCGCCCATAGCTCAGATGTAGAACCGCCGACTGACGCCAATTCGGTCGTTTTTTTCAAATCTGAGTAAAAAGCAATCGGATGTCTAACCATACTGATGATCTGTGATAAATCCTCGTTCCGTCATCCACCTGATCAGGCTCTTCAAATATGTTATCCACTGCCTTCCTCTGTTTCTTTTGCCTTCTATCGGGCCTGTTAGTATCAGGTTCTCCAAGCCCTACTTCTTCATTGCATGTCTCAGTTGTACTCTTCCTGATGCTCACTATTAATTTTCTTTTCGTTGCCATTCTTTCCAACACTTCATCATTGCTCACATGCTCAGCCCACGATATCCGAAGCATCCTTCTGTAGAACCACATTTCCGCTGCTTCAAGTTTTTTCCTCATTTTCGATGATATTATCTAGCATTCACTGCCGTATTGAAGAACTGACATCACATAGCAATCCAGCAGTCTTTTCTTTGTTTCTAGTGAAATTTTCCTGTGTCTTAGTACTTTACTCAGCTTCTGGAACGTGTTCTTTGCCATACCAATTCGCCTTCGGATCTCTGTGTTTCACTTTCCATCTCCTGTTAGAACACTTCCTAGGTATTTAATTTTTTGTACTTGCTTGAATCTGGTATCCCCCACCTGTATTTGGAATTTTGAGTGGCTCTTTGCACGCTTTCTCCTGTTACACCACGCAACTCTCGTTTCGTCATCCACCTGCTCAGTCCTAAAAATATGTTATCCGCGGCTTTCCCTTGTCTATTTTCCCTTTATCTGGCCTATTAGTATCAGGTTCTCTAACCCCTCCTTCCTCATTGCATGTCCCAGAAACTTTAGCTGTCTTTTCCGGATGATCAGTATTAATTTCCTTTTCGTTTTCATCCTTTCCAAAACCTCATCATTGCTCACATGCGCGATCCATGATATTCGCAGCATCCTTCTGTAGAACCACATTTAAATTGCTTTAAATTTTTCCTTCATCTTCGCTGATATTGTCCAGCATTCACTGCCATATTAAAAAACTGACATCACAGCAATCCAGTACTCTCTTCTTTGTTTCTAGCGAAATGGTCCTGTTTCTTAATACTTTACTCAATTTCTGGAATGCTTCCTTCGCCATGCCAATTCGCATTCGGATCTCAATGTCGCACATTTCCTTTTCTGTTGGAACATTTCCCAGGTATTTAAAATTTTGTACCTGCTTGATTTAAGTACCCTCACCTGTATTTGGCATTTTGGGCTGCCTTTTATGCTGATGACCATGCATTCGATTTTTTTGCAGTTTATTTGTAGTCCTTTCTTGTCACTCTCTTCAGCTACCTTCTGTAGGAGATCTTGTGGTTTCCTTTCCGTGTCTGCTATCAGCACTGTATCATCTGCGTACCTTAAAAAAATGAAACAACAAAATTTATTAAGAGCTACAAAGCACGGGAGATTGTGGAGAACAACCATCACCAAAGTTGTGAAGATTCACAGCACATGGACGAGTATGAAGTAACCGGTTGTCAGTGTCATAGCAAATAAGCGGTTATCACAGCTTTAACGATCAAATTATATTCTTTAATTTTGCAGATCATTCATTATGAGCTTCAGGATAGAGTGTAGTGAACAAAACAAGTTTTAGATTTTACAAAATTCATACACTGACTCATTGACGTTGTTAGAAAAAAAACGAATTTTTTCGAATTTACAAACTTAGGTTAGTACACATAAACCTCGCGAAATTTCACACCTCGACGCGAAATGTTTTTAGGCCAATAGAAAACTAGGAAACATCTGAATAAAAATTCAAATAATCTTTAATTATAAAAAACAAATTCCTTTTCTGGACTCTTTCCGCGATCCGATGTGAAGTTTGTTTGTCGTCCAATGGAAAGGCCAAAATCACATCCGGGAGTGAATTCCTAAAACACCTGTTCGGAGCCCCCAGAAAACGAAATAAAAAGACGGAACAAGAAGACGGTCGCAGAGAGAAAAATACGAGCGTAATTAACACGTCCCTCTACAAAGTCAAGCGATCGTTATTATTATTATCTCTATCTTTCTCCCTCACCTCTTTATTCTCACAGTTTAACCGTCTGCCTTTTTTTATACTTAATAACCAGACGGAAAACTTTATGACTGAGCGAATACTTCAAAGACACTCCGACCAAAAATATCGCTCACACATACATACACATGTACGTTTTTGCTTACGTACATATAAACTCATTCTTGCAAGGACTATTACGAATATTTTAACGACCTTTTACCAACCAAAAGACATTACTTTTATTTGTAAAAACCTTAATTGATTCATATATATATATATATATATATATATATATATATATATATATATATGTATATGATAATTGTTTCAATATACAATTTGATTTTCTTGTTTTATACCCCTCTTATAATGGGCTATCTAACTAACAAGGCCAAATCAAATCAAACCTATCTTTCAACACACATACACTTCACTATAACGGATAACCCAGTATAAGAGTATGGGAACACAACTCGGTATACAATTTGCATGTCTAAGTTGAGATAAGACAACGACAGAAATATTATGAATAGATATTGGAAAATAACGAAAAACGGAAAAATGAACACATCGGAGTCACTTTCTCCCCTGGTTAGTGAAATGAAAAGGTCGAAATATTTCTGCACACTATGCTTTAGTATTGGAAATATTCTATTAATGAATGAATTTTCTCCCTTTGTAGGGGTCGTGATTACCGGCCTCTGGTTTGGGCGAAAGCAGACTATCTCTTCCTCTTTTTTCCTGCGACTCAGACAAGTCAAGACGGACTAATTTTAGCTCCGTGAACATCAACCAGCATGCACATGGTGTCCGAAAATGGAGCTGCCAAGAAGACAACATAGGTTCGAGGATGTCCCAACAGTTGCAGCAATGTATCCGAAAACTGAATCCCTCTTAAGCCTGAAGACGAATATATTCTGGAGTTGCAACAGAAAATGAGAAGAACTGTTAACAGAATGAACTATAATGCTTCCAGTTCAGTCTTCGCAAAATCCACTGCTTTTTGGAACCATTTTTTTAACCCTATTTTGTATCTTTCTTCCTCTTTCTGTAATAAAACCTTTCTTTTTCAACTCAGGTTTGGTGTTGTCCTGTTTTTTCTCGCCGTGTCACGTCAATGCACTTTTACCCATAGTTTCCACAGAGGACAAAATAATTGGTCACTAAAATTCTAAAGTGTTTAAAAACCCGCACATTTTGCTAAATATCAGCATATCGGAGAACTTTTTTCTGGTGGCTTAGTGAATATCGAGATGGCTAAGCATTTCCATAAAATAGTTAAAAATTGACTGACACTAATTTTACCCATGTGTTATTTGATAATTTTAAAGAAAATTATTTTGTTATTTATCAGAGATGTAAAAATAAATACGTTTTTAGGTTTCTATTCTAAAATGTTAGTTCATCCCAAGAGTACTTTCATTTTTTTTCTTTATTTTTGCTTTATTATTTTTTTTTTCGTTTGTTTTTTATTACTTTATCTTTCTGTGGTTCTTTTTTAAATATATCTTTCATTCATAAGTTTTAAAACCATTTCACCCACTATAGAACACAATCTGTTGTACTGATAATCAATCGAGGAAACGAACCAAACGCCATGTGAACGGAATGCAACAGAAAACGTGAATAAAATTATAGTCTCCTCTTTAAATTTTTTGTTTGTTGATTTAGTCAGTTAAATGCCATACGTGGTACACGCTTGGGCGATCATGTCTCGAAAGAGACATGACTGACTGGACAGAATATTTTCCCGCAGTAAGTTGCAATTACATTCCGTAGTAAACTGGTTGCCAACCAAGGCTATATAACCGAATCTTTTCTGCTATTTAATCAATAACTAGAGGGAGAAGAGAGTGATTAATATCTTTCCCAAGGGTATTTGTGCGTAAGTGAATGCAACGAATTTAACAGGAATTCGAACTCGGCTCTCTGATTTCTCTTTTCGAGCCGATATTCCCAGCACCATAACACACATTCTTTGATTACTTTTCTTAAATCGCGCATTTTTTTTAACTGTTGGAAAATATCGGAGAAGTTACGCCAATTAATTTATTTCTATTTTTTTTTTAATCATATCACCCCGAGCAAGGCGGTAACGCCACTGATGTGCAGGGGGCTACGTAAGAGTGAAAAGATTGGAAAAGAGAAAGCTGGAAACCACATCCTAAACAGGAAACAAGGGATGAGCCTCTTCACCCGTTCAATAGACGTGGGTGGAGTGTGAACCGGGCGATAGTTTAGTCTAGCTACTCCAATTGAAAAAAAAAAGAGGAAAAGAATGGAAAAGAGTAAAAGATTGGAAAAGAGAAAGCCGGAAACCACATCCTAAACAGGAAACAAGGGATGAGCATCTTCACCCGTTCACTAGACGTGGGTGGAGTGTGAACCGGGCGATAGTTTAGTCTAGCTACTCCAATTGAAAAAAAAAAGAGGAAAAGAATGGAAAAGAGTAAAAGATTGGAAAAGAGAAAGCCGGAAACCACATCCTAAACAAAAAACAAGGGATGAGCATCTTCACCCGTTCACGAGACGTGGGTGGAGTGTGAACCGGGCGATAGTTTAGTCTTAACAATAATAATGTCAAAATTGACTGAAGTTAAGTTAGATAAGTAATTATGAATAAATGCATAAAATTAAAAAAAAATTAAATCTCACGTTAATTAATTAATTCTCTAATTAAGGACGAAATGATTAAAACAAGCGTCAGAATAAATGAAGTTAACGGATGACGTCATACATTGGGTTTTCCATTTCTTTTGTTACCTCAAAAGATTACTGTCTTGAATGAAATGTTGGGAAAATGATTTTGTCATAGTAACGGGTGTATAACTTGATCGTGAGACAAAGACAAAGAGACAGTGAGAGTTGGGGAGGGACATGTACAACCCAGATCCATTTTATTCTCCAAGAAACGAAACTTTGCAAGAGATCAAAATAAACAAGAGGAGTAAAGAGGTGAAGAGCAGGAAAAGAGAAAGACGTTATTTGATTGGCTGATCTCTTGAGACTGGGGGCGGGGATAAAAGACGTATCACAAATGACATCATTCGTTTTAGCCTACTCCAAAAAATATAAAAGAGAGAATTTTTCGATTATAAAAGTTGACGGCATGACTTTATACAAGTTTCAGTAGAAGTCGAGCCACATCACTTGATTCGATTGAGAGCCTAGACTTGTATAAGTCCTTTTCAAGGTAAGTACAGCACTTCGTCTGTTTATGAGTAGAGCGAGGCGGTACTTTTTATATGTTCACTAGCAGTGTAGCCCGGCGTTGCCCGGGTGTAATGAAAGCTTTAAAACTAATCCATGGTCCTAGAGCTCAGACTCTTTGGACGTTGGCAGGAAAGATTAGAAAGCAATAGTTGTTTCCAGTTAAAGCGAAACCGTAGACTGAAAGAAAAATGAATGGATGTAAGTCAAATTTTGATTTCCTGGTATCGATATCAAATAATTTTTTTCGTCGTAAACTGAACTTTGAAGGCTAAATAAGTCCTCTGAGTAAATGGTATCATGGCTAAGAACTACAATTATACCTACTTAGAGCCAAACCCGAAGCAAAAACTAAAATAAAAAGCTGAAAAAAATACAGACATACAGGCAGATAAACAGGCACACACACAAACATCTTACATTTTATATATATATATACATATTATCGATTTTCTGTACTATTGTAAGAACTGCAACCTTGAAACTTCTGAATATCATTTCTTATGTCTTTGTCTATGAGTGTATCAAATTTGATTAAAATCAGACCACTCCTTCTATAACCCGATTTTTCGATTATCAATTTTCGATATTTATTGGGGGTAAGAACACTCGCAGACGCTTATAGTACAATTGTGTAAATTTTCAAGAAAATCGGTTCAGCCATCTCGGAGTCTATAGGTAACGGATACACACACACACACACACACACACACACACACACACACACAGAGACAAAGTTCCATTTATAAATAAGTTTAGATACCAAACTCTAACATTTGGTCTGTATCTTAAGAAGATAATTGTATCTTTTTCGCGTTGACTAGAAATGTTTGTTATTTTGGTGTAAAATTTGGACAGTAAATTGGTCTTGGAGGATGAAAACATTTCAATCCGTTTCCAGTATTATATATATCTTTTAAGTTGGTTTCAACATCTATCAGTTTTTCATTCTTTTTCTAGATTTTCTCAGCAAATAACCTAATGTCAAATTTTGAAATAAGGAAAAATGAGAAATATATGGTATAGCATTTAGGGGCGTCGTTCGGGTATCACATGCATCTGTACCAGCAGTGGATGGGTCTAGGGATGGTTTTGAAATTAAAGTTGTTCTCCTTCTAGACTAGTTACCTACCAAGATCTCAGTTTTATTACTATTAAATTAACGCCAAACAAGCGGAAGAAACGGATTTATACACATTAAAGGGGTTATATATATATATATATATATATATATATATATAGCACACCCTGATTGAGCACTCTGGATGAATGGTAGACTTTGAAAAACAGTAGCTACTCTGGCATCTACGCATCGTACATTCAGCAATGAATTAGAACACACTCAGCTAAAACGTCTTCTTCCTTCTACCGAGCGCCCGTAGCTTAGAGGTAGAATCGCCGACCGACGCCAATTCGATCGGGTTTCAATCCTGGGTAAAAGACAATCGGCTGTCTAACCGTACTGACGAGCTGTGATACAGCAGAACATATCTGTCTGCGGATATATATATATATATTTTACGGAAATTAACTAAACTGGTTATAAACAACCGACAATTTGAAATTGTATTTTAGTAGATATTCTGTTTATAATCAAACAGTATTATATATTTATTTCTACTGGCCTGATTATTTACGATAAACAAAAAATTATCGTAAATAATTAGGCCGGTAGAAATAAATATATAATACTGTTTGATTATAAGTCTACTTAAATACGAGTATCGATTCAAACAAATCATTTCATATATATATATATGTATACATAATATTACAAAAAGTGAAAGAACACGTAGATTTTAAACCTACTGTTCAAGCATTTACTTTTATAAAGAGTGTTCGATACAGAGTAGAGCTTTATATTGTAATAGTTGTTACAATGGTTTATAAAAGCATAGTATCACTACACAAAAATTCTCATGTTTCAGAACAAAATTGTTCTTCTTCAGGCGATATGTTAAAAGAAATGGTGAAAATGATTTATTTTTGAAAATATAAGATGAATTCATGGTTATTTAGAAAATTAGGGAGTAGTAGTTGGAGGAAATGCTTTAGGTGTGTCAATATTGTTCAATCAAAAGTGAGAATTAAAATTAAAAAAAGACATGTCTAGATCCAAGCTATCTTGTCCCCTTTCATAACCCAAACATTATATCTCCATGGTTACATAATTCTTAATTTTGATTGAACAATATGGACACACCTAAAGCATTTCCTCCAGCTACCACTCCCTAACTTTTTAAATATCCATGAAATCATCTCATATTATATGTGCTTATAAACTTATTTGAAAGCGCTCAATATCAGTGATAGAGCACGCGCGCGCGCACACACACACACACACACACACACATACATACATACATACATACATACATACATACGTGTGTGTGCTCTATCACTGATATTGAGCGCTTTCAAATATACTTTTGTTACGGTCATGTCACGTTGAATACACCGGTTCCCGCTCGATCACCGAAGTTAAGCAACGTTGAGCCTGGTCAGTACTTAGGTGGGTGACCACTTGGGAATACCAAGTGCTGTTAGCGTTCACGGATGTGCGTTGTGGTGCGGTGGATGTCGGCTTGGAGGGGGAAATCGGTGAGGCGAGTTCCAATTTCAGTCGAGCACACTGCATTCACTTGCGCACTAGTACCCTTGGGAAAGGTATTAATCCGTCCGTTCCCTCCAGTTATGGGTTAAATAATTGAGGTCTGCTGTTCATGCGATCTGTGGCAGATTTCTGCACCGATTGTGTGTTATCAGCAGTTCCAAAAAGTGTGGATGGTACTACACAATGCCTTCACCACTATAAACAAATCTCTGTGTGGATGTCTTACTAAGGTTAGACCCTCATACATCGAAATCGATGGGAGAGTCCATAATATATATATATATATATAGTACTGTGCAAAAGTATTAGGGGCAAGAACTATTTTATTTTTTATGAGGCATCAAAATGAATTTTAAAATCACTCCTGTCCTGACACTTTTGCACACTACCGGTAGTGTGCACAAGTATTAGGACACGGGTGATTTTCCTAAAATCCTCACTGAAACTCAAATATAGGCTGAAAAGCCAAGTAAATTGCTAATAAATATTGACTATTTAAAACTAGGTGTAAAAGAAATGTATTAAAAAGAAGTTATATTTAATTTTTCCTGTTTTCGATTAAACAAGTTATTTTGAAACTACTCTGTTGAACATCTATGGGATATTTTGGATAAAAAAATTAATAAATCTTATGTTAATTCGCAAGACACACTTTGGGAACAAATAAAAGCTGCTCGGCAGGAGATATCATTAGATACATTGAAGAAGCTTGGCATATCAATGCCTGACAAAATGAAGGCTGTGATCAAAGCAAAAGGCTATTATACTAAAGATTAAATTTATTTTGTAACAAGTATTTTTTCTTGTTAAAGCATTTGTTGAGAACATCAAATAAAATTACTTTCATTAAATTGTTTATTTTCTGTCAATAAAGATAAAATAGGTCTTATCCTAATACATTTGCACAATATTATATATATATATATATATATATATATATATATATATATATATATACAATTTGTTAGCATTGTTAAGATATTAGAATAAATCCAGAAATTTACTGACATCAAACCGCCTGTATATGGAAAGAAAATATTCCGTAAATATGCAAAAATGGAAAGTATCCCTCTTCTCTCGGGATTTATTCAACCGATAGAGTGAGGCTATTCTCTTTTTTTTTTTTTAATCATATCACCCCAAGGAGGCATTTTACTGCCACTGTTTTGCAGGGGATTATATAGGAGGAAAGTTATGAGAAAGAGTGACAGCTTATAGGGGGTGTCAGGAAGTGGGTAAGAGAAGAATGACTGTTGTCATAAAGTGAGGGATCAATTTATATACTGACTGTAATATAAAATTGATCCCCCACTTTAAATTCACATAATTTATTGTCTGTTGATAAGCCGTAGAACCGAATCAGTCAGTCAATGAAACACTGATTAGCTACACATGCATGTTTTTTAGATTTATTTACATTCTCTGGAATATAAATGTATAGAATTTTTTTTATAATCATATCGCCCCAAGCAAGGCATTTTACTGCCACTGTTTTTCAGGGGGATACATAGGAGGAAAGTTATGAGAAAGAGTGACTGGTTATAGGGGGTGTCAGGAAGTGTGTGTTGTGGAGTTATTTTCGCAGTGGAGGCTAGTATTTGTGTTAAAGTCGGTTCTAATAAGTTCGACGTACAAGTCGTTAGGAACTTGATATAATTTGTATTATGCAGTGTAATCTTGCCAGGTCGCTGACTACTTTCGTATTCGATTACTATCGTCCAACATCAACCGACCCTCGTTCCTCTTACTACTCCTACTTGAATTAGGTGGGAGCGTCTATTCACAATAGAATAGGTGTGTTTCACCATAACAGTAGGTAAGAGAAGGATGAGAATACTGATGAGAGTGGAGTGGACGGAGAAAGAAGTATGAGAGAGAGAATGCAGGTTAGTGAGATAGGAGATGACTATTGACTTTACATTTAAATTCTTGGAGATTGTAGCTGTCGGGGAAGCAATTAAACGAAAAAGAATTCCACAGACGGGAAGAGCGAGAAAAGAAGCTGATGAAGTAGAATTTGTGTTTACAATTTATTGGTTTCACAGTAAAAGTGTGGGGTCTAGTTGCTAATCTTGTGGCCCGAGTAAATTCATATATATGGGGAACCAGTGAGTTAAGTTCATCGGGTCAGAAGCCGTGAAAGTATTTGTAGAAGAAACACAGGGAAGCCACATTGCCTCGGTGAGAAAGTGACTGTATCTGAGCTGCAAAGTCGGGATCTATCACATTACAGATTTGCCAAGGACACCTAGGTGGATAGCAGAAGCACCTCATAGAACTTCTAATTTTTTTTTTTTTTTTTTTTTAATCATATCACCCCGAGCAAGGCGGTAACGCCACTGATGCGCAGGGGGTTACGTAAGGGTAAAAAGAATGGAAAAAAGAAAGCCGGAAACCACATCCTAAACAGGAAACAAGGGATGAGCCTCTTCACCTGTTCAATAGATGTGGGTGGAGTGTGAACCGGGCGATAGTAATTCTGAGAGAATTAAAAGTCCTATAAGGCAGGCAATATTAACAGCATATGGATGACACTGTGTCGGTGGGAGACAGTTGCGTAGATACAAAATGTCACTTACAGATGGCTGTAAGGGAAAGCGTAAAGAAAGGACTAAGTATCAGTTGCAAATGTGTAATAATAAAGAAAAAGGAATTGGGAAAATAGTTTCGCATATCCCTAGAATGTTCGTATCCAATCTGCTCATCTCCTGCTTAACATTCTCCAGCTTCCACAGTTGTTCACTGTTCTGACATTTCATGTTGTCAGAGAAATCTTTTCTTGGGTGTTAACAGGATGACGGCCTGGTGGTACCTGTTGCTTATGTCGTTCTTTTCTGGGCGAGGGATGAGCTCCACAGAACTTTGTTCACTTGATCATAATATTATTAATTAAGTGATTGACTATAAAATGTATCAGGAAGAATGAAATTATAAGTGGTCAGGAATCATGAAGTCATTGCCAAATGAATAGAATTCTTACAGTACTTTTCAACATTGTACTCAACTAATGTTTTTATAATTATTAAAATTCCGTTACGTCAGTGTCTATCATTTGGTGGAATATCACACAATCTGTAAAACAAAATTTAATTTAATTTACGCTAAAATAATCAAAATATTATTACTTAAAAATGTTTTTATTTGTATGCAATCATCTAAAATCAAATAAACTGAAGTTACAAATAACGCAAAAGATAAATTTAGACGAATAATAATCAATAGAAAATCAAAATTTTCTTATAATATAATTAAAAATTTTTAATGGCTGTTTAATGACAATTTGGATTTAAATTCTTTAATGTTCATTAGACTGCTTAACAGTCTAATGAACATTAAAGAATTTAAATTCAAATTGTCTTTAGTGCTGACTCATTTATGAACACTGAATATGGCGGACCGATTTCAGCCGTGCCAAATTATTTTATTGCCTTCCTGATTTTACAAATTTTAGTCATTGTTTTTATCATAATGACGTCATATGACATTAAAACCTAGGTTCTTATACAGGTTGCATTGTTTGGCCAACTCGTTTCGCATATTCCTAAAATGTTAATATTCAATCTGCTCATCTCCTGCTTGACATTCTCCTGCCGTCCACAGTTGTTCACCGTTCTGACGTTCCATGTCCCTAGAGTAATATTTTGTTTGGTGCTAATAGTCGCATGATAACGGCCCAGTTACACCTGTTACTCATGTCTTTTCTTTCCATTGATATTTAATTTGCTCATCTCCTGCTTGACATTCTCCTGCCGTCCACAGTTGTTCCCCGTTCTGACGTTCAATGTCCCTAGAGTAATATTTTGTTTAGTGCGAACAGTTGCATGATAACGGTCCGGTTAAATCTGTTGCTCATGTCGTTACTTTCCGTTGATATTCAATCAGCTCTTCTCCTGCTTGACATTCTCCTGCCGTCCACAGTTGTTCAGCATTCTGACGTTCCATGTCCTTAGAGTAATTTTTGTTGCGTATAGTCGCAGGATAACGTTCCTATGATACATGTTGCTTATGTTGTTTCTTTCCGGGCGAGTGATCAGCTCCGAGGAACTGTGTACCCATTACGCCGTTGGCGCTAACAGTCGCTGGATTACGGTCAGGTGACACCTTTTGCCCATGTCGGTCCTTTTTAGCGAATATTTGGAGCTACCGATATATTTTTAAGTTGGAATAGATGAAAGCCAGTTTTATACCAGAATTATAAATAACTGTTATAAACAACTTTCTTAAAAACAATTCGTCGTTTATTCTGTTATCCTCTTTGTTTTTTCTGCATCATTAAATATTTCATTTCTTTTAAAGTGTTATGTATAATTCTCCTTGCTATTTTACAGATATTTATCTTATTTGCAAATATTTATTTGTGATTTTCTTGATTGTCAATTTATTTTTCTAATTTTGAATTTTCCTAAGCGTTTCTAAGTAACTAGGTAACCATGGTAACGGGTTTTCCCTTCATTTTTTCTTTGGTTTATTTGGGTAGGCACTTAAACTGTAACTAATCTTCGCTCAGTGTAACTGGAGTATAAACTAGAGAGGTTGTCTTGCGGGTGTTGAAGAAACATAAACGTGCCTGAATAGAGGGGCGTTCTCGGAAATGATCATCTATACTGAAGATAAAGTTGAAACAGTCCTGATTTTTGCTTTTATTTACTTGAATCAAAGTGTAAACATTGCAGGTATCCACTTGGAGTGTAACCCCATTTTAATGTAGTTTTCAGGAGATTTCACTGAAGCAAAAACGTTCCTTAATAGATGGGCGTTCTCGGAAACGATCAGCCATTCTGAAGATAAAAAAAGTCAAACAGTTCTCATTATGGGAAAGAACGAATGAGAGTTGCATTTATTTACACAGCAATGAGTGTTTCTTAATTTCTGTTTCCTGTCCGTTTTGATGACAAATAATTTATTTCAAGATCGAATGTATAGCCATTCAACCCGCTTACTTAAGAGCAACTTTACCTCTACAGAAATCAGTTCGATTTCCAAAGAAACTAAAAAATAAGATCCACTACAAAAACTCGATAGGTAACGTTTAATTTTTTTTTTTTCATCATGAAAATTGTCTTTGAAGCATTTATAGAGATGAAGTTCTTCAAGGACACATGAAGGATATAGATGTTGGTTATTTCCAGGGACTTTACTCAAGGAGTTGTAAGGTCAATACCAGGATACAGCAGTTTTGAGCAAATAACTTAGAGAGTTAAGTTGAAGGGAGATAACTACATAGTTACCAGAAGTAAATGACACATGGAATGAGAATGATATACTTTTTTTTATTTTGGCACCATTTTAACATAGATTTATAAAAATATAAATCATTTATTAAAAAGAATTCTTCTAAAAATATAATATACTTTTATGAAACTTTATTTGAGGAATATTAGATGATTTAAAGTATATTTATTCTGATTAGAAGCAACTATTATTTTTTAAGTTTAAAATATCAGCAAAATGAATTTGTGACCATGACGGTAGCTTTTTGTATATATGTCAACAGGTTTTCAACACTTCCATGACAAGCGATGACGGGTAGATTGTTATGTAATGTCGTTCTACAGGGGAATGTTAACATAAAAATAATTGAGGAATATAACGCAAACACCTATTGAGCATTCAGTAATCTGAAATATTTAAGAAAATATTCTTCATAATCTAATGTTTTATTTAGTTTTGGAGAATTTGGGATTTTTTTCTATAAGTGTTGCTTTTATTTTCTTATAGTGTCATGTATGAACGACAATTTATATCTATGAAATTCGGTGCATACAGAAAGAATACAAAATGAATTAAAATATATTCAGGCTGTCATATGGCAATAATCTTTACGATGGTCTCTGTGCAGGGCCCGGAGTTTTTTTTCCGTCTGAATCTATACTGCACATTTATAAATCTACCATCCTCCCGTGCATTGAATACTGTTGCCATATCTGGTCGGGTGCCCCTGCTATTTTCCTTGGGCTTCTCGACAAGGTACAGCGGAGGGTCTGTAATGTGATCGACACTGACTTGGCACACTTGCCTGCAGTCTCTCTCTCACCTGCAAGACGTGGCTTCCCTGTATCTCTTCTATAAATACTTTCACGGCTTCTGCTCCGATGAACTTAGATCACTGGTGCCCACTAGGTTCGAATTTGCACGAGATACTAGATTAGCAACTAGACCCCACACTTTTACAGTGAAACCGATAAAGTGCAACCGCAACTTCTACTCCAACAGTTTCTTTTCTCGCTCTTCCACATGACTGCTTCCCCGACGGCTACAATCTCCAGGAGTTTAAATGTAAGGTCAATAGACACCTCCTAACACACTAACTCGCTTTCATTCTTTCAAACACTCTTCCCATCCTCCCAACTATCTATCACCCCACTTCTGACATTTCCTATATCTAACCACTCTTTCTATTTACCTTCCACTATGGAGCCCCAAGCGCAATAGTGGCAGTGGAATGGTTTGCTTGGGGTGAAACGATTATATATATATATATATATGATTAGCAAAATATAGTTTTACTTAATAACAACCATTCCTAATAGTTACACTACTGAAATTGAATTTCGAAATATTTAAAAATATTCCAAATCATTTTAATTAAAATTAAAAAAATGAAAACAAATTTAGTAAGTGTGGTCGAGTAGTTTTTGCACTGAGGATTATAGTCGGCTGCTAATCGACTTGACGCACCTAAAATGTTAGGAACTTGGTAATCTTCCACTGAAAGCTAACTCCTTAGTATTCGGCTAACTGCCAAATAATATCAAATGTCTAGCAGTTCTACTGAACTCAAATAGAAGTCTAAAGAACTCCAATAGAACTCCCAAGTACTTCTCAAGAACTTCCTGTTAACTCTTATTAATATAGGAGGGAGAGTCCATTATCTGAGGAATAGGTGTGTTTCCCAATAACATTAATATAGGAGGGAGAGTCCATTATCTGAGGAATAGGTGTGTTTCCCAATAACATTAATATAGGAGGGAGAGTCCATTATCTGAGGAATAGGTGTGTTTCCCAATAACATTAATATAGGAGGGAGAGTCCATTATCTGAGGAATAGGTGTGTTTCCCCATAACAGTAAATTCATCGAATATTTTTTCAGACACTATTGTCCTTAATATATATTATTCATAAAAAGAATTAAAAGCTTCTATAATTTGATAATGTCTTGACTCTTTTGTGCTATTTATTTCTCGATTCAGAGGTTTTAGGTAAGTTGGGGTCCTATTTTGAATATAATCGGTGATTTAAATTCTTCAGAGAATTCTACTTTTAACTATCATAGTCACTAAAAATTATCAGCTTGAATCTCGCAAATTTTCATAAAATTAAGTAAGGCGGTGAAGCACATTTAAAAAATAGATTTTCTAAGATTTTCTAATAAGAAAATTTGAAAAATTGTTTTATTTATTTTTATATAAGTCATGAAAATTTAATTAAAATCCGACAATTATTTCATTTTTGCAAGAATTTCTAAATTTTCTGTCACCGTAAAAAGAGGTTAAAAATTAATATATCCGCTGGAGCAAGAAAATCAAGATTTTTAATCAAAATATCATATGTTTTAAAGAAAGAGTCAAAAATTTAATTGAATATTCAAAAATTCTTTGATCCTTCTTTTTAATAATAACACCAATATTTTGACGACAAAACTATGATTTTATTAATGCTTTTACCACGGTATACTGACTTTTAGCGACTTCATGAAGGTAGCTCGTAAAAGTAGGTACCTCCACTCCATTTTCGATACCTAGGTTTTAAACTGAATTTTTTACTATAAAAAAGGTTTTCTTGAAACACTAATTTTAGATTAATTGAAAGCTAAATGATTAAATTTACTATTTCCAGTAAGGAAAATACTAAAATACTCTAGTGTATTTGAACAGAAACTATATTCATTGAAACCTAAAAGTTTTCGGCCGTTTTTTGAGCGATCGACACATTTGTAAACAAAAGATAATTCTCGGGTTTAAAAATCTAGCAAAAATAAAATATTGGAAAATTTATAACCAATATTACTTGTTTATGGAATGAAATTTAGAAGAAAAGTATTTCTTAATCACAAAGGTCTGATTCGTTAACTTTTCAAGTAGGCGATGACAGCTTCTGTTATCAATCAATCTGAAAGTATGGTGACCAAATATGCCATAACCCAATTTAATATTTCGTAAGGGGAACAACCCTTAAAACATGTAACTTTTTAATAAGTATCTTATAATTTACCATAGTCAAAAAATGTGCAGTTTAACATAAATAAAAACACTTTAAAAATCTTTATTCAAAATGATCTGTAATTAATCTTTTGAATTTTCGCTTTTTAAATATTTTTTTAATGAACCGAAGATTCTGAGTAACTGTAAGAGATTTGAAAGATGTGTAAAATTTTAATTAGCATAGAAAAAATGAAAACAGTTCTAATAAAAATTCATTATTAATAGAAATTTTTTTCTTCAGAATATGATATCTTAAAATTATATTATTTGTAAAAATCAAATAAATGTTTTTCTACGTTAAAAGTAGCGTAGTTTTAATGCATTTTTGATTTTACAATTCGGAGCAGATTTTCAGAAAATGGTCACGTAATTAATAAGAAATTACAGAATTTACATTCCACAATGAGGCCTGCATTTAACAAAAAATAAATAAATAAATAAAAGAAAAAAAAACATTGGCATAGATACTGTATTTTTAAAAGTTTTATGCAATTAATTGGTGTGGGGAGTAACAGACATAAAAAAAATACCAAGATTTTTTAAACATAATAATTGCGTAAATAATTTCATTCATTTGTGAATAAGGTCTGGAAGTTTCATTAAAATCAGACAATAAATTGATTTTTGCAAGAATTTTGAAATTAATGCCTTTCAACGCCAAAAAACGACTTGCATAATATTACGTTTTCCTTAATAGTCATATTACGTAAATATGGCATGAATCGCTGAGGGAAAATTAAAAAAAAAAGAAATTTTAACTGAAATTTCGGATGTATTACAAAGTATTACATAATTTTTTAAATTGCTGACAACAAAATTTGATCTTTCCTTTTCATGACAGCATAAACAATTTGATGAAAAAACATTGTTTTTATTAAGTTTGAGCCCTTTTAACATCATGATTTTTCGGCAATCTAGTGGAGGTGCCTAAAAAGTTAAACAAATCTAAAATCAAGAAAATTTAATTTCTTTTTAACTAAATGTAATTAAATGAAAATTTTCACTTGAAATCGATGCATGAATAAACATTTATATATTTCGATTCTCTTTCCTTTATCCACATTATTTACTGACCGGATAACATAACGCGTTTATTTTTCCTTCTTCTCTTGAAATCCACACATAAATAAATCTCTTATTTATTTCAATTTGCTTTTCTTTATCCAAATTATTAACTGACCGGATGACATAACGCGTTTATTTTTCCTAATTCTCTTGAAATCCACCCATAAATAAATCTCTTATTTATTTCGATTTACTTTTCTTTATCCAGATTATTAACTGACCGGATAACATAACGCGTTTATTTTTCCTACTTCTCTTGAAATCCACCCATAAATAAATCTCTTATTTATCTCGAATTTCTTTTCTTTATCCAGATTATTAACTGACCGGATAACATAACGCGTTTCAAAAATTTAAAAACAATAAAACGAAACAAAAAACACGCAAAAAACCTAAGATGTTCAAACTTGCCATTTTTGCCGCCTTCTGCCTTTTCCATGGTGTTTTCTCATGGGGTAAGTGTAAAAGTCATTTATTTTGATTGCATGAAATATTATCCTATTTTTCTTCTTTTTAGCCAGTGGACTCTCCGGCCATCATTTGATGTTGGCTGCTTTTAGAACATTTTCTTTAATTTCCATCCGCATGTTGATCACGGTGCAGATATATTTATGGCACATAAGATAGAAGAATTTGTACTCTATCAATTCAAGTCAAAATATTAATCCAGAAGAGTAAATATTAAAAACATATTTTGCATGTTGCCGTCTAAAGAGTTTTCAGCTACTGCAAGAATTTGTTGAAAGGATTCAGTTATTGTTAATGCGGAAAATTGCATTTGTATGTAGGGTTGGACAGACTGCTCATATTGCTTTTTTCTAGTATTTAATATTAGTTTTCTTTTGGAGATTTTCACTTTTCAATGATTGAAAATGTTGTAGAGCAGCTAACACCTCTCTAGCCCTAAAGAATGGAATGGTATGTTGATCGAGGTGACTATAAAAAGAAAGACTAACAGCAGTCTGGAAATTCGGAGTACAATTGACATTATGAGTTCACTTTGACGGACTCTCTAGCTTCGAGCGGTGAGTAACCCATACGAGGCTCCGCCAACTGGTAGAGTCTCGTCTGGGGAAAAGCAGACAATCTTTTATGTCCAAGCCTACGGGCTTGGTGTTCTTACTTAAATGGCCTTTTGCCGCATCTACTTCGGGCACCCACCCATGTGAGGAGGTGATTGACACCTTAAGAGCGTCACTGACGATTAGTATCGGACTTGTTCTGTCTTCTGATGTTTGTCTTATTTGTATTAATATCCCTTAGCACGGATATTGTGCTGTAGATAATCAGCACATATCTTGTAGGTATCGTCATGCCACCTCAACGACACAACAGAAAAATAGAAAGTAATACTTTTATAGATATAATTCTAAACTGCATATGCAGAAAATATCACCAATTAACAAATTTATTATTTAAATATTGCTGTCATTTTTATTATTTATTTTAGAATTCATTATTTAAATACTGTCGTGATTTTTATTATTTATTTTAAAGATTATTATCTAAATATTGTCTTCGAACATTTTTTTTTACTTTTTTTAGAATTTATTATTTAAATATTGCCTACACTCATTTAAATTATTTATTTTAGAATTTATTATTTAAATATTATCTTCAATAATTTTTATTATTTATTTTAGAATTTATGATCTAAATACTGTCTTCAATCATTTTACACACACACACACACACACACACACACACACACAAACCTAGTTGGGTATTTAGGCTTCAGTCCCTCTTTAATGCATGTTTCTTTAAAAGTAACTGACTCAGTACATCTGTTCATTGTATCTTTTATTTCTATGCGAACAAGAATTTTCTTTTTGGGACTTGTGAGTAGAAATTTCCCAAATTATTTTTCTTTCAGAGATTAACACTAAGGCAGATTACACATTCAAAACGTACTTTTATTTGAAATCCTTTTACACCAAGCAAGGCAACAAAGCCCCTAAGACGCAGGGGGGGGGGGTCAATGTTAGAGAATATCGGAAAAGGATGGCATTCTTAAGAAGAGAGCACAATAAAAGAACAGGAATTAAGAAGGGAAAAGAAAAACAAAGACATTGCCTTTTTGACATAAACTTATTTAAGTACTTATGTAAAATAGACGATAATTCTTTGTCCTGCTGCAAATTCTCCTGGAAACAGTATCCAAAAAACCAACTCTATAGCCATGAACCGCTCATCTCACAGGTCATCTAACAAAGAACAACACAATTTGAGAAGCCATTCTTGGAGAAAGACGGAATGGCGAAAACATGGATGCACTCGTGTAGGTTGGCCTTTCAAAACGGATATTCAATAATTATTTGAGGAGGTAAAGACCTAAGAAAAAGAGTCAAAAAAAGAATATAATGGATTTATATTTAGACACTATGTGTTGGACAATAAAACATGGATGCATTAGTGTAGGTTGGCCTTTCAAAACGGATATTCAATAATTATTTGAGGAGGTAAAGACCTAAGAAAAAGAGTCAAGAGAAGAATATAATGGATTTATATTTAGACACTATGTGTTGGACAATAAAACATGGACGCCCTAGTGTAGGTTGGCCTTTCAAAACGGATATTCAATAATTATTTGAGGAGGTAAAGACCTAAGAAAAAGAGTCAAGAGAAGAATATAATGGATTTATATTTAGACACTATGTGTTGGACAATAAAACATGGATGCACTAGTGTAGGTTGGCCTTTCAAAACGGATATTTAATAATTATTTGAGGAGGTAAAGACCTAAGAAAAAGAGTCAAGAGAAGAATATAATGGATTTATATTTAGACACTATGTGTTGGACAATAAAACATGGACGCCCTAGTGTAGGTTGGCCTTTCAAAACGGATATTCAATAATTATTTGAGGAGGTAAAGACCTAAGAAAAAGAGTCAAGAGAAGAATATAATGGATTTATATTTAGACACTATGTGTTGGACAATAAAACATGGATGCACTAGTGTAGGTTGGCCTTTCAAACCGGATATTCAATAATTATTTGAGGAGGTAAAGACCTAAGAAAAAGAGTCAAGAGAAGAATATAATGGATTTATATTTAGACACTATGTGTTGGACAATAAAACATGGATGCACTAGTGTAGGTTGGCCTTTCAAAACGGATATTCAATAATTATTTGAGGAGGTAAAGACCTAAGAAAAAGAGTCAAGAGAAGAATATAATGGATTTATATTTAGACACTATGTGTTGGACAATAAAACATGGACGCCCTAGTGTAGGTTGGCCTTTCAAAACGGATATTCAATAATTATTTGAGGAGGTAAAGACCTAAGAAAAAGAGTCAAGAGAAGAATATAATGGATTTATATTTAGACACTATGTGTTGGACAATAAAACATGGATGCACTAGTGTAGGTTGGCCTTTCAAACCGGATATTCAATAATTATTTGAGGAGGTAAAGACCTAAGAAAAAGAGTCAAGAGAAGAATATAATGGATTTATATTTAGACACTATGTGTTGGACAATAAAACATGGACGCCCTAGTGTAGGTTGGCCTTTCAAAACTGATATTCAATAATTATTTGAGGAGGTAAAGACCTAAGAAAAAGAGTCAAGAGAAGAATATAATGGATTTATATTTAGACACTATGTGTTGGACAATAAAACATGGACTCCCTAGTGTAGGTTGGCCTTTCAAAACGGATATTCAATAATTATTTGAGGAGGTAAAGACCTAAGAAAAAGAGTCAAGAGAAGAATATAATGGATTTATATTTAGACACTATGTGTTGGACAATAAAACATGGATGCACTAGTGTAGGTTGGCCTTTCAAACCGGATATTCAATAATTATTTGAGGAGGTAAAGACCTAAGAAAAAGAGTCAAGAGAAGAATATAATGGATTTATATTTAGACACTATGTGTTGGACAATAAAACATGGATGCACTAGTGTAGGTTGGCCTTTCAAAACGGATATTCAATAATTATTTAAGGAGGTAAAGACCTAAGAAAAAGAGTCAAGAGAAGAATATAATGGATTTATATTTAGACACTATGTGTTGGACAATAAAACATGGACGCCCTAGTGTAGGTTGGCCTTTCAAAACGGATATTCAATAATTATTTGAGGAGGTAAAGACCTAAGAAAAAGAGTCAAGAGAAGAATATAATGGATTTATATTTAGACACTATGTGTTGGACAATAAAACATGGATGCACTAGTGTAGGTTGGCCTTTCAAACCGGATATTCAATAATTATTTGAGGAGGTAAAGACCTAAGAAAAAGAGTCAAGAGAAGAATATAATGGATTTATATTTAGACACTATGTGTTGGACAATAAAACATGGATGCACTCGTGTAGGTTGGCCTTTCAAAACGGTTATTCAATAATTATTTGAGGAGGTAAAGACCTAAGAAAAAGAGTCAAGAGAAGAATATAATGGATTTATATTTAGACACTATGTGTTGGACAATAAAACATGGATGCACTCGTGTAGGTTGGCCTTTCAAAACGGATATTCAATAATTATTTGAGGAGGTAAAGACCTAAGAAAAAGAGTCAAGAGAAGAATATAATGGATTTATATTTAGACACTATGTGTTGGACAATAAAACATGGATGCACTAGTGTAGGTTGGCCTTTCAAAACGGATATTCAATAATTATTTGAGGAGGTAAAGACCTAAGAAAAAGAGTCAAGAGAAGAATATAATGGATTTATATTTAGACACTATGTGTTGGACAATAAAACATGGACGCCCTAGTGTAGGTTGGCCTTTCAAAACGGATATTCAATAATTATTTGAGGAGGTAAAGACCTAAGAAAAAGAGTCAAGAGAAGAATATAATGGATTTATATTTAGACACTATGTGTTGGACAATAAAACATGGATGCACTCGTGTAGGTTGGCCTTTCAAAACGGATATTCAATAATTATTTGAGGAGGTAAAGACCTAAGAAAAAGAGTCAAGAGAAGAATATAATGGATTTATATTTAGACACTATGTGTTGGACAATAAAACATGGATGCACTCGTGTAGGTTGGCCTTTCAAAACGGATATTCAATAATTATTTGAGGAGGTAAAGACCTAAGAAAAAGAGTCAAGAGAAGAATATAATGGATTTATATTTAGACACTATGTGTTGGACAATAAAACATGGATGCACTCGTGTAGGTTGGCCTTTCAAAACGGATATTCAATAATTATTTGAGGAGGTAAAGACCTAAGAAAAAGAGTCAAGAGAAGAATATAATGGATTTATATTTAGACACTATGTGTTGGACAATAAAACATGGATGCACTAGTGTAGGTTGGCCTTTTAAAACGGATATTTAATAATTATTTGAGGAGGTAAAGACCTAAGAAAAAGAGTCAAGAAAAGAATATAATGGATTTATATTTAGACACTATGTGTTGGACAATAAAACATGGATGCATTAGTGTACGTTGGCCTTTCAAAACGGATATTTAATAATTATTTGAGGAGGTAAAGACCTAAGAAAAAGAGTCAAGAGAAGAATATAATGGATTTATATTTAGACACTATGTGTTGGACAATAAAACATGGATGCACTAGTGTAGGTTGGCCTTTCAAAACGGATATTCAATAATTATTTGAGGAGGTAAAGACCTAAGAAAAAGAGTCAAGAAAAGAATATAATGGATTTATATTTAGACACTATGTGTTGGACAATAAAACATGGATGCACTCGTGTAGGTTGGCCTTTCGAAACGGATATTCAATAATTATTTGAGGAGGTAAAGACCTAAGAAAAAGAGTCAAGAGAAGAATATAATGGATTTATATTTAGACACTATGTGTTGGACAATAAAACATGGATGCATTAGTGTAGGTTGGCCTTTCAAAACGGATATTCAATAATTATTTGAGGAGGTAAAGACCTAAGAAAAAGAGTCAAGAAAAGAATATAATGGATTTATATTTAGACACTATGTGTTGGACAGTAAAACATGGATGCACTAGTGTAGGTTGGCCTTTCAAACCGGATATTCAATTATTATTTGAGGAGGTAAAGACCTAAGAAAAAGAGTCAAGAAAAGAATATAATGGATTTATATTTAGACACTATGTGTTGGACAGTAAAACATGGATGCACTAGTGTAGGTTGGCCTTTCAAAACGGTTATTCAATAATTATTTGAGAGGCAAAACAAAAGACTACATAAAAACTAATAAGCAATAAATGGCAAGTTGGTATTGCCACACATAATGGGATATTGCCACAAATAAACATTCGATTATGCCAAACATAAGCAAATGGATTATAGCAATAATAAGCAAGTGTATATTGCCACTAAGAAGCAAAGTGATATTGCCATTAATATGCAAGTGAATTATACCACTAATAAGCAAGGGGATTATGTCACTAATAAGCAAGGGGATTATGTCACTAATAAGCAAGGGGATTATACCACTAATAAGCAAAGGGATAATGTCATTAATAAGCAAGGTTATATTGCCACTAATAAGCAAAGGAATATTGCCAGTAATAAGCAAGAGGATTATACCACTAAAAATCAAGTGGATAATGCCACTAATAAGCTAGGTGATTATGTCACTAATAAGCAAATGGATATTGTCACTAATAAGCAAGGGGATATTGCCAATAATATGCCAGGTGATATTGCCACTAAAAAGCAGGTGGATTATGCCACTAATAAGTAAGATGACATTAACACTACTAAGCAAACGGGTTATACCACTAATAAGCACGTGAATATTGCCACTCATAAGCAAAGTGATATTGCCACTAAAAAGCAAGGGGATTATGCCATTAATAAGCAAAGGGTTTATGCCTCTAGTAAGCAAGACGGTTATACCACAAATAAGCAAGGGGATTATGCCACTAATAAGGAAGGTGTTATTGCCACTAATAAGCAAGTGGATTATACCAGTAATAAGCCAGGGGATTATACCACTAATAATCAAAGGGGATATTGCTACTATTAAGCAAGGTTAGGTTTCTGAAAAAAGAAGAAAATGAGTAAACATTTAGAATATTTACAGAATCATGTGCGTTGTGGTACAGTGGATATCGGCTTGGAACGAGAAACCGAGTAGCCGAGTTCGAATTCCAGTTGAATCCATTGTATTCACTTACGCGCAAATACCCTTGGGAAAGGTATTAATCCGTCTCTCCCTTCCAGTTATGGGTTAAATAGCAGGACAGATTGGGTTCTATAGCCTTGGCTGGCAACCAGTCTACCGCAGAAAGCAATGGCAACATACTGCGGGATAATCTTCTGCCCAGTCAGTCATGTCTCTTTCGAGACATGATCGCCCAAGCGTGTATCACGTATGGCACTTAACTGACTGACTGACAGAATCATGCACAAACTGTTATATATAGTTAAAAATAATTTCCTTTTTCGAAAAGATAGTGTAATGACGGATATATCGGCCTAACCAACCTTTACATAAATATATCTAAATGCAATAAAAATGTCTCAAATCCGACATTGTGATTTGACAAAAACAAAAAAATAGCTTTTTACAACCGACTCCAAATCAGTAAAGCGATGAGACCTAAAAGCCTATTTAGTAGTACACACATGTTCGTAAAGTTCAGTTACAAAGATGGAAATTACATTAGAACAATTGCCAAAAAATAATTTCTGAAAAGACAAAGAGAAGCTCCAGATGGCTGTGGAAAAAGGGACTGATGTCGAGATTGTAAGTAACCGTTCCATAGACATATATATATATATATATATATATATGTGTGTGTGTGTGTGTGTGTGTGTGTGTGTGTGTGTAATTAAAAATGGCACACGTACAACAATGTTCAACACAATGCCGTGGACTGACAAAAATCTCGTGATCCCTGGATGAAAACTAATGTTGTGCGTGCAGTGGGGTTGTCGGTCTATTATTGTTTTAGAATACTTTAAACGCTAAATGCAAAATTATATGTCCAGCAGCTGCAACGTGTCCTTGCAATTTTGCTCTAAAAATAACTTGCGCTCCTCAAAAGGGAAAACATTGTTCGCTTCCATGACAAAGCGAAGACGCATAAAGTAGCGATTCCCAAACTGGAGAAAATTTCCCCCTGGGGAGAAATTTGAAGCTACTAGCGGGGAAATAATTACACTACCTACTAGGTAAAAATATCTCATACGTTGCGCGCTTGCCAAAACTAACCCTGATATTGATACATTGGTGCTCAAGAAGTAGCATCACCCTTCTCACTAATTTAATTCTGAATTAGAAGAGCAAACAAAAGTCCTTTTATTTGTTACTAACCGCTCTCTATGGCTCTGCTTAGTTGTTACTAACTGCTCTCTATCCACTTTAATCTGTAACTCTAAGTTTATCAGTATATTTGTACATTTAAAAAATAAATTAGTAAATAGTCTCAGTGAGTTTTAACTGCTCTTTCTCTCATACACATGAAGGGGGAAATCTGGATGGTTGAACTGGGTGTAGGGGGAAATTACAGAAACAAGTTTGGGAACCACTAGCATAGAACAAGGATAACACGGGACAAAAACATGGAACTTGGTTGGTCTATTCTATCTCAACCACCACATTCACCTTATCTTACACCAAAAAGATTATTCCAGTTTTAGATCGCTGCAAAATGTCGAATAAATTTTTGACATCAAAATCTTTTGAATTTGTCTCTTTACGGCTCCATCAAAAGTGCGATAGACAATAGGACAGTCCTGTCCCCAGACATGTTTGGTGCAAATCCTCAACTCTAATCAGACAGATTGATCTTCAGCGTCTCGGTGTGGATGTACGTTGTGTATAGCAGACCCGTATTTCAACTCGCGACAGTTTGATTTTTAAGTGCCTCAACCACCATATTCATCTGATCTCACACCAAAGGATTATTATAGTTTTAGATCGTTGCAAAATGATTTGAAAGGAAAGAACATTCCACGAAGAAAGCCATATTTAAGGGCTCGTCGAAAAAAAACTTTTCACATCAAAATCTTTTGAATTTTATTCAAAAGGTATAAAAAAAGCTGCAAAATTATACATCCAGCAGCTGCAACGTCTACATGTAAATGTGGTATAAAATTAAAATTCCTCAATGGGGAAAAATCTTGTTTCCTTGCATGACGCGTAGAACAAGGATAACACGGGACAAAAACATGGAACTTGGTTGGTCTGTTCTATCTCAATCACCATATTCACCTTGTCTTACACCAAAAGATTATTCTAGTTTTAGATCGTTGTAAAATAATTTGACAGGAGACAGCATTCCATGAGGAAAGCCAGATTCAAGAGTTCGTCGAAAAAACCTTTTCGCATTAAAATCTTTTGAATTTCGTCCCTTTGCGGCTCCATCAAAAGTGAGATAGACAATGAGACAGTCGTATCCCCAGACATGTTTGGTACAAACCCTCAATTCTAATCAGACTGATAATGGCTTTCTGGTTGGCCAGTATAAATGGCCGGGACCAGAGATCGGAGACTCGAAGAGCGTGTTCCGACTGTGATCTTCAGCGTCTCGGTGTGGATGTACGTTGTGTATAGCAGACTCGTATTTCAACTCGCGACAGTTTGATTTTTAAGTGCCATATTCATCCATATTCATCTGATCTTACATCAAAGGATTATTCCAGTTTTAGATCGTTGCAAAATGATTTGACAGAAGAGAACATTCCGTGAGGAAAGCCAGATTCAATTGGTCGTCGAAAAAACCTTTTCACATCAAAATCTTTTGAATTTTACTCAAAGGTTATGAAAAAGCTGCCTAATATGTAACAAGAAGCCAATTGCAAATGATGGCGGATATATAACTGAATGTGATGTAATTCTAGTTGATTGTTTGAAGAAATAAAATCGATCAACAAAAGTGGAAATGATTTATGACTCAGCCTTACAAAAAGCTGATACATGGAATTTATCGATGATATTTAAAAATCAACGCTTAATCTAACAAAAGGACACACTAATAGGACACACAATAAAGATCTTAGTCACTCGCAATATCCGTCAAACTTAAAATGGTAAACATTGCTATATAGAAAAGGATCAATGTTTTTTGTTAATCAGGCTAAAAGCTACAATAATGAAGCGTATTTCTTCTTTATACACTGTCCATTCAGGACGTTGGCGATCATAGCTCTTCACAATTTTCTTTACTTTGTAACTATTAATAATTTTTTTACCTTTTACTTATCTTTACTTAAGCTCCCTAGGTAGGTAATGTGTTGTATTCCTTTGCCCTTTGCCTTCAATCTTTCCTGTGAGTATCAAATTTTCTAATTCCTCTTTCCTCATTTTGTGTCATAGAAATAATAAATAACTGTTTCTGATGTTAATTTAATTGTTCTATTTGTGACCATTTTTTCTAAAACTTCGTCGATGCTCACAATTTTGTCCATGGTATTCTCAGTATCCTTCTGTAGAACCACATTTCTCTTACTTCAAAGAGGGCTGATATTACATAACATTTCAGTTTACTTTTCTTTGTTTCTTAGTAAATCTTTCTGTTTCTTAATACTTTGCTTAGATTTTAGAAGGCATCTTTCGTTATGCAATTGCGCCTCTGGATTTCTGAGCACCACTTACCATTCTCTGTTTAAACAATTCCCACGTATTTGAATTTTTGTAATTGATTGATTTTGGCATCTCTATTTTATTTCTTCAGAAAAATGCCTACCAAATCAGCCAATGGCGATGTGCTCTGATTCCCCTTGTGCCAACGTTTTAGAACCTATCTGCGAGTAAGTAAACATTTCCATATAAAGAAAACTGCTGTGAGTATGTATCCACATATATGTAAACTTTTGCATATAAGTACATAAGCCGAGCAATAAAAATATTCTCACCCGTTCTTTTTTTAAACTTGTTGCTTGTAAAGCTTTAAAGACTTGGATGATATTCTCCGATATCATTGCCAAGTGGTGGGAAGAACATTCAAAGAAAAAACATTTTTAGTGCAATTTCTAATAAAAATAGACTAGGTCTAACCATTATTTCTTAGACTGTCGGTGCGTGATCAATATCGACCTACCTGTCTACATGAGATCAGTAATTGTTTGTCTAGGGCTTATAGTTAATAGTCTGGCTGCCCATGTCCAACCACTTTCTAGCGGCCAGTCCATGTTTAATCATTATCTCACCGCTTGTTGATGCGTAATAAATATCTACCTTTTTAACTACAATTGGAGTAGATAGACTAAACTATCGTGAACAGGTGAAGAGGTTCATCCCTTGTTCCCTGTTTAGGATGTGGTTTCCGGCTTTCTCTTTTCCAATCTTCTCACTCCTTCATCTTTTTTCTTTTTTTTTTTCAATTGGAGTAGATAGACTAAACTATCTCCCGGTTCACACTCCACCCACGTCTATTGAACAGGTGAAGAGGCTCATCTCTTGTTCCCTGTTTAGGATGTGGTTTCCGGTTTTCTCTTTTCCAATCTTTTCACTCCTTTTTCTTTTTTTCTTTTTTTTTTCAATTGGAGTAGATTGACTAAACTATCTCCCGGTTCACACTCCACCCTCGTCTATTGAACAGGTGAAGAGGCTCATCCCTTGTTCCCTGTTTAGGATGTGGTTTCCGGCTTTCTCTTTTCCAATCTTTTCACTCTTATGTAGCCCCTGCACATCAGTGGCGTTACCGCCTTGCTCGGGGTGATATGATTAAAAAAAAAAAGATTATTAAATTGTCGTGACAAGTCTGCTTGTCCATATCCAACCAATTTCTACCTGCCTATCTATATATAATCATTATCTATCCGTCTGTCAAGGTGTGATACACTCTTGTGCAAAATAATTGAAAAAAGAAACGAATAATACCTTCGTAGTATCTTTCACACTTTCCCTGATCACGTATAGGTCGCCTCTTGGTGTGGTTTTTTTTCCCGACCGCGTTGTCCTTTACACTTTGAACTTACAAACAACTAAGGGTTGAAAGGCTGATCCCAATAATATTTGTAGTATCTCTGTAAGGCTTGCCAGTGTGTTCGTGCAGCGTTGCGATTTTCGTACGCTTTCTAGGAGTAAATTCCATCGCAGGCAATGGCCGTAGGACAACTAATAGACAGTCAAGACAATAGTTTCTGGGCGTGATAAAAATTCTGATGCAGTCATACATGACAATATTTTTCAAGGCCAAATAAATTTCATCGAACAGCTCGAAAACAGATTCATATAACTGCACACCACTGCAAATTATCGAATCTAAGGAAAAAATAAAAATTGATTACACCATTTTACTCCAGGGGACTTAAAAGTGAACATATGTTGAAAGAAAAGAAACTAAAGCAGTTGTTTCAATTAGTTTGCACAAGGATTTAAATATCTACCTACATGTCGACATGGGATAATAAACTGCTTGTCTGTGCAAAACCGTGACCAGCCTACCTGTCCAATCACTTTCTATCTGCTTGTCTACCTTTAATAATTATCTATCCGAATGTCTATGTGTGATTAATATCTGTCTACATGTCGACATGGGATCATAAACTGCTTGTCTGTGCATAACTGTGACCAGTCTACCTGTCTATATCCAACCACTTTCTTGGTAAAGGTATTAATCCGTCTCTTCCTTCCAGTTATGGATTAAATAACAGGACAGATTGGGTTCTGTAGCCTTGACTGGCAACCAGTCTACAGCAGAAAGCAATGGCAACCTACTGCGGGATGATCTTCTTCCCATTCAGTCATGTCTCTTTCGAGACATGATCACCCAAGCGTGTATCACGTATGGCACATAACTGATTGACTCATCATATTGTTTATTCTCTCCCTGTAACGCATGCGCACCAGAAGCATTTCTGCCTTGCTTGTGGTGACATGATTATAAAAAGAAACACTTTGTGACTGCATTAAGTAATAGTTTTTATTAGTGATGAGCACAAACCCAAGTCATGAACAAGGAGTCGGACTTATGATAGAATCTCTGATACTAGAAGGTTGAAATGTTTCTAGCTTACTTTTGGCCTAAATATAGCCAGATTCATAGAATCTGATAAAATCTGACAAGTTGAGCATTCAATGACCTTTTCACCTTCGAGGAAATGCAAATAATAGAGTAACGATAATTAATAATCAAAAGATGTTTTGTTAAATAGTTTTACCTTCGTTGTGGTGCAGTGGATATCGAATCGGAACGACAAATCGGGATGCCGAGTTCGAACTCTAGTTGAATTCCTTGCATTCACTTACGAGTAACTACGCTTGGGAAAGATATTAATCCGTCTCTTCCCCCCAGTAATGGGTTAAATAATAGGACGGATTGGGTATATGCCTTGGCTGGCAAACACTCTACCGCAGAAAAGCAATGACAATCTACTGCCCAGTCAGCCATGTCTCTTTCGAGACATGATCGTCCAAAGCGTGTATCACGTATGGCACTTAACTGACTGAATATAATAGTTGGAGACATGATTAAGGCTTCTACTGGGCATAAAGTGGGGGATCGGTTTACTATTGTTATGAAGTAATAAACTGATCCCACACTAATTACTACTTAATAATATAATACATTTCCACCTCTAACTATAAGTGACATAATAGGACGGAATGGGTTCTATAGCCTTGGCTGGCAACCACTCAACCGCAGAAAGCAATGGCAACCTACTCCGAGATAATCTTCTGTCCAGTCAGTCAAGTCTGTTTCGAGACATGATCGCCCAAAGCCTGTATGACGTATGACACTAACCTGACGCTGACGAGCGATGTAACTGCGAAACTTAAAATTCGAAAGATACATTTGTTTACAATCCTTTTTTCTTTTTTTTTCTAATTCATTTTTTCTTTATTTTCTTTTTTATTTATTTAAATTAATTTATTCATTTTTTTTTTTTTTTTTACAGACAATCATTTTGCGGGGGTTGCACAGCCACCTGCTACAAAATTCGGCGTAATTTTGCAATAGTTATACCGTGTACATTTCAGAGGTAAACTGAAATTTTGTTGAATTCTTTTAAGTAATACACATATTTTTGTCTCTGTTACTCCATTCCTTATATTATGGCCGCTACTGTACATAATAATTAATGTGTGCTCTTTTATTATTTTTATTTTATTAGGTTGTTACAAACATAATGGCCGCTCGAAGTGTTGTATTTTGAAAAGCCATTTTAACATAATATTCGCGGTATATATTAGGTTGTTACAAAAATAAAGACCGCTAAAATATTGTATTTTGAAAAGCCAATTTAACATAGTATTCACGGTATATATTAGGTTGTTACAAACATAATGGCCGCTCGAAGTGTTGTATTTTGAAAAGCCATTTTAACATAATATTCGCGGTATATATTAGGTTGTTACAAAAATAAAGACCGCTAAAATATTGTATTTTGAAAAGCCAATTTAACATAGTATTCACGGTATATATTAGGTTGTTACAAACATAATGGCCGCTCGAAGTGTTGTATTTTGAAAAGCCATTTTAACATAATATTCGCGGTATATATTAGGTTGTTACAAAAATAAAGACCGCTAAAATATTGTATTTTGAAAAGCCAATTTAACATAGTATTCACGGTATATATTAGGTTGTTACAAACATAATGGCCGCTCGAAGTGTTGTATTTTGAAAAGCCATTTTAACATAATATTCGCGGTATATATTAGGTTGTTACAAAAATAATGACCGCTAAAATATTGTATTTTGAAAAGCCAATTTAACATAGTATTCACGGTATATATTAGGTTGTTACAAACATAATGGCCGCTCGAAGTGTTGTATTTTGAAAAGCCATATTAACATAATATTCACGGTATATATTAGGTTGTTACAAAAATAATGACCGCTTAAAGTGTTGTATTTTGAAAAGCCAATTTAACATAGTATTCACGGTATATATTAGGTTGTTCCAAACATAATGGCCGCTCAGCGAAGTCGTATATTTTGAAATGCCATTTATATAGTATTCACGTTATATATTGAAATTTGTTACAAAAATAATGACCGCTTAAAATGTTGTATTTTGAAAAGCTCTTTTAACATAGTATTCACGGTATATATTAGGTTGTTACAAACGTAATGGCCATCGAAGTGTTGTATTTTGAAAAGCCATTTTAACATAATATTCACGGTATATATTAGGTTGTTACAAAAATAATGACCGCTTAAAGTGTTGTATTTTGAAAAGCCATTTTAAAAGCTCTCTTAACATAGTCTTCACGGTATATATTAGGTTGTTACAAACATAATTGCCGCATGAAGTGTTGTATTTTGAAGAGCCATTTTAACATAATATTCACGGTATATATTAGGTTGTTACAAAAATAATGACCGCTTAAAAATGTTATATTTTGAAAAGCTCTTTTAACATATGATCTTCACGGTATATATTAGGTTGTTACAAACATAATGGCCCGCTCGAAAGTGTTGTATTTTGAAAAGCCATTTTAACATAATATTCACGGTATATATTGAGTTATTCCTAAAAATAATGACCGCTTAAAGTGTTGTGTATTTTGAAAAGCCAATTTAACATAGTATTAAGTATATATTAGGTTGTTTCCAAACATAATAATGGCCGCTCGAAAAGTGTTATTATTTTGAAATGCCATTTTAACATAGTATTACAGTATATATTAGGTTATTACAAAAATAATGACATAAAATGTTTGTATTTTTGAAAAGCTCTTTTAACATAGTATTCACGGTATATATTAGGTTGTTACAAACGTAATGGCCGCTCGAAGTGTTGTATTTTGAAAAGCCATTTTAACATAATATTCACGGTATATATTAGGTTGTTACAAAAATAATGACCGCTTAAAGTGTTGTATTTTGAAAAGCCATTTTTAAAGCTCTCTTAACATAGTCTTCACGGTATATATTAGGTTGTTACAAACATAATTGCCGCATGAAGTGTTGTATTTTGAAGAGCCATTTTAACATAATATTCACGGTATATATATTAGGTTGTTACAAAAATAATGACCGCTTAAAATGTTGTATTTTGAAAAGCTCTTTTAACATAGTCTTCACGGTATATATTAGGTTGTTACAAACATAATGGCCGCTCGAAGTGTTGTATTTTGAAAAGCCATTTTAATATTCACGATATATATTAGGTTGTTACAAACATAATGGCCGCTCGAAATGTTGTATTTTGAAAAGCCATTTTAACATAGTATTCACGGTATATATTAGGTTGTTACAAACATAATGACCGCTTAAAGTGTTGTATTTTGAAAAGCCATTTTTAAAAGCTCTTTTAACATAGTCTTCACGGTATATATTAGGTTGTTACAAACATAATGACCGCTTAAAGTGTTGTATTTTGAAAAGCCATTTTTAAAAGCTCTTTTAACATAGTCTTCGGTATATATTAGGTTGTTACAAAAATAATGACTAACTTAAAATGTTGTATTTTTGAAAAGCTCTTTTAACATAGTCTTCACGGTATATATTAGGTTGTTACAAAACGCAATGGCCGCTCGAAGTGTTGTATTTTGAAAACCATTTTAACATAATATTCACGGTATATATTAGGTTGTTACAAAAATAATGACCGCTTAAAGTGTTGTATTTTGAAAAGCCATTTTAAAAGCTCTTTTAACATAGTCTTCACGGTATATATTAGGTTGTTACAAACATAATGGCCGCTCGAAGTGTTGTACTTTGAAAAGCCATTTTAACATAGTATTCACGGTATATATTAGGTTGTTACAAAAATAATGATCGCTTAAAGTGTTGTATTTTGAAAAGCCATTTTTAAAAGCACTTTTAACATAGTCTTCACGGTATATATTAGGTTGTTACAAACATAATTGCCGCTCGAAGTGTTGTATTTTGAAAAGCCATTTTAACATAATATTCACGGTATATATTAGGTTGTTACAAAAATAATGACCGCTTAAAATGTTGTATTTTGAAAAGCTCTTTTAACATAGTCTTCACGGTATATATTAGGTTGTTACAAACATAATGGCCGCTCGATGTGTTGTATTTTGAAAAGCCATTTTAACATAGTATTCACGGTATATATTAGGTTGTTACAAAAATAATGACCGCTTAAAGTGTTGTATTCTGAAAAGCCATTTTAACATAATATTCACGGTATATATTAGGTTGTTACAAAAATAATGGTCGCTCGAAATGTTGTATTTTGAAAAGCTATTTTAACATAGTATTCATGGTATATATTATTATGTTACAAACATAATGGCCGCTCGAAGTGTTGTATTTTGAAAAGCCATTTTAACATAGTATTCATGGTATATATTAGGATGTTACAAACATAATGACCGCACGAAGTGTTGTATTTTGAAAAGCCATTTTAACATAGTATTCACGGTGTATATTAGGTTGTTACAAACATAATTGCCGCTCGAAGTGTTGTATTTTGAAAAGCCAATTTCACATAGTATTCATGGTATATATTAGGTTGTTACAAATATAATGGCCGCTCGAAGTGTGGTATTTTGAAAAGCCATTTTAACATAATATTCACGGTATATATTAGGTTGTTACAAAAATAATGGCCGCTCGAAGTGTTGTATTTGGAAAAGCCATTTTAACATAGTATTCACGGTATATATTAGGTTGTTACAAAAATAATGGCCGCTCGAAGTGTTGTATTTGGAAAAGCCATTTTAACATAGTATTCACGGTATATATTAGTTTGTTACAAAAACAATGGCAGCTCGAAATGTTGTATTTTGAAAAGCCATATATTAGGTGAGTTTTAGTGTACATATTAATTTGTGTGAGCTCTTTAATAATTTTAGCTTATTTTCAGACCGAAATATTCTGGAAGCGTAGAAGTTATTATTTATGAGCATGACAAATCATAATCTTCATTAACGTTCTTGCATGAGTTCAAACCTGGGTACAGTTCCTCGCAGACTTCGGCTAATATTAACAGAGCATGGTAAGATGTGTCCACAATTAATCGGAAAGTACGAAGGTGGTTCCAGAGATTCTGTACTGATGACGAGAGCCTTGAAGATGAAGAAGGTAGCGGACGGTCAAGCTGTTTTGACAACAAACAACTGCAAGCAGTTGTTGAGCTAAGTGTCATAAAAATGTTTCAGTCTCACGCTATTTGCAGAGTATGGGCAAGGTGAAAAATGTGTTTCTGTACAACACCAATGAACCCTTTCTTGATATAATAGACACATGCTCCTTCTGCACAACACCAATGATCCCTTTCTTGACAGAATAGACACATGCTCCTTCTGAACAACAACAATGATCACTTTCTTGACAGAATAGACACATCCTCCTTCTGCACAACAACAATGATCACTTTCTTGACAGAATAGACACATGCTCCTTCTGCACAACAACAATGATCACTTTCTTGACAGAATAGACACATGCTCCTTCTGCACAACAACAATGACCACTTTCTTGACAGAATAGACACATGCTCCTTCTGCACAACAACAATGATCACTTTCTTGACAGAATAGACACATGCTCCTTCTGCACAACAACAATGATCACTTTCTTGACAGAATAGACACATGCTCCTACTGCACAACACCAATGATCCCTTTCTTGACAGAATAGACACATGCTCCTTCTGCACAACAACAATGATCACTTTCTTGACAGAATAGACACATGCTCCTTCTGCACAACAACAATGATCACTTTCTTGATAGAATAGACACATGCTCCTTCTGCACAAAACCAATGATCCCTTTCTTGACAGAATAGACACATGCTCCTTCTGCACAACAACAATGATCACTTTCTTGACAGAATAGACACATGCTCCTTCTGCACAACAACAATGATCCCTTTCTTGACAGAATAGACACATGCTCCTTCTGCACAACAACAATGATCACTTTCTTGACAGAATAGACACATGCTCCTTCTGCACAACAACAATGATCACTTTCTTGACAGAATAGATACATGCTCCTTCTGCACAACCACAATGATCCCTTTCTTGACAGAATAGACACATGCTCCTTCTGCACAACAACAATGATCCCTTTCTTGACAGAATAGACACATGCTCCTTCTGCACAATAACAATGATCACTATCTTGACAGAATAGACACATGCTCCTTCTGCACAACACCAATGATCACTTTCTTGACAGAATAGACACATGCTCCTCCTGCCCAACACCAATGATCCCTTTCTTGACAGAATAGACACATGCTCCTTCTGCACAACAACAATGATCCCTTTCTTGACAGAATAGACACATGCTCCTTCTGCACAACAACAATGATCACTTTCTTGACAGAATAGATACATGCTCCTTCTGCACAACACCAATGATCCCTTTCTTGACAGAATAGACACATGCTCCTTCTGCACAACAACAATGATCCCTTTCTTGACAGAATAGACACATGCTCCTTCTGCACAACAACAATGATCCCTTTCTTGACAGAATAGACACATGCTCCTTCTGCACAACAACAATGATCACTTTCTTGACAGAATAGATACATGCTCCTTCTGCACAACCACAATGATCCCTTTCTTGACAGAATAGACACATGCTCCTTCTGCACAACAACAATGATCCCTTTCTTGACAGAATAGACACATGCTCCTTCTGCACAATAACAATGATCACTATCTTGACAGAATAGACACATGCTCCTTCTGCACAACACCAATGATCACTTTCTTGACAGAATAGACACATGCTCCTCCTGCCCAACACCAATGATCCCTTTCTTGACAGAATAGACACATGCTCCTCCTGCCCAACACCAATGATCCCTTTCTTGACAGAATAGACACATGCTCCTTCTGCACAACACCAATGATCACTTTCTTGACAGAATAGACACATGCTCCTCCTGCCCAACAACAATGATCCCTTTCTTGACAGAATAGACACATGCTCCTTCTGCACAACAACAATGATCACCTTCTTGACAGAATAGACACATGCTCCTTCTGCACAACAACAATGATCCCGTTCTTGACAGAATAGACACATACTCCTCCTGCCCAACACCAATGATCCCTTTCTTGACAGAATAGACACATGCTCCTTCTGCACAACACCAATGATCACTTTCTTGACAGAATAGACACATGATCCTTCCGCACAACACCAAAGATTCCTTTCTTGACAGAATAGTCACATGTTCCTTCTGCAAAACATCAATGACCCCTTTCTTGACAGAACATCAACATGCTCCTTCTGCACAACAGCAATGATCCATTTCTTGACAATAGTCACATGTTCCTTCTGCACAACACCAATTATTCCTTTCTTGAAAGAATAGTCACATGTTCCTCCTGACCAAAACTAATGATCCCTTTCTTGACAGAATAGTCACAGGCTCCTTCTGCACAACACCAATGATCCCTTTCTTGGCAGAATAGTCACATATTCCAACTGCACAACACCAATGATTTTTTCCTGGAGAGAATCGTCACAAGTTCCTTCTGCACAACACCAATGATTCCTTTCTTGACACAATAGTCACATGCTCCATCTGCACAACACCAATGTTCCCTTTCTTAACAGAATAGCAACATGCTCCTTCTGCACAACACCAATGATCCCTTTCTTGACAATAGTCACACGTTCCTTCTGCACAACACCAATGTTCCCTTTCTTGACAGAATAGTCACAAGGCCCTCCTGCACAACACCAATGATTCCTTTCTTGACAGAATTGACACATGCTCCTTCTGCACAACACCAATGATGCCTTTCTTGACAATAGCAACATGTTCCTTCCGCACAACACCAATGATCCCTTTCTTGACAGAATAGTCACATGCTCCCTGTGCACAACACCAATGTTCCATTTTTGACAGAATAGTCACGTGTTCCTTCTGCACATCACCGATAATCCCTTTCTTGAGAGAATAGTCACATGTTCTTTCTGCACAACACCAATGATCCCTTTCTTGACATAATAGCAACATTTTCCTTCTGCACAACACCAATGATCCCTTTCTTGAGAGAATAGTCACATGCTCCTTCTGCACAACAACAATGATTTGCTTTCTTCACAAAATAGTTAAATGCTCCTTCTGCACAAAACCAATGATGCCTTTCTTGACACAATAGCAACATGTTCCTTCTGCACAACACCAATGATTCCTTTGTTGACAGAATTGCCACATGTTCTTTCCTCACAACACTAATGATCCCTTTCTAGAAAGAATAGTCACATTCTCCTTCTGCACAACACCAATGATCCGTTTCTTGACAGAATAGATACATGCTCCTTCTGCACAACAACAATGATCCCTTTCTTGACAGAATAGACACATGCTCCTTCTGCACAACAACAATGATGACTTTCTTGACAGAATAGATACATGCTCCTTCTGCACAACAACAATGATCCCTTTCTTGACAGAATAGACACATGCTCCTTCTGCACAACAACAATGATCACTTTCTTGACAGAATAGACACATACTCCTTCTGCACAACAACAATGATCCCTTTCTTGATAGAATAGACACATGCTCCTTCTGCACAACACCAATGATCCCTTTCTTGACATAATAGCAACATTTTCCTTCTGCACAACACCAATGATTCCTTTCTTGACATAATAGCAACATTTTCCTTCTGCACAACACCAATGATCCCTTTCTTGAGAGAATAGCAACATATTCCTTCTGCACAAAATCAATGATCACTTTCTTGACAGAATAGTTACGTGCTCCTTCTGCACAACACCAATGATTCCTTTCTTCACAGAATAACCACATATTCCTTCCGCACAACACCAGTGATCCCTTTCTTGACAGAATAGTCACATGCTCCTTCTGCACAACAACAATGATCCCTTTCTTGACAGAATAGACACATGCTCCTTCTGCACAACACCAATGATCCCTTTCTTGACAGAATAGACACATACTCCTCCTGCACAACACCAATGATCCCTTTCTTGACAGAATAGACACATGCTCCTTCTGCACAACACCAATGATCACTTTCTTGACAGAATAGACACATGCTCCTTCTGCACAACAACAATGATCACTTTCTTGACAGAATAGTCACATGCTCCTTCTGCACAACACCAATGATCCCTTTCTTGACAGAATAGTCACATGCTCCTTCTGCACAACACCAATGATCCCTTTCTTGACAGAATAGACACATGCTCCTTCTGCACAACAACAATGATCACTTTCTTGACAGAATAGTCACATGCTCCTTCTGCACAACACCAGTGATCCCTTTCTTGACAGAATAGTCACATGCTCCTTCTGCACAACACTAATGATCCCTTTCTTGACAGAATAGGCACATACTCCTCCTGCCCAACACCAATGATCCCTTTCTTGACAGAATAGACACATGCCTTCTGCACAACACCAATGATCACTTTCTTGACAGAATAGACACATGCTCCTTCTGCACAACAACAATGATCACTTTCTTGACAGAATAGACACATGCTCCTTCTGCACAACAACAATGATCCCTTTCTTGACAGAATAGACACATGCTCCTTCTGCACAACACCAATGATCACTTTCTTGACAGAATAGACACATGCTCCTTCTGCACAACAACAATGATCACTTTCTTGACAGAATAGACACATACTCCTCCTGCCCAACACCAATGATCCCTTCTTTGACAGAATAGACACATGCTCCCTTCTGCACAACAACAATGATCACTTTCTTGACAGAATAGACACATGCTCCTTCTGCACAACAACAATGATCACTTTCTGACAGAATAGACACATGCTCCTTCTGCACAACAACAATGATCCCTTTCTTGACAGAATAGACATGCTCCTTCTGCACAACAACAATGATCACTTCTCTTGACAGAATAGACACATGCTCCTTCTGCACAACAACAATGATCACTTTCTTGACAGAATAGACACATGCTCCTTCTGCACAACAACAATGATCCCTTTCTTGACAGAATAGACACATGCTCCTCTGCACAACAACAATGATCATTTTGACAGAATAGACACATGCTCCTTCTGCACAACAACAATGATCCCCTTTCTTGACAGAATAGACACATGCTCCTTCTGCACAACAACAATGATCACTTCTTGACAGAACAGACACATGCTCCTTCTGCACAACAACAATGATCACTTTCTTGACAGAATAGACACATACTCCTCCTGCCCAACACCAATGATCCCTTTCTTGACAGAATAGACACATGCTCCTTCTGCACAACAACAATGATCACTTTCTTGACAGAATAGACACATGCTCCTTCTGCACAACAACAATGATCACTTTCTGACAGAATAGACACATACTCCTCCTGCCCAACACCAATGATCCCTTTCTTGACAGAATAGACACATGCTCCTTCTGCACAACAACAATGATCACTTTCTGACAGACACATGCTCCTTCTGCACAACAACAATGATCCCTTTCTTGACAGAATAGACACATGCTCCTTCTGGACAACAACAATGATCACTTTCTTGACAGAATAGACACATGCTCCTTCTGCAACAACAATGATCACTTTCTTGATAGAATAGACACATGCTCCTTCTGCACAACAACAATGATCACTTTCTTGACAGAATAGACACATACTCCTCCTGCCCAACACCAATGATCCCTTTCTTGACAGAATAGACACATGCTCCTCCTGCCCAACACCAATGATCCTTTCTCTTGACAGAATAGACACATGCTCCTTCTGCACAACAACAATGATCACTTTCTTGACAGAATAGACATGCTCCTTCTGCACAACAACAATGATCACTTTCTTGACAGAATAGTCACATGCTCCTTCTGCACAACAACAATGATCCCTTTCTTGACAGAATAGACACATGCTCCTTTCTGCACAACAACAATGATCCCTTTTGACAGAATAGACACATGCCTCCTGCCCAACACCAATGATCCCTTTCTTGACAGAATAGACACATGCTCCTTCTGCACAACAACAATGATCACTTTCTTGACAGAATAGACACATGCTCCTTCTGCACAACACCAACATCACTTTCTTGACAGAATAGACACATACTCCCCTTCTGCACAACAACAATGATCATTTTCTTGGACAATGACATGCCCTTCTGCACAACCACAATGATCCCTTTCTTGACAGAATAGACATGCTCCTTCTGCACAACAACAATGACATCACTTTCTTGACAGAATAGACACATGCTCCTTCTGCAACAACAACAATGATCACTTTCTTTGATGTGACACACATGCTCCTTCTGCACAACAACAATGATCACTTCTCTTTGACAGAATAGACATGCTCCTTCTGCACAACAACAATGATCCCTTTCTTTGACAGAATAGACACATGCTCCTTCTGCACAACCACAATGATCCCTTTCTTGACAGAATAGACACATGCTCCTTCTGCACAACAACAATGATCACTTTCTGACAGAATAGACACATGCTCCTTCTGCACAACAACAATGATCCCTTTCTGACAGAATAGACACATGCCCTCTGCACAACAACAATGACTACTTTTCTTGACAGAATAGACACATGCTCCTTCTGCACAACAACAATGATCACTTTCTTGACAGAATAGACACATACTCCTCCTGCCCAACACCAATGATCCTCTTTTGACAGAATAGACATGCTCCTTCTGCACAACACCAATGATCACTTTCTTGACAGAATAGACACACATACTCCTTTCCACAAATAACAATGATCCCTTTCTTGACAGAATAGACACATGCTCCTCCTGCCCAACACCAATGATCCCTTTCTTGACAGAATAGACACATGCTCCTTCTGCACAACAACAATGATCACTTTCTTGACAGAATAGACACATGCTCCTTCTGCACAACACCAATGATCACTTTCTTGACAGAATAGACACATACTCCTTTTTCAACAACAACAATGATCACTTTCACACAGAATAGATACATGCTCCCTTCTGCACAACAACAATGATCACTTTCTTGACAGAATAGACACATGCTCCTTCTGCACAACAACAATGATCCCCTTTCTGACAGAATAGACACATGCTCCTTCTGCACAACAACAATGATCACTTTGACAGAATAGATAATATGCTCCTTCTGCACAACAACAATGATCCCTTCTTGGACAGAACAGACACATGCTCCTTCTGCACAACACCACGATCCCTTTCTTGACAGAATAGACACATGCTCCTTCTGCACAACACCAATGATCACTTTCTTGACAGAATAGACACATGCTCCTTCTGCACAACAACAATGATCACTTTCGACAGAATAGCCTATGCTCCTTCTGCACAACACCAATGATCCCTTTCTTGACAGAATAGTCACATGCTCCTTCTGCACAACACCAATGATCCCTTTCTTGACAGAATAGACACATGCTCCTTCTGCACAACAACAATGATCACTTTCTTGACAGAATAGTCACATGCTCCTTCTGCACAACACCAGTGATCCCTTTCTTGACAGAATAGTCACATGCTCCTTCTGCACAACACCAATGATCCCTTTCTTGACAGAATAGGCACATGCCTTTCCTTCTATGCCACCTTTTAATGATCCCTTTCTTGACAGAACGAACACATGCACTCCTTCTACCAACACAATGATCACTTTCTTGACAGAATGACACATGCTCCTTCTGCACAACAACAATGATCACTTTTTCTTGACAGAATAGACACACATGCTCCTTCACACAACAACAATGATCCCTTTCTTGACAGAATAAACACATACTCCTTCACAACACCAATGATCACTTTCTTGACAGAATAGACACATGCTCCTTCTGCACAACAATAGTCACTTTCTTGACAGAATAAACACATACTCCTCCCTGCCCAACACCAGCCAGTCATAGCAAGCAGAATAGACATATATGCTGACAACAATGATCACTTTCTTGACAGAATAGACACATGCTCCCTTCTGCACAACAACAAGCAGTCAACACTGTGACAGAATAGACACATGCATATTCTGCACAACAACAGCAGATCCTTTCTTGACAGAATAGACACATGCTCCTTCTGCACAACAACAATGATCACTTTCTTGACAGAATAGACACATGCTCCTTCTGCACAACAGCAATGATCACTTTCTTGACAAATAGACACATGCTCCTCCTGCCCAACACAATGATCACTTTCTTGACAGAATAGACATGCTCCTTCTGCACAACAACAATGATCACTTTCTTGACAGAATAGACACATGCTCCACTTCTTTTTAAAAACAGCTGATCCCTTTCTTAGGCAAATCGGCCCACCCTTCTTCCCCCATGTAATGATCACTTTCTTGACAGAATGAACCCCATGCTCCTTCTGCACAACAACAATGATCTTTCTTGACAGAGACAGTACATACTCCCTCTGCCAACACCAGCCCAGTCCCTTTCTTGACAGAATAGACACATGCTCCTTCACCAGCAACAATGATCACTTTCTTGACAGAATAGACACATGCTCCTTCTGCACAACAACAATGATCACTTTCTTGACAGAATAGACACATACTCCTCCTGCCCAACACCAATGATCCCGCACCACTTGACAGAATAGACTTGTGTCATACATGCACAACAACAATGATCACTTTCTTGACCTTGTCTCCAAGCCACTTATACCACAACAACAGCAAATCCCCCTTACAGCCAAGGCCAGCCCACTCCTTCTGCACAACAACAATGATCACTTTCTTGACAGGAATAGACACATGCTCCTTCTGCACAACAACAATGATCACTGCTTGATAGAATGAACACATGCTCCTTCTGCACAACACCAATGATCACTTTCTTGACAGAATGAGCCACATACTCCTCCCTGCCCAAAACACCAATGATCCCTTTCTTCGACAGGGAACTGTTTATGCTCCTCCTGCACCCAACACCAATGATCCCTTTGCAGCCAGAGCAGACACATGCTCCTTCTGCACAACAACAATGATCACTTTCTTGACAGAATAGACCCACTTGCTCCACCACAACAACAATGATCACTGCAGCCAGGGCAAGTCATGCTCCTTCTGCACAACAACAATGATCCTTTCTTGACAGAATAGACACGTGCTTTCCTTCTGCACAGCAAGCAGCTTGATCCCTTTTTCTTGACAGAATAGACACATGCTCCTCCCTGCCCAACACCAGCCAGTCCCTTTCTTGACAGAATAGACACATGCTCCTTCTGCACAACAACAATGATCACTTTCTTGACAGAATAGACATGCTCCTTCTGCACAACACCAATGATACTTTCTGAAGCCAGAATAGACACATACTCCTTCTGCCAACAACAATGATCATTTTCTTGACAGAATAGATACATGCTCCCTTCTGCACAACCACAATGATCCCTTTCACTTGACAGAATAGACACATGCTCCTTCTGCACAACACAAAGCCAGTCCTTTCTTGACAGAATAGCCCACCCTTCCTTCTGCACAACAACAATGATCACTTTCTTGACAGAATAGACACATACTCCTTCTGCACAACAACAATGATCACTTTCTTGACAGAATAGACACACTCATGCACAACAACAATGATCCCTTTCTTGACAGAATAGACACATGCTCTGCCACCGCCTTAAACAATGATCCACTTTCTTGACAGAACTCGGGCACGCACTTGTACATCAACAATGATCACTTTCTTGACAGAATAGATACATGCTCCTTCTGCACAACCACAATGATCCCTTTCTTGACAGAATAGACACATGCTCCTTCTGCACAACAACAATGATCACTTTCTTGACAGAATAGACACATGCTCCTTCTGCACAACAACAATGATCCCTTTCTTGACAGAATAGACACATGCTCCTTCTGCACAACAACAATGATCACTTTCTTGACAGAATAGACACATGCTCCTTCTGCACAACAACAATGATCTCTTTCTTGACAGAATAGACACATACTCCTCCTGCCCAACACCAATGATCCCTTTCTTGACAGAATAGACACATGCTCCTTCTGCACAACACCAATGATCACTTTCTTGACAGAATAGACACATACTCCTTCTGCACAACAACAATGATCCCTTTCTTGACAGAATAGACACATGCTCCTCCTGCCCAACACCAATGATCCCTTTCTTGACAGAATAGACACATGCTCCTTCTGCACAACAACAATGATCACTTTCTTGACAGAATAGACACATGCTCCTTCTGCACAACAACAATGATCACTTTCTTGACAGAATAGACACATACTCCTTCTGCACAACAACAATGATCACTTTCTTGACAGAATAGATACATGCTCCTTCTGCACAACAACAATGATCACTTTCTTGACAGAATAGACACATGCTCCTTCTGCACAACAACAATGATCCCTTTCTTGACAGAATAGACACATGCTCCTTCTGCACAACAACAATGATCACTTTCTTGACAGAATAGATACATGCTCCTTCTGCACAACAACAATGATCCCTTTCTTGACAGAATAGACACATGCTCCTTCTGCACAACAACAATGATCACTTTCTTGACAGAATAGACACATGCTCCTTCTGCACAACACCAATGATCACTTTCTTGACAGAATAGACACATGCTCCTTCTGCACAACAACAATGATCACTTTCTTGATAGAATAGACACATGCTCCTTCTGCACAACAACAATGATCACTTTCTTGACAGAATAGACACATGCTCCTTCTGCACAACACCAATGATCACTTTCTTGACAGAATAGACACATGCTCCTTCTGCACAACACCAATGATCACTTTCTTGACAGAATAGACACATACTCCTTCTGCACAACAACAATGATCACTTTCTTGACAGAACAGACACATGCTCCTTCTGCACAACACCAATGATCACTTTCTTGACAGAATAGACACATGCTCCTTCTGCACAACAACAATGATCACTTTCTTGATAGAATAGACACATACTCCTTCTGCACAACAACAATGATCACTTTCTTGACAGAATAGACACATGCTCCTTCTGCACAACACCATTGGATCACTTTCTTGACAGAATAGAAGGCATGCTCCTTCTGCACAACACCAATGATCACTTTCTTGACAGAATAGACACATACTCCTTCTGCACAACAACAATGATCACTTTCTTGACAGAATAGACACATGCTCCTTCTGCACAACACCAATGATCACTTTCTTGACAGAATAGACACATACTCCTTCTGCACAACAACAATGATCACTTTCTTGACAGAATAGACACATACTCCTTCTGCACAACAACAATGATCCCTTTCTTGACAGAATAGACACATGCTCCTCCTGCCCAACACCAATGATCCCTTTCTTGACAGAATAGACACATGCTCCTTCTGCACAACAACAATGATCACTTTCTTGACAGAATAGACACATGCTCCTTCTGCACAACACCAATTATCCCTTTCTTGACAAAATAGACACATACTCCTTCTGCACAACAACAATGATCACTATCTTGACAGAATAGACACATGCTCCTTCTGCACAACAACAATGATCACTTTCTGACAGAATAGACACATGCTCCTTCTGCACAACACCAATGATCACTTTCTTGACAGAATAGACACATGCTCCTTCTGCACAACAACAATGATCACTTTCTTGACAGAATAGACACATACTCCTCCTGCCCAACACCAATGATCCCTTTCTTGACAGAATAGACACATGCTCCTTCTTGCACAACACCAATGATCACTTTCTTGACAGAATAGACACATACCTCTTCTGCACAACAACAATGATCCCTTTCTTGACAGAATAGACACATGCTCCTCCTGCCCAACACCAATGATCCCTTTCTTGACAGAATAGACACATGCTCCTTCTGCACAACAACAATGATCACTTTCTTGACAGAATAGACACATGCTCCTTCTGCACAACACCAATGATCACTTTCTTGACAGAATAGACACATACTCCTTCTGCACAACAACAATGATCATTTTCTTGACAGAACAGATACATGCTCCTTCTGCACAACCACAATGATCCCTTTCTTGACAGAATAGACACATGCTCCTTCTGCACAACAACAATGATCACTTTCTTGACAGAATAGACACATGCTCCTTCTGCACAACAACAATGATCACTTCTCTTTGACAGAATAGACACATGCTCCTTCTGCACAACAACAATGATCACTTTCTTGACAGAATAGACACATGCTCCTTCTGCACAACAACAATGATCCCTTTCTTGACAGAATAGACACATGCTCCTTCTGCACAAAAACAATGATCACTTTCTTGACAGAATAGACACATGCTCCTTCTGCACAACAACAATGATCACTTTCTTGACAGAATAGATACATGCTCCTTCTGCACAACCACAATGATCCCTTTCTTGACAGAATAGACACATGCTCCTTCTGCACAACAACAATGATCACTTTCTTGACAGAATAGACACATGCTCCTTCTGCACAACAACAATGATCCCTTCTTGACAGAATAGACACATGCTCCTTCTGCACAACAACAATGATCACTTTCTTGACAGAATAGACACATGCCCTTTCTGCACAACAACAATGATCACTTTCTTGACAGAATAGACACATACTCCTCCTGCCCAACACCAATGATCCCTTTCTTGACAGAATAGACACATGCTCCTTCTGCACAACACCAATGATCACTTTCTTGACAGAATAGACACATACTCCTTCTGCACAACAACAATGATCCCTTCTTTACAGAATAGACACATGCTCCCCCTGCCCAACACCAATGATCCCTTTCTTGACAGAATAGACACATGCCCTTTCCTGCACAACAACAATGATCACTTTGACAGAATAGACAATATGCTCCTTCTCACACAACACCACAATGATCACTTTCTTGACAGAATAGACACATACTCCTTCTGCACAACAACAATGATCACTTTCTTGACAGAATAGATACATGCTCCTTCTGCACAACAACAATGATCACTTTCTTGACAGAATAGACACATGCCTTCTGCACAACACCAATGATCACTTTCTTGACAGAACAGACACATACTCCTTCTGCACAACACCAATGATCACTTCTTGACAGAATAGACACATGCCCTTCTGCACAACAACAATGATCACTTTCTTGACAGAATAGACACATGCTCCTTCTGCACAACAACAATGATCACTTTCTTGACAGAATAGACACATGCTCCTTCTGCACAACAACAATGATCACTTTCTTGACAGAATAGACACATACTCCTCCTGCCCAACACCAATGATCCCTTCTTTGACAGAATAGACACATGCTCCTCCTGCCCAACACCAATGATCCCTTTCTTGACAGAATAGACACATGCTCCTTCTGCACAACACCAATGATCACTTTCTTGACAGAATAGACACATGCTCCTTCTGCACAACAACAATGATCACTTTCTTGACAGAATAGACACATGCTCCTCCTGCCCAACACCAATGATCCCTTTCTTGACAGAATAGACACATACTCCTCCTGCCCAACACCAATGATCCCTTTCTGACAGAATAGACACATGCTCCTCCTGCCCAACACCAATGATCCCTTTCTTGACAGAATAGACACATGCTCCTTCTGCAACAACAATGATCACTTTCTTGACAGAATAGACACATGCTCCTCCTGCCCAACACCAATGATCCCTCTGGACAGAATAGACAGACAGCTCCTTCTGCACAACCACAATGATCCCTTTCTTGACAGAATAGACACATGCTCCTTCTGCACAACACCAATGATCCCTTTCTTGACAGAATAGACACATGCTCCTCCTGCACAACAACATTGATCCCTTCTTGACAGAATAGACACATGCTCCTTCTGCACAACAACAATGATCCCTTTCTTGACAGAATAGACACATACTCCTCCTGCCCAACACCAATGATCCCTTTCTTGACAGAATAGACACATGCTCCTCCTGCCCAACACCAATGATCCCTTTCTTGACAGAATAGACACATGCTCCTTCTGCACAACAACAATGATCACTTTCTTGACAGAATAGAGGTATGCTCCTTCTGCACAACCACAATGATCCCTTTCTTGACAGAATAGACACATGCTCCCTTCTGCACAACAACAATGATCACTTTCTTGACAGAATAGACACATGCTCCTTCTGCACAACACCAATGATCACTTTCTTGACAGAATAGACACATGCTCCTTCTGCACAACACCAATGATCACTTTCTTGACAGAATAGACACATACTCCTTCTGCACAACAACAATGATCACTTTCTTGACAGAACAGACACATGCTCCTTCTGCACAACACCAATGATCACTTTCTGGACAGAACAGACACATGCTCCTTCTGCACAACAACAATGATCACTTTCTTGATAGAATAGACACATACTCCTTCTGCACAACAACAATGATCACTTTCTTGACAGAATAGACACATGCTCCTTCTGCACAACACCATTGATCACTTTCTTGACAGAATAGACACATGCTCCTTCTGCACAACACCAATGATCACTTTCTTGACAGAATAGACACATACCCTTCTTGCACAACAACAATGATCACTTTCTTGACAGAATAGACACATACTCCTTCTGCACAACAACAATGATCCCTTTCTTGACAGAATAGACACATGCTCCTCCTGCCCAACACCAATGATCCCTTTCTTGACAGAATAGACACATGCTCCTTCTGTACAACAACAATGATCACTTTCTTGACAGAATAGACACATGCTCCTTCTGCACAACACCAATTATCCCTTTCTTGACAAAATAGACACACCCTCCCTTCTCTCACCAACAATCACGATCACTACCTTGATGAATAGGATGCTGTCTCTTTCTGCACAACAACAGCTGCCTACTTTTCTGACAGAATAATGTTGCTCCTTCCTGACAATACCAATGATCACTTTCTGACAGAATGGTGGTCATTAGCTGCTCCTCTGCACAACACAATGATCACTTTCTTGACAGAATGAACACATGCTCCTTCTGCACAACACCAGCTGATCACTTTCTTGACAGAATAGACACATACTCCTTCTGCACAACAACAATGATCCCTTTCTTGACCAGAATAGACACATGCTCCTCCTGCCCAACACCAATGATCCTTTCTTGACAGAATAGACACATGCTCCTTCTGCACAACAGCAATGATCACTTTCTTGACAGAATAGACACATGCTCCTTCTGCACAACACCAATGATCACTTTCTTGACAGAATAGACACATATAAACTGCACAACAACAATGATCATTTTCTTGACAGAATAGATACATGCTCCTTCTGCACAACCACAATGATCCCTTTCTTGACAGAATAGACACATGCTCCTTCTGCACAACAACAATGATCACTTTCTTGACAGAATAGACACATGCTCTTCTGCACAGCAACAATGATCACTTTCACTTGACCAGAATAGACACATGCTCCTTCTGCACAGCAACAATGATCACTTTCTTGACAGAATAGACACATGCTCCTTCTGCACAACAACAATGATCCCTTTCTTGACAAAGATAGACACATGCTCCTTCTGCACAACAACAATGATCACTTTCTTGACAGAATAGACACATGCTCACTTCTGCACAACAACAATGATCACTTTCTTGACAGAATAGATACATGCTCCTTCTGCACAACCACAATGATCCCTTTCTTGACAGAATAGACACATGCTCCTTCTGCACAACAACAATGATCACTTTCTTGACAGAATAGACACATGCTCCTTCTGCACAACAACAATGATCCTTTCTTGACAGAATGAACACATGCTCCTTCTGCACAACAATGATCACTTTCTTGACAGAATAGACACATGCTCCCTTCTGCACAACAACCAAATGATCACTTTCTTGACAGAATAGACACATACTCCTCCCTGCCCAACACCAATGATCGCTTTCTTGACAGAATAGACACATGCTCCTTCTGCACAACACCAATGATCACTTTCTTGACAGAATAGACACATACTCCTTCTGCACAACAACAATGATCCCTTTCTTGACCAGAATAGACACATGCTCCTCCTGCCCAACACCAATGATCCCTTTCTTGACAGAATAGACACATGCTCCTTCTGCACAACAACAATGATCACTTTCTTGACAGAATAGACACATGCTCCTTCTGCACAACACCAATGATCACTTTCTTGACAGAATGAGCCCATACTCCTTCTGCACAACAACAATGATCACTTTCTTGACAGAATAGATACATGCTCCTTCTGCACAACAATAATGATCACTTTCTTGACAGAATAGACACATGCTCCTTCTGCACAACACCAATGATCACTTTCCAATGACAGAATAGACACATACTCCTTCTGCACAACACCAATGATCCTTTCTTGACCAGAATAGACACATGCTCCTTTCTGCACAACAACAATGATCCCTTTCTTGACAGAATAGACACATGCTCCTTCTGCACAACAACAATGATCACTTTCTTGACAGAACTGAGCACGTGCTCCTTCTGCACAACAACAATGATCACTTTCTTGACAGAATAGACATACTCCTCCCTGCCCAACACCAATGATCCCTTTCTTGACAGAATAGACACAGCTTGCTCCTCCTGCCCAACACCAATGATCCCTTTCTTGACAGAATAGACACATGCTCCTTCTGCACAACACCAATGATCACTTTCTTGACCAGAATAGACACATGCTCCTTCTGCACAACAACAATGATCACTTTCTTGACAGAATAGACACATGCTCCACCTGCCCAACACCAATGATCCCTTTCTTGACAGAATAGACACATACTCCTCCTGCCCAACACCAATGATCCCTTTCTTGACCAGAATAGACACATGCTCCTCCTGCCCAACACCAATGATCCCTTTCTTGACAGAATAGACCTGTGCTCCTTCTGCACAACAACAATGATCACTTTCTTGACAGAATAGACACATGCTCCTCCTGCCCAACACCAATGATCCCTTTCTTGACAGAATAGATACATGCTCCTTCTGCACAACCACAATGATCCCTTTCTTGACAGAATAGACACATGCTCCTTCTGCACAACACCAATGATCCCTTTCTTGACAGAATAGACATGCTCCTCCTGCACAACAACATTGATCCCTTTCTTGACAGAATAGACACATGCTCCTTCTGCACAACAACAATGATCCCTTTCTTGACAGAATAGACACATACTCCTCCTGCCCAACACCAGCCAGTCCCTTTCTTGACAGAATAGACACATGCTCCTCCTGCCAACACCAATGATCCTTTCTTGACAGAATAGACACATGCCTCCTTCTGCACAACAACAATGATCACTTTCTTGACAGAATAGATACATGCTCCTTCTGCACAACCACAATGATCCCTTTCTTGACAGAATAGACACATGCTCCTTCTGCACAACAACAATGATCACTTTCTTGACCAGAATAGATACATGCTCCTTCTGCACAACAACATTGATCCCTTTCTTGACAGAATAGACACATGCTCCTTCTGCACAACAACAATGATCACTTTCTTGACAGAATAGACACATACTCCTCCCTGCCACCCAACACCAATGATCCCGTTCTTGACAGAATAGACACATGCTCCTTCTGCACAACAGCAATGATCACTTTCTTGACAGAATAGACACATGCTCCTTCTGCACAACACCAATGATCACTTTCTTGACAGAATAGACACATGCTCCTTCTGCACAACAACAATGATCACTTTCTTGACAGAATAGACACATGCTCCTTCTGCACAACAACAATGATCCCTTTCTTGACAGAATAGACACATGCTCCTTCTGCACAACAACAATGATCACTTTCTTGACAGAATAGACACATGCTCCTTCTGCACAACAACAATGATCACTTTCTTGACAGAATAGACACATACTCCTCCTGCCCAAGACCAATGATCCCTTTCTTGACAGAATAGACACATGCTCCTCCTGCCCAACACCAATGATCCCTTTCTTGACAGAATAGACACATGCTCCTTCTGCACAACAACAATGATCCCTTTCTTGACAGAATAGACACATGCTCCTTCTGCACAACACCAATGATCCCTTTCTTGACAATAGTCACACGTTCCTTCTGCACAACACCAATGTTCCCTTTCATGACAGAATAGTCACAAGGCCCTTCTGCACAACACCAATGATTCCTTTCTTGACAGAATAGACACATGCTCCTTCTGCACAACACCAATGATGCCTTTCTTGACACAATAGCAACATGTTCCTTCCGCACAACACCAATGATCCCTTTATTGACAGAATAGTCACATGCTCCCTGTGCACAACACCAATGTTCCATTTTTGACAGAATAGTCACGTGTTCCTTCTGCACATCACCGATAATCCCTTTCTTGAGAGAATAGTCACATGTTCTTTCTGCACAACACCAATGATCCCTTTCTTGACATAATAGCAACATTTTCCTTCTGCACAACACCAATGATCCCTTTCTTGAGAGAATAGTCACATGCTCCTTCTGCACAACAACAATGATTTGCTTTCTTCACAAAATAGTTAAATGCTCCTTCTGCACAACACCAATGATGCCTTTCTTGACACAATAGCAACATGTTCCTTCCGCACAACACCAATGATCCCTTTCTTGACAGAATAGTCACATGCTCCCTGTGCACAACACCAATGTTCCATTTTTGACAGAATAGTCACGTGTTCCTTCTGCACATCACCGATAATCCCTTTCTTGAGAGAATAGTCACATGTTCTTTCTGCACAACACCAATGATCCCTTTCTTGACATAATAGCAACATTTTCCTTCTGCACAACACCAATGATCCCTTTCTTGAGAGAATAGTCACATGCTCCTTCTGCACAACAACAATGATTTGCTTTCTTCACAAAATAGTTAAATGCTCCTTCTGCACAACACCAATGATGCCTTTCTTGACACAATAGCAACATGTTCCTCCTGCCCAACACCAATGATCCCTTTCTTGACAGAATAGATACATGCTCCTTCTGCACAACCACAATGATCCCTTTCTTGACAGAATAGACACATGCTCCTTCTGCACAACAACAATGATCACTTTCTTGACAGAATAGACACATGCTCCTTCTGCACAACAACAATGATCACTTTCTTGACAGAATAGACACATACTCCTCCTGCCCAACACCAATGATCCCTTTCTTGACAGAATAGACACATGCTCCTTCTGCACAACAGCAATGATCACTTTCTTGACAGAATAGACACATGCTCCTTCTGCACAACACCAATGATCACTTTCTTGACAGAATAGACACATGCTCCTTCTGCACAACAACAATGATCACTTTCTTGACAGAATAGACACATGCTCCTTCTGCACAACAACAATGATCCCTTTCTTGACAGAATAGACACATGCTCCTTCTGCACAACAACAATGATCACTTTCTTGACAGAATAGACACATGCTCCTTCTGCACAACCACAATGATCACTTCCTTGACAGAATAGACACATACTCCTCCTGCCCAAGACCAATGATCCCTTTCTTGACAGAATAGACACATGCTCCTCCTGCCCAACACCAATGATCCCTTTCTTGACAGAATAGACACATGCTCCTTCTGCACAACAACAATGATCCCTTTCTTGACAGAATAGACACATGCTCCTTCTGCACAACAACAATGATCCCTTTCTTGACAGAATAGACACACGCTCCTTCTGCACAACACCAATGATCCCTTTCTTGACAGAATAGTCACAATGCCCTTCTGCACAACACCAATGATTCCTTTCTTGACAGAATAGTTAAATGCTCCTTCTGCACAACACCAATGATGCCTTTCTTGACACAATAGCAACATGTTCCTTCCGCACAACACCAATGATCCCTTTCTTGACAGAATAGTCACATGCTCCCTGTGCACAACACCAATGTTCCATTTTTGACAGAATAGTCACGTGTTCCTTCTGCACATCACCGATAATCCCTTTCTTGAGAGAATAGTCACATGTTCTTTCTGCACAACACCAATGATCCCTTTCTTGACATAATAGCAACATTTTCCTTCTGCACAACACCAATGATCCCTTTCTTGAGAGAATAGTCACATGCTCCTTCTGCACAACAACAATGATTTGCTTTCTTCACAAAATAGTTAAATGCTCCTTCTGCACAACACCAATGATGCCTTTCTTGACACAATAGCAACATGTTCCTTCTGCACAACACCAATGATTCCTTTGTTGACAGAATTGCCACATGTTCTTTCCTCACAACACTAATGATCCCTTTCTAGACAGAATAGTCACATTCTCCTTCTGCACAACACCGATAATCCCTTTCTTGAGAGAATAGACACATGCTCTTCTGCACAACACCAATGATCCGTTTCTTGACAGAATAGTCACATGTTCCTTCTGCACAACACCAATGATCCCTTTCTTGACATAATAGCAACATTTTCCTTCTGCACAACACCAATGATCACTTTCTTGACAGAATAGTTACGTGCTCCTTCTGCACAACACCAATGATTCCTTTCTTGATAGAATAGACACATGTTCCTCCTGCACAACACCAATGATTCCTTTCTTGACACAATATTCACATGTTCCTTCTGCACAACACCAATGATCCCTTTCTTGACAGAATAGTTACGTGCTCCTTCTGCACAACACCAATGATTCCTTTCTTCACAGAATAACCACATATTCCTTCCGCACAACACCAGTGATCCCTTTCTTGACAGAATAGTCACATGCTCCTTCTGCACAACACCAATGATCCCTTTCTTGACAGAATAGCAACATGCTCCTTCTGCACAACACAAATGATCCCTTTCTTGACAGAACAGTCACATGCTTCTTCTGCACAACTCCAATGATCCCTTTCTTTTCAGAATATTCATATGTTCCTTCTGCACAACATTGTTTTTGTAACAACCAGCGATTGTCACGAGGACCAAACATTGAATTCATCCATTTTCGTTCGAAGCTGGTTTTTAAATACAGGAAAAATACCTCACTGGTATAATTTTCACAAGATTAAAGATTTCACGCGAGTCAAGTCAAGAAAAATATCAAGAATGGAATACCAGTCGGTATGCTGGTAATAGAAATAATCCCTGTAAATTCACATCATCTAAAAGAGTCCTAAGAAATATCAGAACAGATACTACAGCCTGATCCGAATTGTCAAGATGACAGAGTTGCGATGCTTGACATGAGTCAAGAGTATTGATAAGAAACAAATCGAGTAAACAATTTAGAAATCAGATGAAGAAGCATGTTGATTAGAATTATTAGGGAGACGTGTAATGCAATCTTTTATTTGACTGAGAGAAAAAAGTCTCTATATCAGTATAATATTTTTTTGCATTATGACTTTTTGTTATGATTCATTTGTTAGGGATCGGATTATTCCGCAAAGTAACTTCAGGAGATCTTGTAACTGCAGTTTTCGATTATATTTTTTACTCGTACATTTGATATTTTTGAAGATCTCAAATTGTTTTGCTCTTTAAAAAATCACGTATTTCACAAGATTAAAAGAAAACTTGATTCTACTTACAAATCTGAACTTATTTTATTTATGTTTTCAGGGGCAGAATTTATCCGAACAGGTAAAATATATTTTCTTCATATGAAATAAATCCAAAAAATAAATCCATTTGAAAGCAAAACACTTTCCTCGTTTGCTTTTATAATTTATAAATTTTGTTTTTTTATTCTATTCTTTTTTTAGCATAACATTTCGGCCGATGCAGTTTTTGGTCTTTGAATTTTTATGATGTAGAATTTTTGCTGTTTTTTAAATGCACCAATATTTTATCAGTTAATATTCTTATTGTTTAAAAGCATCTAAGAGTTTTTAGATTTTTTAATAAAGTTTTTTTTTTCATGTATTGTTATCCTCCATGTTTGTCGCCTATTCACAGAATTGGAAGTTAATTTATTTTTCGGAAGTGATTTGGAGAGGGACAAATTTCCTTTCAATAGTCAGATTCAATCAAAAGCGAATCACTGTTGCTTTATTTGGTCTGGAGCTATCTAATCTTCGCGCTTTCCAACATGGATAAAGTTCAAAAGCATGTTGCTGTTTCATGAGGAAACACCTATTCTCAGCTTCCAGCCTCATTCCTCCAGACGCACGACGTTACGTCTGGAGGACACTTTGTTGCTATTTTCATGATAAAGTTTCAAATGATCTCCATTCATTCATTCCACCATTTGAAGCCATGATAGACTGAAAATACCATGCCACGTTTTTTTTCCCCAAAGAAATGTAATTTTGGGGAACAGACTCATGCGTGGTGACCCTGAACGCTACAATCAAGTTATGTTTCAATTGTTATTTGTCCTTCTTATCCTCATAACCACTTTCTACCATTTTATTTTTTCCACGCATATTGCAACTTATCCTTCATAAATATTTAAGCCTCATTATCTACCTTGAGTAGCTCTTATGCCTAATACTTGGTGCTAGAAGAAAAAAGATGGCTAGGTATTCCACAAGATGAAATCAAAAGAAAATAAATTTCAATTTGTAAAACTAAATATATTTTCTTTATTTTTGCAGGTTTGGCATGACCGACAGAAGGTGAAAAATATTTTTATTATCTTATAAAATAAATCCATTTTTAAAACAACGTTTTCCTCGTTCACGTTTATAATATGAATTTTATTGCATAGCTTTCTAAGACTTGCCAAATTTTTAAACAAACTTTTCAAATCAGGATTCTCATATTAACGTCATGCGTGGTGTTCAGCTCAGTCAAAAATGTCTAAACTATTCTCTAAATACGACCATTTTTTAGATCAGTCATTTAAAATGGAATTTACTGAAATGTTGATATTTGTGAAAATCTTAATATTTTCTGTTTATTTTTCACGTAATCCATAATATGCATCCCGTTAAAAGAAAATTTGATTGTACTTGTCAACCTAAACTTAATTTTCTTTTTTTGCAGGTTTCGTTTTGGTTTTAATAGGTAAAATATACTTTCTTTTTCTTGTGAAAATAAATCCAAAAAATATATCAATTTCAAAGCAAATTGTTTTCCTCGTTTCCTTTTTTTTTTTTTTTTGCATATATCATATCATTTTTCTCGGTATTCTTTTTAGCATAAACTTTCGGCCAATCCATTCGTTGAACTTTGAATTATTGTGATAGCATTTTTTAACGCTACAATATTTTATTTGATTAATATTTTTGCTGTTTAAAAATCTATCTAAACTTATTTATAAATAGAACTTTGTGTGTGTGTGTGTGTGTGTGTGTGTGTGTGTGTGTGTGTGTGTGTGTGTGTGTCTTAGCTAGATTTTGTGTCGAGGTACCCCCGATAAATATCAAAAATCGATAATCGAAAAAATCGGGTTATAGAAGGAGTGATCCGATTTTAATCAAATTTGATACACTCACAGACAAAGACATAAGAAACGATATTCAGACGTTTCAAGGTTGCAGTTCTTACAATAGTGCGGAAAATCGATAATATATATATATATTATCGATTATATTATCGATATATATATATATATATATATATATATATATATATATAAAAGGCAAGATGTTTGAGTGTGTGTCTATTTATCTGCCCGTATGTCTGTATTTTTTTCAGCCCTTTTATTTTAGTTTTTGCTTCGGGTTTGGCTCTAAGTAGATATAATTGTAGTTCTTAGTCTCAGCCATGATACCATTTACTCAGAGGACTTATTTAGCATTCAAAATTCAGTTTACGACGAAAAAATCTTATTTGATATCGATACCAGGAAATCAAAATTTGACTTACATCCATTCATTTTTCTTTCAGTCTACGGTTTCGCTTTAACTGGAAACAACTATTGCTTTTTGGTCTTTCGTGCCAACGTCCAAAGAGTCTGAGCTCCAGGACTATGGATTAGTTTTAAAGCTTTCATTACACCCGAGCAACGTCGGGCTATCCTGCTAGTATATATATAAATAGAAGATATTTAAAATTCATAGAGATCCACTGTACCATAACGCTTCCATATAGGAGGATAGATATCACATAATACTGCAATATTCTTTCTTTGTCTCCAACGAAATCTTTCTGTGTCTCAGTACTCTACTTCGCCTTTGAAATGTGTCTTTGGCCATTCTAATCCGCCTTCAGATCTCAGTGTCGCACTTCTGTCCTCTGTCAGAACGCTTCCCAGACCAAGAACACTCAAAACGACTCTGAACTTGGGAAGCCGAGGACGAGAAAGGAAAAACCAACTTGATTATAAAACTATCAACAAGAGATTCAGGAATGCAGTTTTCCACTGAAAAACCTATTCAAGTACCGACTGCAGAAACGACAACCTGCTAGATCTGTGCAAACTAAGGGTGAAACTCCGGAGATTTAAGAAACCTAATACAGTACTCAGATTCCAATACAACAAACTCATGAACGACCCGAACCTGCAGGAAAGCTATGCAGATAGCATGAAAAACAAATACGAAAAACAAATTGGAAACGGAATCTCAAAATGTTTTTAGATAAACTCGTCAAATCGTCATTCTTTTATTAGATGCCATGCATAGTGTCCAACAGAGTTAGAAAGGTGCAAACTATCCTTTAAATACAACTATTTTCTTAGACCGGTCTACGGCTTTATCGTGTTAAATACACCGGTTCCTGTTTGATCACCGAAGTTAAGCAACATCGAGCCTGGTCAGTACTTAATGGATAACCATTTGGGAATACCAGGTGCTGTAAACTTAAGGACCAAGAATGGTCTACCGGTCCTTCAGGTTTGGGGGTAGGGTGCAGGGCTAACACCCCTGCCCCGTACAAAAACAGTTTGTTGCAGCAACAAAAAGTTGCTGCCCTATGTACTATCTGGGTGTGATGGATAAATGATGATGATTTTCTTAGATCAATCATAAAAAATAATTGGAATTTCTAAATGTTGATATTTGTGAAGATCTTTAATTGTTTTGCTGTTGATTATTCACGTATTCCACAAGATTCATCAACTTGACAGAAAACTGAATTCTAATTGTAAACCTAAACCTATTTTCTTTATTTTTCAGGTATCATCTTGGTTTTAATAGGTAAAATATCCTTTCTTTATCTTATGAAATACATCCAAGAATATCCATTAAATATATCCATTAAATATATCCATTAAATATATCCATTTTTAAAACAAAACGCTTTCTCTATTTTATCAAACGTACTTTTCGGATTTTACTCTGTAAACTTTTCAGCATAAAATTTTGAACAATGTATTCTTTAGCCTTGTAATTTTTATGATGTCATAATTTTGTAATTTTCTTAACGCAAAAATATTGTATTATTTGACTAATATAGGCATTTTAACACATAGATTGCTTAGACTTGCCATGTTCTGGAATAACCTTGTCAGATCGGGATTCTTATATGGGTTTCATGCAGGGTGTCCAACTTAGTCGGAAATGCCTCAGCTATCCTCTAAATACAGGCGTTTTCTTATATTAATCGTTAAAAATGTAATTCACTGGAATTTCTAAATGTTAATATTTGTGAAGATCTTAATTTTTGTTGTTGTTGATTAGTCACGGATTCCACAATATGCATCTTGAACGAAAATTGGATTCCAAACCTAAATTTACTTTCTTTACTTTGCAGGTTTCATCTTAATTTAAAAAGGTAAAATATACTTTTTTTATCTAAAATAAATTCAATAAATAAATCCATTTTTAAAGCAAATTCCTTTCTTCGTTTACATTGATCGTATATCATTTTGGAATTTTTCTTCTTATTCTTTTTAGCATTAAAATTTCGGCCGATCCATTCGTTGACGTTTGAAATTTTCGCAATGGCGTTTTTTTGTTGATTTTGAAACGCTAAAAATATTTTCTTTGATTAATATTTTTGCTGCTTAAAACATACTTTGGTTTCTGGAATTTTAAACATACTCTCTTTTTTTTTTCTTTGCAGTGATCACAGGACAGACAGAAAGTGAAAAAATCTTCTCATTATCTTATGAAATACAGTGTAAGAGAGTTGTTAGTACCTGATAAGATTTCTCTTATATCAGAGTTTCTCTTATATCAGAGTTTGGTCTATTTTATATACATTACCACAGGCTATAATTTGGGACCAGAGAAAATCTCTCTTATATCCGGGTTTCACATATATCCGGGTCTATTATATCCGTGTTATACTGTAATTCAAGAAATAAATCCATTTTAAAACAAAACGCTTTCCCTCTTTCATCTAGCATACTTTTGAATTTGAATCCGTATTCTTTTCAGCGTAAAGTCTCAGCCGATGTATTCTTTAGCCTTAGAATTTTTATAACTTAATAATTTTTTAAAACACATACATTGTATTCGTTGACTAATATATTCTTCAACCGTCTTTCATTATAAGGATTTTAACCCTAAGATTTGGTTAAACTTGTTGTTGTGGGATCTCCTCTTTTCTATGATAATGGACTCGATTTGAGTAAACACATGCTTCTGCCATAAAGAGAACAGGGACTGATCCGTAAGTTACCGAGCGATACCGAAGTTACACTGAGAATACCGCGTCAGTAGTCATAATAGCTCTGAGCTTCACTCAGCCAGAATAATATTACACGGATATACTAATTCCAGCACGGCTTCACTTCAAAAACTTTTACATATATTACATAAAACTTTTATATATATATATATATATTCCTTACTAATCGTATTGCTGGATTACTAATCTGCGTTCAAGTTAGGGTTAGGTTAGGGGTTAGGGTTAGGGTTAGGGACAAGTTATTTACGTTTAATATAACCTATTTTTCTATCTAAAATCTTTGTTTTGTTGTTCATTATTTTGTGTGGTTCCTCACTCGGAATCCACAACACGTGCTATGTTGTTATATAACCTTGTCCGATCTGGATTCTAATATGGATGTCATGCATAGTGTCCATCTTCTTCAAAAATGTCGAAATTATCCTGTAAATATAAACATTTTCTTAGATAAATCATTAAAAATGGCTTCTTTAAGTGAATTCTTTAAGTTTTAAAGAAAACAATCTTTCATATGATCTCATAGGCCAGCACTACAACCATCTTCCATTCTATGGATTTTAGTCCATATATTGCTTAGACTTAGACCATGTTATTAAATAAACTTGTCGAATCTTGGTTCCTATATTGATGTCATGCATGGTATCCAGTCCAGTAAGAAATGTCTAAACTACCTTATAAATACAACCGTTTTCTGAGATCAACCATGAAAAATGGCTTCAAACGAATGAATCATCAGAAAGAAGAGCATATTTCATCAGATCTCACTGACTGGTGCTACAGAATCACAAAAAAACAAAACAAAAAAAACAATAACTGTTGTGGATTCCGGGTGAGAAACCACAAAAAATAATGAACAACAAAACAGATATTTGAGATAGAAAAATAGGTTATATTTAACGTAAATAACTTGTCCCTAACCCTAACCCTAACCCCTAACCTAACCCTAACTTGAACGCAGATTAGTAATCCAGAAATATGATTAGTAAGAAATATATATATATATATATATATATATAAGTCTTGAAGTGAAGCCGTGTTCAAATAATATATCCGTGTAATATTATTCTGGCTGAGTGGAGTTCAGAGCTACTATGCCAAATGACGCGGTATTCTCTGTGTAACTTCGGTATTGTTTGGTAACTTACGGATCAGTTCCGATGTCTCTAAACGGATCTCTCTATGGCAGGAGTATATGTATACTCAAGTCGAGTCCATTACATAGAAAATGGGGAGGTCCCACAACACCCACTCCATAGCTTCTTTTTTAGGAGTAGTTAATATTTTTTCCGCTTAGGGTCTATGATTAGTGGTTCCGTAAATTTCCGTTTTCTGCTATTTCTTCTAATTTCTGTATTTACTTGAGGTCTCTGAATCTCAAAAGCTTCAAAGATTTCTTCCATCGTGTCATCGTTTTCTGTGGGTGACGAGCTTGGATCCTCACTCCTTCTTTTCTGTATTTGGTTTATGCGTCTTCTGTGGGTAAATTTTTCTCCCTGTATTGTGTACATAGCATTTCCTGGTCTTTTTATTATTGTTCCCGGTTCCCAATATCCCATATTATTTTTGAACATTCTGAAGTAAACTCGTTCACCTTGTTTGAACGATCATTTCGTAACTATGGGTGTATTCCTGGTTTTACTTTTGTATGGTAGCAGTTTATCGAAAACAGACCGTATATTGCGAGCACACATCGCCTCAGCTGGTGAAAGTACAGATGGTGTGCTTCTGTTTGGGGTAATTCGGTATATTTGTAAGAACTGTTGTAACGCTCTTTCAGTTGGTATATACCCAGTTTTTTTAATGCTCTCTTTAGAGTGTCCACGAACCTTTCGGTTTGGCCGTTCGATCATGGATGGCAAGGCACTATTTTTATGTGTTTTACTTGGTACGCCTCGCAACATTTTTGGAAATCACTTGAGGTAAATTGCGTACCATTGTCCGTGACTAAACAATCTATCACTCCGAATCTTGCAAATAATTCGTGTAGGCAGTTTATGGTATTTTCTGTTGTTGGATTTTTATACCTGAAAACTTCAGGCCATTTACTAAAACTGTCTACCGTTATTAAGTAGTAGTAACCGTCAATGGGTCCTGCGTAGTCTGCATGGACTCTCAACCAAGGTTTGTCCATCTTTGGCCATGGATTCTGTATGATAGGTGGTGACTTTGCTGCCGCCGCGCAGCCCTTACATTTTTCCACCATCTGCGTAATATTATTATCCAATTGGAGTAGATAGACTGAACTATCGCCCGGTTCACACTCCACCCACGTCTATTGAACAGGTGAATAGGCTCATCCCTTGTTCCCTGTTTAGGATGTGGTTTCCGGCTTTCTCTTTTTCAATCCTTTCACTCTTTTCTTTTTTCTTTTTTTTTTTTCAATTGGAGTAGATAGACTAAACTATCGCCCGGTTCACATTCCATCCAAGTCTATTGAACAGGTGAAAAGGCTCATCCCCTGTTCCCTGTTTAGGGTGTGGCTTCCGGCTTTCTCTTTTCCAATCTTTTCACTCTTTTCCTTTTTTTCAATTGGAGTAGATAGACTAAACTATCGCCCGGTTCACACTCCAATATCGTCTATTGAACAGGTTAAGAGGCTCACCCCTGTTTCCTGTTTAGGATGTGGTTTCCGGCTTTCTTTTTTCCAATCTTTTCACTATTACGTAGCCCCCTGCACATCAGTGGCGTTACCGCCTTGCTCTTGGTGATACGATTAAAAAACATGTTAGGCGAGTACACGTAACTTATCATAAGTGTATTCATGCGGTTTTTGCAGGATGTTCTAAATTATTCTTTGTAAGGATTTTGATATTACCACTATTTCATTGTAGAGTAGGACATTATCGCAAATTGAAAAACTGTCTGCCAAGTTCCTTTCTTTATCTCCAATGTTTTTTCTTTGTGGTTTTTATGAATCCGTCTGTTTCTGCTTCTCTTCTTATTCCTAATAGTGTTACCGGTAAATCTCTCACCGTATTAACACTTTACTGATTTCGTCCTCGGCTCTCAAAGCCGCTATTACCGAGTCTTCTAAAGGTTCACTTTTCATAGGTATCAGTCTCGATAATCCATACGCATGACCAATTATTTTCGATGGTATGAATTCTAATTTGAAATTATAGTTTAGTAATATCGTTCCCCACCTCAGCAGTCTATTTGCGGTGTAAACTGGTAATCCTTTCTTTGATCCAAATATGGTAAGGAGCGGTTTATGATCCATTTGTAGAGTAAACTCTCTTCCATATATATATCTATGAAAGCCAATTATGGTAAATATTATGCCGAATGCTTTTTTTTCTATTTGTGAATAATTTCTTTCGGTCGGTAGCAACGATCTCGATGCGTGGGCTACCGGTTTTCTTGTGCCGTTCTGCATCTTGTGTAGAATACAAGCTCCCTCACTGTGTGAGCTGGCGTCGCTTGCAATAATAATTTCTAGTTTGGGATCGAAATGTTTCAATGCTAGGTCCGACGTTAGTTTCATTATAATTTTTTAAACGGCTTTTTTCAATCTTCCGATCAGTTCCATTGGACGTCTTTTTTCTGTAATTCGTTGAGGGGCGCCCTCAATATTGCGCATATATGCAGGATGGATTCAGGCGGGAAAAACATCCTGGCCCGACACAGTGACCCAACCTTCTTAGCAGTGGATTTAGCTATGGACTCAATGTAGCGTTTCCATTTGAGATCAGAAGAGAGGATAATGCCGAAGAGGCGCAGTGTATTGCTCTCAGAGAGACTCGCTTGGTTCATGCTTATGGGAGGCAGGAGAGGTTGCCTGTGATGATTGACAGACAACAGCTTGGTCTTAGACGCATTGAAGTTAACAAGCCACTTCTTGCCCCATTTCACTACAGAGTGTAGATCCCGTTCAAGGTCAGCAGCGAGATTATGTTTGTCCGCCACGACGGGTTTCTTACTGACACGGGAGTAAATTGTGGTGTCATCTGCGTAGATGCCTACTTAGTTCTTGATCTCATCTGCAAGGTCATTTATGAAAATAAGGAAGAGCGTCGGGCCCAGGATAGAGCCCTGTGGGATACCAGCGTTTGTGCTGTATGATGTAGAGGTATGCCCATTCAAAACGACCTTCATTTTGCGGTTATTTAAAAAAGATTGGATTAGATCAAGCAAACGTCCGGTAATACCGTAACCCCGTAGCTTGCACTCAGCATTGATTATGGCCTCGAACACTTTCCCGAAAATTGGTAGAAGGCTGATAGGGCGATAGTTGGATGGGTCCGAGTGTTCACCACAGTTCTTAAATACAGGAACGACTGAAGAGTACTTCCAGCATGCAGGAAAACAGGAAGCAGAAAGGCAGTAGTTAAACAGTTTAGAGAGGACCGGGGAGAGTTCAGCTGATTACTAATAAAATTTTAAAATAATTGTTTTCATTTTTTTTATTATTATGATAATTCATAAAGTTTTTAAAATATTTTAAAAATCTTTTAAAGAACTGTCATCCTTTTTTTTAGTTAAGAATTGATGATTATATTGCATATCGAAAATTGAAAAGTTTAATAAATCTTTTCACCAAATATATTTTTTAAAAAAATTGAATTTTTTTTTTTTTTTTTTGTGTGTGTAAATAAATATGGTCATTTAAGTACAATGTTCCATAGGGGTTATAACAAGTTTCCGTAGGGGTTATAACAAGTTTCCATAGGGATCTTATTTGTTTTAGAAATTAACAAGTGTTTGGGATTATTCCCCTTACATGGAAAACGACAGAAACCGCACTTTGATTTTGATTCAAATCTCTTCAAGACGTTTATAAATTTCAACAGCCCGTTTTGCAAGTCATGCCTTAAACATTTAAAGCAACTTTTACATTTTAATTCCTAATTTTCTAATTTTGTTAAAAAAAAAAATAATTGTGAAATTCACAATTTGTGGAGGTACCTAAAAAGAATATGAAAAATAGATATTAAAAATAAAAATTAATAAATGCCATAACATTTCATAAATTATTGAGTTAACTCTGCTGTTATTTTCATTTTGTTATTAAATTGTAAATTTTTTTAAAAGAAAGTTTTATATTATTTTAATTTTTATTTTTCATAAAACATCTTCAAACGTAAACCTACAAAGCTAAACTAACTAAAATACCATAAAATATTGGATAATTGCTGAAAACTGTTAAATTTTTAATTTTAACATAGTTAAAAAAAAAAACGATTTGTACGAATAAGATTTATACCAAATTCGTCTTCCATACTTCTGGCAGACTACTGTAAATCATATCGTTAGCGCCTCAAGATAAGGTGATGACAGCTGTGATAACAAGGCTACCGTAATTGAGAAATGCTTTTTGAAACATATCAGGCAGGAAGTAATTCTTGTAAAGTAAGTTTAAATTCGGTAATTTGAAGAAAATAATGTGTCAGCGAGGCGCATTTTAATTTAGTAAGATTTTTTTAAAACCGAGAATTGCCTTCTGTTTACAATCGATAAAGAATAGCGGAAAATTTGAAAATTTAAAAAGGTTTTTTTAAATTTAGAAAGTTTTGGATTCCGATCAATATCATTTCGGTTTAAAATACACCAGGGTATTTTGCTTACTGGAATTACTAAATCTAATCCCTTGGCTTTCAATTTAATTTTAAAGCTTGAAGATAACTTATTTATTTTTTAAATTTAAATTTAAATTTTTAGGTATAGAAAAATGAGTGTAGGTACATAATTTAATTTAGATTTCAATTAAAAACTCAAGTAAAAGTTTCATGAAAATATTTTTTTTAAATGTAGTACGTAGTTGCTATTTTTTTTCCAAAACTTTGATCATTTAACCTCGTGATGAATTAACTTTAAAGCTTATCACTAAGAAACTGCGTGTTGTAAAATAGGTCAGATTAACTCACAAACAAAATAGGTCAGATAAAATACATTAAAAAAATTCAAGTGGCTTCTTGAGTGAGTCTGTCTTACCTAGAAATGGCTTCCTTTTCGTGAAATAATATTGCTTTTCTTTTTAAATTGAAACTCCGGTGACTTCGAAGAATTGTGACCAACAAAGTTAACAAGATTTAAAATAAAATAATTAGTCATCCCATCCCACTAGGTAATAAAAGTGCTAACTCTAATGATTTCACTAACAAAAAGCAATGAAAAGACGTTACTATGAAAATGCATTAAAAATTACTTTGCAATAAAAAGACATTTGAAATTATTTTAATATAGAAACGCATAGAAATTAAATTTAATATAAAATAGCATTGAAAATGATTTGTATATAAAAATGCATTGAAAATGCTTTTAATGTAGAAATGCATTGAAAACGATTTTATAGGATTGCAATGAAAATTATTATACATTATATAGAATTTATTATTATACATTATATAGAATTTATAATTATTATACATTATATAGAATTTATTATTATACATTATATAGAATTTATAATTATTATACATTATATAGAATTTATTATTATACATTATATAGAATTTATAATTATTATACATTATATAGAATTTATTATTATACATTATATAGAATTTATAATTATTATACATTATATAGAATTTATAATTATTATACATTATATAGAATTTATAATTATTATACATTATATAGAATGCAATGATTTTAATACAGAATTGCATTGAAAATGATTTCTAAACTTCTTTATAAATGGAACTTTGGGTGTGTGTCTGTGTGTGTGTGTGTATCCATTACCTATAGACTCCGAAACGGCGAAGCGATATTCTTGAAAATTTACACAGTTGTACTATAAGCGTCTGTGAGTGTTCTTAGCTAGGTTTTGTGTCGAGGTACCCCCAGTAAATATCGAAAATCGATAATCGAAAAAATCGGGTTATAGAAGGAGTGGTCCGATTTTAATCAAATTTGATACACTCATAGACAATGACATAAGAAATGATATTCACATGTTTCAAGGTTGCAGTTCTTACAATAGTGCAGAAAGTCGATAATATATATATATATATATATATATATATATATATATATATATAAGGCAAGATGTTCGTGTGTGTGTCAGTTTAGCTGACACACTTCTACAAATACTTTCAGGGCTTCTGCTCCGACTAGCTTAGCTCACTGGTGCCCCCTATGCATGAATTTACTCGAGCTACTAGACTAGCAACTAGGTCCCACCCTTTTTACAATGAAACTTATCAAATGTAACCGCAACTTCTACTCTACAGTTTCTTTTCTCGCACTTCCCGCCTGTGGAATCCCCTTCCGTATACTTGCTTCCTCGACAGCTACAATCTCCAAGACTTTAACTATTAGGTCAATTGCTATCTCCTATCACTCTGACTCGCATCCTTTCCCTCATGTTCTTTTCCCCGTCGATGCTACTCTCATTAGCTCTCCTCACACCGGTATTCTCTTCTTTCTCTTACCCATTCTCTGACACTCCCTATAACTTCTTCCTCTTTCTCTTCAATCTTCTTCTATGTAACCCCCTGCACACCAGTGGGAGTAAAACTGTCTTACTTAGGATGAAATGATTATAAAAAACTTTATTATAGAAATGCATTGAAAATGTACTTACTATGGAAATCTATTAGGAATTGATTTTAAAATAGAAATGCAATAAAAACTGTTTTTACGATTAAATATGTAGAAATGGATTTAATCAAATGCTTTTAAAATGTTTTTACTATTTAAATGCTTGAATTTAATTTTACTATAAAATACAATGAAAATGAGTTTGCTATTAAAATGTATTGAATTTAATTTTACTATAAAAATACATTGAAAATGATTTTGCAATTAAAATGCATTGAATTTAATTTTACTATAAAAATACAATGAAAATGATTTTATTATATAGATTCATCGAGCATGAGTTATGTAACACTATTTTTGCATATGTAAAAATGTAATCCTAAGTTTAGTACGACGGAGCGAAAAAAATTATTATTAGTTGCATTATTAATTGTGCAGATTATTTTCCGACAACGCCGAGAATAAATATGAATTAAAATATTTGCGTGAGTGCAGATGCATTGTTGCACAAAATTTAACCAGTCGGGGTCAGACAATGGTCATCGAATTATTGACAAGCAGGAGTTCTCATACGACGCAGCTTGTAACTAGCTAGAAGTGAGTGAAAAGAAATGACGTCGACAGAAATATTGCTATTTCATTGGTTAAACCAAGGGGAGAAAATAATTCCACCTCAAAATGTGGAGGCGGAAATAATTTCATTGGTTAAAGGCATGGATACCTGTGTCCGTCTTGCACCTCCCCCCCCCCCCCCACACCACCACCACCAAGAGAATTTGAGACAGGCATAAAAAAAACAAAGAGCCAAGTTCAGTTGTTGTCGCTGTGCCGAGCTAAAGAGACAGGACGAATTGACCGCCGCCGTCACACAAAAACACGATGACTATCTTCAGCAGTTTCCGTAAATCTTCGGTGGAAAGCTTGAATAAGACATTTTGAATCGTCACAACATGAAAACTCTGATTGGAGTGATAAACGATGCCAACTATAACTACAAAAATGAGAATGTTAACTATCTCAGTCTGTTCATATCTATCTATCTATATCTATCTATCTACTGACATATTAATATAAACCATATTTAATGGCTACACGTTTTGGCTTGACAGTGAATTCGTTGTATGCCAGCCAAGTGATAAAAAACGTCTTAGTAAAGAAAATGTGCCATTTATGTACACTCTTTCTTTCCTTGGATGTTTTTTATTTCAAAGCCGGTAGACATTAATTTCACTATTAAAAGATGAATGAAAAATCAAGAAGCCTACAATTCATTAAAATATTACTTAAAATATTTTCTTAAATTTTAAAATTTACTGATTGTGAAAAAGAAAAGCTATAAAAAAAGGCATTCACTTTGTATTTATTAAGTACTTTCTTTCAGTTCTGCCGGCTTTACAGAATTTTTTCAAACATCGAGCTGGCACTAAATCGCTCATCACCTCAGAAATACATGTAAAATAATAGAAAAAAGATTTCAGTGGTATTTAAAATGAAAGTAATATTTTTCAGTTTAGATTAAACTTTAAATCAGTTTATTCTCTTCAAATAATATTTCAGAAAATATATTTTATTCTTTGAAAGAATTTTCATGCAGTATAATTTTCTGTCGACCAGTCTGTTAATATAGAAGGTTTAGATTTTACTGATAAGGATAAAACTGATTCCAATTAAATTTAATTCGATTTGAAACGTAATTGAAACAATCCTTTCCGCCCGAATCTACCCTGCAATTATATAAATCCACCATCCACCCGTGTATTGAGTACCGCTGCCACATCTGGTCGGGTGCCCCTTCTATTCTCCTCGGGGTTCTTGACAAAAATACAGCGAAGAATCTGTAATGTGATTGATACCGACTAGGCTGACCGCCTGCAGTATCTCTCACCGGCGTGACGTGGCTTCCCTGGGCCTCTTCTATAAATACTTTCATGGCTTATGCTCTGACGAACTTAAATCACTGGTGCCCCCTAGGTATGAATTTGCACGAGATACTAGATTGGCAACTAGGTCCCACCATTTTACAGTTAAACCGATGAAATGTAACAGCAATTTCTACTCCAACAGCTTCTTTCCTCGCACTTCGAGGGCTAATGAGGAAGGTGCGTCGACAGACAAAATTTTGCTTCTGGGTAGAATAAAAAGCATCTACCTCTCGACGTTCTTTGAAATGACGTCATTCAGCGGCCGTCACGTAGCACTCGTGATTTTGTCTCAACTAAAGAGAAGTAATCAATCTTTGCTTCTTTACAAGTGATACGACATTTAAATTTGACTGGACTTAAAATGCTAAAAAAATAACTGACAAAATGTTGAATTTGAATTTTTTTAATGTATTTATGTTGTAATGATATTCAAACTTTAGCAACTAAAATACTTAGTGTATAAAGATTTTGTAAGAATATCAAAAAGCCAAAGAATCAGCAAATTTTTCTAATATATATATATATATAGTCATCCGCAGACAGATCTGTCTCGCAGGTCATCAGTACGGTTAGACAGTCGATTGCTTTTTACCCAGGATTGAAACCCGGCCGAATTGGCGTCAGTCGGCGATTCTGCCTCTGAGCTACGGGCGCTCGGTAGAAGGAGGCAGACCTTTTAGCGTGTATATTTTCATTATACACGCCCGGTAGCTGAGAGTGTTCTAATTCATTGCTGAATGAACGATGCGTAGATGCCAGAGTAGCTACTGTTTTTCAAAGTCTACCATTCATTCATTCATATATATATATGTGTGTGTGTGTGTGTGTGTGTGTGTGTGTGTGTGTGTGTGTGATAATAATAACTACTTAGACTCTGTAAGAATGCACTCCGTAAATTTATGCCAATATAAACTCTCGAAAAGGTTTTTTACTCGAAAACCTTTTCGAAAATACTCTTTTTTTCTCCCCATTTATCCGACGACTTAATACGCCGGATTGTAACGGATTTAGGTTCTGTTTGTTAATGGTTTTTCGAAAGTTTACATTGGCATAAATTTACGGAGTGCATTCTTACAGAGTCTAAGTAGTTATTATTATCATTATAAGCTCTGGGTTTTCCTATCGAGCACTTTAAACCTTATTACAATGGAACAAATAATCTTAGATTGTTCACTAAAGGATATCCCCATACCAAAAAAACATTTATGAGTTACAATTACTACAGAAAATCGAAGCTTTTATATCTAGGTTAAGATGGAGAGCATTTTTTTTTCTTACATAATATAGACAATAGCGAAAATTTTAACGATTATGGATTTAAAACATATAAACATCCCCCGTATTGTAAAGAACTAGAATATTTCGAAAAAGATTTGATAGGTTTAATTAGAAGAATTAAATATAGAAAAATTTAACAAAATAATTACCAACGACACTTAAGTAAAACTTTAAACTTATGCAGTAAAGATAATAATATGTATATAAAAGGCGATAAATCAAATAACATATATAGAATGTCCAAATCTCAATACAATAGAGAATTGAAAAATACTGTAACTAAACACTATAAGAAAATATTACCGGACATAGTATCAAATTTGAATAAAGAGGCTATTACATTGGTTTCTAAGTTTAACCTGCTCAATAGGGTAGAAAAATTAGCTCTAAAAATAGTTTCTTAACTATTAAAGACCATAAAGAATCATTCCCCAATCACCCTGAATTTAGACTGCTTAATCCTACTAAAACTGAACTGGGAAAGATTAGTAAGGTTATCATTCAAAGAATTTGTGATAATTTAAGAATGTTTTTAAATATTAACCAGTGGAAGTCTACAGGTGATTGCATTAAGTGGTTCAAAAGTTATAAAAAATCTGCCTTTATTAAATATGATATAAAAGATTTTTATCCGTCTATAACTGCTAAATTGCTCACAGAGGCTAGCTAAAGAATACAATGATATTTCGATAGCGGAATTAGAATTAATTTGGCATTGCCGTAAAACCCTCCTATATTATAATGATGAAATATGGATTAAAAAAAACTGATGCCCACTCCTTCTATAACCCGATTTTTTCGATTATCGATTTTCGATATTTATCGGGAGTACCTCGACACAAAACCTAGCTAAGAACACTCGCAGAGGCTTATAGTACAACTGTGTAAATCGGTTGAGCCGTTTCGGAGTCTATAGGTAACGGACACGCACACACACACACACACACACACACACAGAGAGACACACACACAGACAAAGTTCCATTTATAAATAAGTTTAGATAAATTAAAACATCTGTGTTCATAGTTATTCATGTGGCGATATGTAACTGACTGCCTAAATAGCATAGGCAAGGCTGAGACTATACAAACTCGCAACCAATAAAGATAGACCAACTCTCGGTATACGAGATGAATACATACCACTGGAAAAAAATCGTAACGTAGCTGTATGCATTCCATATATGAGCTTCGAGCAGGTGGTCTTAGATACTAAATGCAAAGCTAGTTGTTTCAATAGCATTAATGGCCGTCCCCAACTCTTGAAAGAAGTTAGAACAAGGACAAAACCATCATCATAATTATCATCATCATTACCATCTACTTTGATTCTAAAACCTCACACGATGGTCATTTGCGAACTTATCCGAAAAGACTGACAGAACTCAAATGTTATATCAGGCAAAAACATTTGAACTGGTTTAGTTGTTCGACACTCATACCAGTTGTTCGACATTCATACCAGCGTAACATATGATGGTGCGGAGGTCGCGGAGCTCGTCGGTTGCTTCCTACTCCATAAACTGAATAAAATCATTGACTTCCATAATCATGGGCTGTACCGTGATGATGGTCTAATTATGATAGATCACTGTACACCACAAATAGGCGATAAAATTAGAAAAAACCTACAACTATTTTTTAAAGCTTACGGTTTCTCAATTGAAATCGAATATAATATTAGGATTGTTAACTATTTAGACATTGCACTCAACTTAAATACCGGATATATCACACCATATATTAAAAACAATCATATCACGATTTATGTAAATTAGGATTCTAATCATCCCACTCATATACTTAAGAGGATTCCCAATAGTATAGCTTACAGATTATCTACCAATTCGTTTAATTTTGAAATGTTTGATAAATATAAAAATATTTATCAATCTGCACTTATTAAAAGTGGATACACTGATGTCCTTAAATTCTTGAACCATAATACTGATAAAATTAATAAAACCAGATACAGAAATATAACATGGTTTAAACACCACCATATAACAAAGAGGTTAAATCTATAATTGGAAATATGTTCTTTAATCTTATTGATAAACATTTCAATAACGATAGTCCTCTTAAAAAAAATATTTAACAGAAATACTATCAAACTTAGTTATTCTTGCCTTCCAAATATTGGCAAAATAATTAATAACTGCAACAAAAGGAAAATGAAAGCAACCGCTACCAATAAAAACACCATTAACAAATATAATTGTAGAGTGAAATCTGAATGTCCGATTAAAGGAAATTGTAATCAATCCAACGTAGTTTATAGTGTCAAAGTTTATAAAGATGAGCATGACAAATATCCCAAAACGTACATTGGTGCAACGCATGACTCATTCAAAGTAAGATTTTACAAGCATAAAAGCTCATTTAAAAATGAAAAATATAGGCATACTACAACCTTAGCGGATTACATTTGGAATATAAAATCTAAAATTAAAAAAGACCCCATTTTAAAATGGGAAATAATAAAAAAAATGCACAGATTATAATAAAGGCAGAAAATTCTGTAATTTATGCGGCGAGGACAAACTAGCAATAGCCTCATTCGAACCCGCCCATAATCTACTTAATGCTAAAACTGAAATCTTAAATAAATGCAAGTTTCAAAAAAGTAAATTCATTGCTTAGTACTTGATATTTTTTTTGTAGTTATTGTCGTAGTTGCTGTTATTTCTAATAAAGTTTGTTTTATTAAAGTTTTTTACTCCCATTTCTTGTGTTGGTATGGTTTTTCCCATTCTTTGTGAAAGTCTATTGATTTGCTTTTTATCTTTAGTACTTCAGCCTTTTCCCTGACGATCCGTAGTGTGAAACCGCGGTAGGTTTTGGCCCACTTTAGATTTTTCGTGTATATATATATGTATATATAAATTTATTGTGAAACGAATAAACTGTAAACGCAAATTCTACTCCCTCAGCTTCTTCACTCGCACTTCCCGCCTGTGGAATTCACTTCTGTTTACTTGCTTTGCTGACAGCTACAAGAATTCAAATGTAAAGTCAATAATCATCTCCTATCTCACTTACTTGCCCCCCCTCTCTCTCTCTGTCTTTCTCTCTCTCTCTCTCTCTCTCTCTCTCTCTCTCATGATCCTTTCTTCGTCCACTCTACTCTAATTGTCAAAAATGAAATCCAGTCTCAGAAACATTTTTTTTAAATCACAAAGTAGAAAATATTACAATTGTAATATTCGAAACCCGTTTGAGTTCGTATCACTTAAAAATAAACAAATACTCGGTGTTGCAATAGGTTTTAATCGGTCAATTCAGAAATGCCAACTCATCGACAGAAAGTTTGGAAAAGTGACTCACTTTCTACAAAAACGGAAACGATCAAAAGGGTCGACAACAACTAAAACAGTGCGCTTTCTTTCCCAAGTCAATAGACATGATTCACATGGGAATCACATGGGGATATTTGAAATTTTCACCATCAGATATTTTCTTAAATAAACGTAGAATACATAAATAAACATAGATAATAATCTAGAACACACACACACACACACACACACACACACACACACACACACATATATATATATATATATATATATATATAAATTAAATAGGATTAATTCAAGGATGTTGAATGACCATTTCGATATGAAATCCCCACAGGGGATAACACATCACCTCAGCAACAAAAAAATCCTTTCTGAAACTGGAGAAAAAAATCAGTCTATTTTTCCTTTTTAAATAGATTTGCAAAAAAATTAAAAAGAAAGAAAAAGAAAAAGATAAAATAAAATAAACAAGAAAAGAAAAATTGGCATTGTTTGAGTTCGTAAAAAAGGAAAGGGAATTGTAACGTAAAAGGAACAGACGGCGTGTTGAATTGATATTAGATTAAGCAAACCGGAAAAAAGGTGGGAGGTAAAAGAGATAAAGGAAGGGAGGGAAAAAGGAAAAGAAAGAAAACATTTTTATATATTACAGACGCTGGATATATTCAAAAACCTAACTTCCCAAAAACGTTGAAGTATTAGAAAAAGGCCTTTTACTTAAAAAGGTATAATTATTTCTAAAGGGAATAAAAAGATATAGGATTTAAAATGAATTTTTTTTTTAAAATTAGGTCTATTTAATTTAAACTAAATGAAGATACCGCTAGGTAAAAAAAAAAATTTCATTTACAATTATACATACATATATGTGTACACACACACACACACACACACACACACACACACACACACACAATTCTTCAATTATGAATACATATATACATATATATTTATTTTACCAATAACGCATTTTGGAAGGAAAAATTATTACCAACAATATATTTTTGAATACAAAACTAGAAGTTTTCTTCAATTTTTTAAAATAAATAACTAAAATATTTCATCAAAATCTGATTAAATCAACCTTCTCATTATAACCAAACATTAAAAAAATACCTTAAAACCCTATATTTTTGGCATTAAATAACCCACAGAGGTGTTGATATACCATGAAACAAAACTCAAACACAAAATTAAAAACTCGCTTGAGAACGAGTTTGGGGGTCTGGCCGAAGTTTTATCCTAAAATAAAATTATTTTACTCATAAGAAACGTCGAGATGGTATGAGTGGCTAAATTCTTTGACCTACAGAATTCCTTGACTTTCTTTGGTATTTTGTTCGCGGGGATTAAATTATTTGCAAAGTTTCGTTTAATTTAGCGTTGTGGTTTCGATTTGCATACTGTTGTAAAGTCCATCAAAATTATCCTGGAATTATACATTTGGATCAATATCGTTTTACTCACTTCACGAGTACAATGAAAATGAACAAAATTATTTATAAGAAATAAATTTAAAATCAATAGAAAAAAGTATTGAATTTGAAAGATTCAATAAAAGTTCATTTTACCTAGAAAATGTACATGGTATAACTGGTCCACCCTCATATTCGTAACAGGTGGCTATGCAACCCCCGCAAAATGATTCTCTGGAAAAAAAAAAAGAAAAAAAATCATTAGAAAATCATCGTGAGAAAATTTAGAAAAGAACTTCTTTGCGTTGTTCGACATTTTAATATCGAGTACATTGACTTGCTAAAATTTTTCCGCCATTTAATTGAGTTAAACTCCTATCATTTACTGAAATACGTGTTCTCTTAGGCGTAAACGCACGTCAAAATTTCCCTTCTCTAATTCCATGCGTCGATGGCTTAGGGTGTAGCGACTCCGACCGACACCAAATCGGTCGAGTTTCGATCCCGACCAGAAGCAAGTGGATGCGTCTAGCCACACTGATGAGCTGTGATACAGCGAAACAGGATTGTATGTGGATGACTAATATATATATATATATATATATATATATACATATATATATATATATATATACTATAGTCATCCGCAGATAGATTTGTTTCGCTGTATCACAGCTCATCACTACGATCGCTTCCTAACCCAGAATTGAAACCCGACCGAATCGGCGATGCTATCTCTGGGCCACGAGCGTCCGACGGAAGAAAAAAATATATATGATTTTAATAGTATATAAACTTTAGCTATTGTTAAATAAACGATATTTAGAACAAACAAAGTCGAAACTGTGATGTAAACGACTTAAATCTTAAACAAGATCTAGATTTCAAATTCAAATGCTAAGCACTGACTGGTTGATTTTGTTAGAAATTAAAAAGCATCGTATTTACAAACTTTGCTTAGCACACACGCAAAAGCGGAACCCCCAAAAAACTTCTATATTTAACACCTTGATGTTGTTCGGCTAATAGAAATCTAGGAAACATCTAAAAATAAAAGGAAAATAATCTTCAATTCTCAGAAACAAACTCTTTTACGGAATCTTTCGCGAACAGACTTGAAGTTTGTTCGTCGTCTAATGGAAAGTCCGGAATCTTATCCGGGAGTGAATTCCCAAATAATTTTTTCAAGCCCCACAAACTGAATAAAAACACGGGCAAGTTCGCCTGTCACCAGAGAAAGAAAAAAGCGAGCGTATTAACATGTCCCTTGACAAACGTCAAGCGATCGTTGTTATCTTTCTATCACTTTCGCCCTCACCTCTTTCTTTTCTCACCGTTCACCCGTCTGTCTTTTTTATACTTGACAAACGAACAGAACACTGAACGATTACTTCAAAGACATTCCGACTCAACGATAACGCTCGTACATACATACATACATACATACATACATACATACATACATACATTCCTGCCCACGTACACATAAACTCATTTCTTACAAGGATTACTACGAACATTTTAACGAACTTGTATCAACCAAAAAAATATTAATTTTACTTGTAAAAATACTAATCGATATATATGATATTAAATTTCAATTTACAATTTTGATTTTCTTAATATATACCCCTCTTATGGTGGGCCCTCTAACTAACAAGACCAAATCAAACTAATCTGTTTCAACACACACACACACACACACACACACACACACACACACACACATCACTATAACTGATAACCCACTGTAATTTCCATTCGAAATTACAAGATTATTATACAAGTCACCATTTAAACAGGTGTCGATCTATTTCTTGTATTAATTTGCCCATCAAGAATGTTTCTAGTTTATTTTGGCTCCAATAACGCACAGCGAATTCAGAATCGTCGGTTTTATGTTGTTTTCCTTTGTATCTTTTGCCTTTAATCTGCCCTGTGAGTATCAAATTTTCCAAACCCGTTTTCACCTTCGTCATGTCTAGAACTCACTTCTTCATTTCATGGAACAAACAAAAGTCATGTGGCGCCAAATCGGTGTTTTACGGTGGCTGGGTAAGAACACTGAATTTCAGACTTAGCTTTGTCAGCGCCATTTCTTTTGCCTGCAATGCGTCGAGTTGCAAGAAAATAATTCAACCTCTAGTATCAGAGATTTGACCACAAGTGGAAGCCTACTTCGTGACTTGGTCTTTGTACTCATCACAAATAAACACTATTACTTAATACAGTCACAAAGAGAAATCACACGGAGTATAAACTCTGCTTTATATACGACGAAATAAATGGGCACGCTTGTCTAGTTAGAACCAGTTAGTAGTGAGTTCGATTCTCACTGGGTACTTCACTTTTTCGGCCTTGTGCCACATCTAAGCGGCGTTTAGAAAATCAGTATACTACCAAATAAATGATTAACGTTTTTCTGGATCCATGAAATTTTACGCAAATGTACGAATTTTGATTGAACAAAAATTATAAAATCTTACATTACACAACAAAAAGAATTTCGAACATGAAATCAGTTTCATATGACAGGAAATCACTTTAGTACAAAAATGAATTTGATATTGTGCTTCAAAGTGCATATCTTATTGCGTTGGGTAAAGCTGAGAGAAAAAAATTCTGGATTGACTTTTGACACCTTAATTTCACTATTTACATTTTTAGAACTATTTTCTCCATCTTTACTGCAACATTTACGACATTTCGAATATTGTACGCTCCGGCCTTCTTCAGGTGCTATAAATTTCGAAACGAATCCGTCATTACAATCACTAGGTATATCATTCACATTCCATCTGCGATACCACTTCTGATAGCCAGGTAGTTATCTCCCTTCAGCTTAACTCTTTTAAGTTGTTTGTTCACCACCGCTGTAGCCTGGCATTGAACTCACAACACTTTGGATCAAATCACTGGAAATAACCCACGTCTGTATCCACTGGGCCATGTGCCCTTGAGGACTGTCATACACATGTCAGCAAAGATGAGGACAATCGTCCGAATAATGTAAATAGTGTAAATACTACCTCATGACAGAAGTATAGAAAAAAATATCTTAATTTCAATTGCTTTTTATCGCAACATCCAGATCGTCACTATACGATCGCTAATAAAAAATCATAACAAACATATGAAGCTTTCAGGGAAAATAAGAAAGTAACAATTTGGCTAGATTTCAATGACTGATAATGGTGCTATGTAGCCTAATTGGTAAGGTAGCTGTAATGGAAAAATAGGTTTTTGATGTTAAGGAATGCAAGTTCGTCTTCTGCTGATCTCCACTGCTAAGTAAAATCTGTAGAATTAAAAAACAAAACATAAATGATCCCGATCTAAGCGGAAATCGAAATTCCGACAGAGAAATAATGATCAGACACAGGCAGCTAGAAAATAGTTGTATATAGACAGACAGACTGGCCAGTTTATCTATCTAAACTTACTTATAAATGGAACTTTGTCTGTGTGTCCGTTGCCTATAGATTCCGAAACGGCTGAACCGTTTTTCTTGAAAATTTACACAGTTGTACTATAAGTGTCTGCGAGTGTTCTTAGCTAGGTTTTGTATCAAGGTACCCTCGATAAATATCGAAAATCGATAATAGAAAAAACCGGGTTATAGAAGGAGTGGTCCGATTTTATTCAAATCTGATACACTCATAGACAAAGACATAAGAAACGATATTCAGAAGCTTCAAGGTTGCAGTTCTTACAATAGTACAAAAAATCGATAATATATATATATATATATATATATATATATATATATATATATATATATAAAAGGCAAGATGTTTGTGTGTGTTTGTTTATCTGCCTGTATGTCTGTATTTTTTTCATCCATTTTATTTTAGTTTTTGCTTCGGGTTTGGCTCTAAGTAGGTATAATTGTAGTTCTTAGTCTCAGCCATGATATCATTTACTCAGAGGACTTATTTAGCCTTCAAAATTCACTTTACGACGAAAAAACGTATTTGATATCGGTAGCAGGAAATCAAAATTTGACTTACATTCATTCATTTTTCTTTCAATCTACGGTTTCGCTTTAACTGGAAACAAATATTGCTTTTTAGTGTTTCGTGCCAACGTCCAAAGAGTTTGAGCTCCAGGACCATGGATTAGTTTTAAAGCTTTCATTATACCCGAGCAACGCCGGACTATACTGCTAGTGTATATATATATATATATATATATATATATATATATATATATATATATATATATATAGGTGCGATTGGTAAATTGTCACAATTATTTTATTATTTCAAATATTCTTTAGTCTGAGCTCTAGGACCATGGATTAGTTTTAATGCTTTCATTACACCCGAGCCACGCCGGACTATACTGCTAGTGATGCCATAAGCTGATATTGATCACACATTGAGAGCCGGAGAGGTAATGATTAGACATAGACTATTTTGTTTCATCCACTCAAAAATGTTCTTTCTTTTAATGTTCTTCCCACCTCCTGGGAATGATGTCGGTTGAAGTGAGAATAGCATCCAAGTCTATGCAGCTTTACAAGAATCGAGTGACAAAAAAAAAAAGAAAGAAAATATTTTATTGGTCTGCATATTCACTTACATGCAAATGTTTACTTATATGCATATATATCACAACTGTTTCCTTATATGCAAATGTTTACTTACACGCAAATAGGTTCTGACATGTTGGCACAAGGTGAAGCAGTGCACATCACCATTGGCAGATTTGGAGGACATGGAGCTGAAGAAATAAAGTGAATATGTACATTATAAATTCATAGAATAAACTTGCTTAGAAAAATTCCGGTAAAACAAAGCTTTGCATTTTAGTTTTTCATTGTACGTAGTGGAGGAATAAGAGCTCCATTAATGAAGCCTTTAGCCAGATTGTAAAAACAACGAAGATGAATACATTCATCTGAATGTAAGTAATAATAAAATAATGACATCCTAATTTTTATTTATCAAAGAGTTTGTATTACGTCTATCGATCTTCGAGTACATTCGAGAAATCCTAGTCAAGAAAGAGTGCTAACCGGCATAAAATTTGATTTTTGAATTGCGCATGCCGATAGACGTAAAACACACTATTTTAAAAATAAAAACGGGGCGTTTATTTAAAATACGAAGTATCCAATAAAGTTTGAAGTAAGACGAACAATTTATTAAAATAAATCTATGATATTCTTGTCGGGTTTCAATTCTGGGTAAAAGCAATTGGATGTCTAAACATACTGATGAGCTGTGATACAGCGAAACAGATCTGTCTGCGGATATATATATATATATATATATGTATATATATATATATATATATATATATATATATATATATATACGTGTGTGTGTGCATAAATATAGTTTTAAGGTGTGCTATATTTATAGGCTTAAAGTGCTCAATATCAGAGATAGAACGAATGTAAATATAAAAGAGTGAACATTGAAAAGTCAACACTCAGGGGCGACAGACTGTTTCATGCTAAGCGCTATCATTGGGCCACATGTGTTGAGTTTTACCTAGGCTATTTATATATACGTGTCAGTGGGGCATTATGGGTAATCCTTCTAACGGTTATTTTGGCGGGAGTGGCTTGATTATTTATTTATTTATTTATTTATTTGAATAAATCTCAGTAGATTTACTCAAACATATTTGAACAAATTTTTTCTACTACCACACCAATTTACAATTGTTTTTCAAAGGTTCATTTTTATTAAGACAGATACAAAATTATCTCACTTAAAAAGGGAAAAATAAAAACAAGAGGGGAATTTGAAAACGCCTTTCGGCCGACACGTCTTCAGAAACAAATCATCGACAATCAAAACAAAAAAGTTGTCAAGAAAAATATTAACAATATTAATGTTCTTAAAAATTTTTATTTGACAACTTCTTTGTTTTAATTGCCGACAATTTGTTTTTAGAAGATGTATCGGCCGAAAGGCGTCTTAAAATACCCCCTTGTTTTTATTTTCCTTTTTCCCTTTTTTAAGTGAGATACTTTTGTATCTGTCTTAATAAAAATGATCCTTTTTAAAGCAGTATATATATATATATTTATATTAGGAACTTCAATAAGATCAGTTCTCGCTGATTTTTCATGAAATGTAATGTTTTATTTACAGAAATTAATAAAAAACATGTCACTAAAAGTATAATCCATATCTAGCCACTGCGTTTACCCAACTTTCTGGCAGCATTTGAATTTCACGTTAGAAATACCACACATACTAGTATTAATCAAGCTATAATTCAATGGTCTTGTATAAGCTACTGAGAACAAAATAAGGGGAAGCAAAAACAGAAACAAACGAAGTACATGAACAAAAAGTCAAGCACTCGTAAGAAAGAAAAAAAAACCCAAGACGAAAACCCTAACACTATATATATATATATATATATATATATATATATATATATATATATATACCATTTGTGCTGGTTTTTCTGGGTCTTTACAAACAGTTGCTTATTTTGTTTTGTATCCTCTGTTTACCTTGTTTTCAAATCATTTCTGGATATAAGTGTTGAAATGCCAACCTTTATTGGTGTATCTGTATTTGGTGTCCAATCATGTACTTCGGTTTTACTTCATTCTCCAAGAATGGCTTACAAATTGTGTTCTGCTTTATTATAAATCATTCTTATGACTCTTTGGACACAGATTCAAGGTTTCTTAAGACCGACATGACTTTTGATTTGATTGGGAGAAGAGAAAATGTCTTCCCACAGACAGAAAGAAAACAGCAAAGCGACATCAAGGGAGACTGTCTTCACGTTATCTTAGTTTAATTAGATTGAATTGAAAACAATTCTTTTTTTCCTTTTTTCTCTCTTTCTCTTACACCAAGTACCTTGCATCTTAGTGGCTTTATTGCCTTGCTTGGTTGAAAAAGACTTTTAATGTAATCTTCATTAGTGTAGAAGACTGGAACGTACAACTGTCGAAATGTGATGAATATGATAACGAAATGAGGACAATAGTCCGAACAATGAAAATAGTGTAAATAATTACAATACCTCATCACAGAAATGTAGACAAATATTAACAATAATGTAGATTACAATAAAAATCCTTTCCAACCAATCAAGGAAATAAAGCCACTAAGACGCAAAATAATATAAATAGCGTAAATAACGAAAAAATCATTTGAGCAATTTCTATTCACAATGCCTTAAAAAAAGAAATCTTTTGTTTGTATACAAATGTATAATAAACTTAAGAGAAGTATTGTGTCAGTCATCTTAATGGGACATGTATGAAAGAGGGACTGCAGCCCGAATCTCAGTTCGCTGTGTGTGTGTGTGTGTGTGTGTGTGTGTGTGTGTGTGTGTGTGTGTGTATCTCTAACAGTCTACCAATTTTTTTTTAATGAATGACGACAATATTAAATAGATTCATTTTTCGATTAGTTAATTGTTTATATTGTCTGCAGTTTAGGATTCTATGTATAATAAAATGAATTCTGTTTTCGCATGCAATAAAGGAATCTAACACTAAACAAACGAAGCAAGAAGCAATATATAAGCAGTTTGGTCAACCCTACTTACTAATAGGACAATGCGTATTAACTGTAAATTAAACCACTCAACAAATTTCCAACAGCTAGAAACTCTTTTGACGCGACATACAAAAAATGTTTTTTTAATTTATATTTTTTGTCTTTAATTAATTCATCAGGTAAAACTTTTTTTTCGTTTATGTGTGAAAAATATTTCTGTAGCTTGATCATTTTAGTGATAAAGATTACAGAAAATGTTTAACGACTACTATCCGGAACATGTGCCAAATGATGGCCGGAGAGCTCATTGGCTGAAAAGAAGAAATATGATAATATTTCATGGAATCAATTAAATGACTTTTACACTTACTAGAGAAGGAATCCATTGTAAAGACAAGAAAGGCAGCAAAAATGGCGAGTTTCAACATCCTTCTTTTTTTTTCCTTTCCTTTTGTAAACGTGTTATGTTATCCGGTCAGTTAATCTGGATAGAGAGAAGAAAATGTAAATAAATAAGCGTTTATTTATGAGTGGATTTCAAGAGAAAATTTATCATTTAAGTTCATTTAGTTGAAAACAAATTAAAATTTCTTGGTTTTAGATTTGCGTCATTTGCTTTTTGTTTGAGACATGACACTAATTCCTGAACAGTTAAAGTTCGATCTCGAAAGAAAGAAAGTCACCATCAAATCGGACAGGAAACGGAAATAAAGAAATCCTCATTACTGTGTAAACAAATTCAACACTCATTCGTGTTTGCTGATAATACGTGATGTTTCGTTTTTTTATCTTCATCAGTGGAGCATCTTGAAAAGGAAGATTTACTCCGGAGGAAGGCAGTACACCTCCAAGGAAGACCTCTGGAATGCCATTCTGGCTGCTGCCAAAGAAATTTCATCAGATGAAATCGAAAGTTTGATATCTTCAATGGACCAAAGGCTTTTTTCTCTTGTTAATAAAAATGGCCATTACATACTATGAAACCATATTGAAAATATTTGCTCCGTATTATTGTTGCTCTCAAATTACATATTCCTAAAATAATCAATGTTTTAATTTTCCGTCACCACTTCACCATATTTGACACTTTAGCAATGATTTGCATACAAAGTTGGCACGCTGAAACAGGCTGCAAGTCACCAAAATGGCTGCCGTTTGTTTACTTTTGCGCAGATTATCTTAGAATTTTAGATCTGCGCATGTGTTAGTGCTGCCGTATAACGTGCCAAGTTTCACTAATTTTTATTAAAAACTATCGAAGTTAGAACAAAAACATCGATTTGCATATAATTCCGGCACACAGTGTATATTGAATCAATTGCTAGGTTTGCTGGTAAGAAAAATCTGGTTCACTGTGTTCTGCTAGACAATTTTTCTTGACAGAATTTATCTTACGAATTCCTGCATTGTATATTACTGACACGTCTGGCCTGGGGATTCTAGTTCATAAAGATTATTTGCAAAATCTTTTTATACATTGATTTTACGAATTTAAGCCCAGTACGCAAAAGCGTTTGACAAAGTACGACACAAGGACTTGAGAGAGATGTTCGACAACCTCGACATTTTCGGAAAAGACGTTAGGATAATCAAGAATCTATATTGGAAGCAAACCGCTTGTGTACGGATAGGAGGTGAACTTAGCAGGTATACAAAAATAGAAAAGGGGGAAAAGAAAAGGACGTATTTTCTCATCGGATCTTTTCAACGTGTACAGCGAAGAAATAAAAATAAGAGAAATAAAAGCCTTGCCAGGATTCGTCATTGGCGGGCATAATCTCAACAATATCCGATATGCGGATGACACGGTGCTGATAGTCAACACGGAAAGGAAAATACAGGACCTTCTACAGAAGTTAGGAAAAAAATTAAAAGAAAGGACTGAGCATAAACCTCAAGAAAACTGAATACATGGTCATCAGCAAAAAGATAGAAAATGCGACACAGAGATACAAAGACGCATTGACATGGCAAAAGACGCATTTCAGAAGCTAGCCCGAGTACTGAAAGAGAGGAAAATCTGACTAGAAACAAAGAAAGGAGTGCTGGATTGCTATGTGATATCTGTCCTTCTGTATGGAAGTGAATGCTGTACGATCTCATCAAAAATGAAGGAAAGGCTTGAGGCAGTAGAAATTTGGTTTTACAGAAGGATGCTGAGAATACCATGGACAGAGCACGTGTGCAACGATGAGGTTTCGGAAAAGATGCAAACGAAAAGAAAACTGATAATAAATCTCAGAAAGAGACAAATAAGATTCCCAGGACACGTAATGAGGAAGGAGGGCCTGAAGAACTTGATACTCACAGGTTGGATAAATGGAAGAAGAGACAGGGGAAAGCAGAACGAGACTTACTTGTTAAGTCTAAGTAATTGGTTGAACAATGCACTATGAGTGAATCTGGGTCAGTTGTTGGTTGATGCTTGTGCTGCCACGAAGTCATCAAGGAAAAGAAATTCTCTTAATATTGCTTCTTTTATGTGCCTTGTCTCTTCAAGACGTAAGTGATCATGACTCTCCCCAACTTTCTGTTATTTGTAGCTTTTAACAAGTTCTTTTTCTGTCTCTCCGGATCCCTGTTCTGTCAGCCATTATCGCAAGCTCGTTAATTTGGTTACTCGCTGCTTTGAATGTCAAATTCTTTAAACATTCTTTCCTCGTGGAATCGAGAATTTTAATTTGGCTGAATTTCAGTATTACTAAGTCTATGTTACTTTTAATTTCCATGTTCTCCAATTGGAAATTTAAAAAAAAACATTGGAAAATTCCCAAAACACGTTGAGTTCTTGATATTCTCAGAATCCTTCTCTCGGCCGACATTTCAATTGCCCCCCCCCACCAATAAAAAAAAACTCGGCCGACATTTCAATTGCACCCCCCCACCAATAAAAAAAACTGAACAATGATTTATTTTCCGTTACTGATTCTATATATTCTGTCAAATTTTAAAAGAAAAGCTATATAAATTGATTTAAAACGATAAAGTTAACAGATGTTTCGAAAATGCAATTAAAATAAATTTGCCTCTCTCCCCATTCCGTTTCTTTTGCGAGACGCTTCTAAAGTTTCATTTGTTTACGTCATTATTTGAAAAAAGGCTTTAAACTGTCACTTATTGAATAACTATCGATACATATGGATGTGCCTTGTGGTGCATTAGATATCGATTTGGAACGACAAATCGGACAGCCGAGTTCAAATTCCAGTTGAATTCTTCGCATTCACTTTTATACATTTAACTTTTAAGTTCGGTCGCTAATAAAATCTTTTCTCATTAACAATTCAGTCTTAAATTACCGACGATTTTTGTTCTGATGAAGGGTCGGTCGAAAGGCACCTAGCAAATTTCAAACGTTCTGATACTTCTGTAACCCGTTTTATTAATAAAACATGATCCCTTTTTTTAAAAAAAAATCCATTATAATCTTGGTGTGGTAATGGCAAATTATATATATATATATATATATATATATATATATATATCCGTAAACAGTCTTGTTTTCCTGTTGTACACCTCATCAGTACTGTTAGATGACCGACTGCTTCCAGCTAGAATTGAAAGCTGACCGATTTGACATCAGTCGGAGACTCTACCTCTAAGCTATAAGCGCACAGTGGATAAAAACAGATTTTAGCGTGTTATAGATGTGCGTTGCGGTGCAGTGGATATCGACTCGGAACGACAAATTAGAGAGCTGAGGTCGAATTCCAGTTGAATTCCTCGCATTCACTTCCGCACAAATACCCTTGGGAAAGATATTAATCCGTCTCTTTCCGCCAGTTATGGGTTAAATAGTTTGGGTTTTATAGCCTTGTTTGACAACCTGTCTACCGCAGAAAACAATGGCAACCTATTGAGAGATAATCTTCTGCCCAGTAAGTCATGTCTCTTTTCAGACATGATCGTCTAAAGCGTGTATCACGTATGGCACTTAACTGACTGATATACACAAGAATAAATACATCGCTAAAGTGTTTGCTCAAAATTGCACAGAGGAAAAAAAGTGCTCAAAATTATGAAATGGGAGAGTTTTAATATATTTTTAAAATCCAAATTCAATGACTGCCAGTTTCATGCACTTTCACACGATCATCAGGCATTCGGGGATTGTAGTGTGTGAGAATAGTAACCAGATAAGTCCAGGATGGTAAGAGTGTAGCCGGTGTGTGCATATCAAGCACGCACCTACCGGACTCACCGGCAACATAAAAGAAGCGGTAAATTTCGAAATTATATATATGTATATATATATATATATTAAGAGAAATAAGAATAAGCAACTTCCAAAAGAGTCTGATCAAGAGTGCACAGAGCGGAAAAGAGTCCTCTGCCATGTTAAATGGCAGAGCTTTATTATATTTTTAACATCAAATTTCAAGAAGGCAGAGATCGACCGTGACTACTAGTTTCATCGGGTGATCGGATTATTTAGTATAAATCAGTATAAATGAGACCCATGGGCAAAATGAGGAATGGAGCAAGGCTGGTCTTCATTTGTCCTGCCATTAACTTAACTAGACTCTATTACTGACCCAATCGTTCGTATATTGTTCCTTTCACCAAAACATCCCACCCACTCAGCACTACTATACACAAGCACCGTAATGTCGCATTTGCTCGAGGAATTTCTAACTAATCTCATTATGTACAATATTTGTGGAGGGCTGATGTGATATAAAATTAAAATAGTAATTCCCTAATGTTTATTATAATCAAAATATATGCACAATTAAACAAACATGCTATTAGTAAGGAGCAGTAAACTAATCATGGCAGAAATAGCAGTTAACTGAAAGGAAAAGACTGTGTGATTAATAAACTATATTCTATTCATATGATCAAGAATCACTCACACATCCATTCACGTATTTAGACATGATAGCCATTACGAAATCTCACACTCGAAGCGAAAGACATCCCACAGTTACCAGTGAACTACCATCACTGTCACCTAAATGGGGAGAGGGATGGGAAATATTAATCATGGCCGCCAGAATGGGAACAGGTTACTTGTAGTATGCATATATCCACCCTCGGGTGCTGAACCTCAGCACCAAGACATTGGGAACAGCAAAAAATAAAATAAAATAAAATCAAAAATCAAAATTGCCATTCACAGATTTTCTCCGTAAACATTGTCGGGGAATGATACCGACAGCCTTGCCCATGGATCCCTAGCCTATTTCAGTGCTAATGTGACCGTGAAGGGCAAAACCACTAATATCTAAAGGTAACGTTAATTTAAAAACTCGATATAGAGAGGGGTGAACAAAAGCTAGAAACATGCCGATCAAAATTGTTGTAGTTGCTTAGTTTTTTCATTGTCCATGACTGCTAAAGGAGGAGTGATATCACTGAAGATTTTTAACGCTTTCTTTATTATGCCTCAAATATGTCGAGCCCCCGAGTCTGTTCAAATCACAGTTAAAATCCGTTGTGTAGTTGTAGCCCTTCAATGCCTTCTCACCATATTCTGTATCGATAACAGGTATTTTAGAGTCTTAATTCTATTCTCGTACTGTAGGGCTCTTTCAGTTTAGCCCAAGGACATGAGGTATAAGACTTCTTTAGTGTAGTTGGAAAGTTTCGGGGCATTCAATGCAGTTCTCCCCACATTCGATACAAGTATTTTAGTGACTTTATCCTATTCCCGTGATGTAGGACCCTTTCAATTTGACACAAGGACATTTTGTATACGTCCTCTCCAGTTTAGTTGGAAAGTTTTGGGTCCTTCAATGCTGTTCTGAACTCACTTCGATAACAGGTATTCTAGAGCCGTTATCCTATTCCTGTACTATAGGGCTCTCTCGGTTTCGCCCAAGGACATGAGGTATACATTCTCTTAAAGGTAGTTCAAAATTTCTGATCCGAAAATGCTGTTCTCACAACACGTCTTGATCGATAAAAGGTATTTTAGGGCCCTAATTCTATTCCCGTACTGTAGGGCTCTTTCAGTTAAGTCCAAGAACATGAGGTATAAGACTTTTCCAGTGTAGTTGGAAAGTTTCGGGGCATTCAATGCTGTTCTAACCACATTATGTTAAGAGTGTGTAGCTGTGACAAAAGATGCTCGATGTCAAGAAGTGGAAACAATAGCTCCACGGTAGAGGAGCTTACTATTTAAACCAAAAATATCTCTACAACACTGGGCCACAAATGTCCCCTATGATAGATCGTTTTTATAGCTTCTTATTCTTATTTCTATTAATTAATGATATTCCAAAAGAAATGAAACCAGACACATGGAATTACAAGAATTAATACTAAAAGTGATAAACAACAAAGAACAGACACAAAGAAAGTGAGATTGTTATTAAGAAAAAACTAGGGACTGCCGAACATACAAAGTTCGTTGACTACATATTGCCCAAAAGGACCAACGAATTAACTTTCAAGGAAGCAGTGAAATGATTAACAGAACTGTTTAGCCCGAAGACCGCTCTTTTCCATAAAATGTGGAAATGCTTTAACCTAACTAAGAGGACAAAAACTACACCACATTCGCAGTAATTGTAAATGAACACTGCGACGATTTTAAACTCTCAGAGCTCTCTTCAGACAACTTCAAATGTTTAATCTTTGTGCAAGGACAAGTCTCAACAAAAGACTCCGAAATAAAAAAAAAAGAATTTCGACAAAATTTCAAAACGAGCCGGAACTACCACTACAAAAACTAGCAGAAGATTGTCAGAGGTGTTTAAGTGTCAAAAGAAAAACAAACTCAAGGGTTATAGAAGAATTGGGTATTGCACATCTACGCAAAGTTAACAGAAAGACATATATTTCACCCGTCCTCAAAAAAGTCAAAACAGAAATACACAATTTTACCCTCCCCAAACAAAAAATCAAAACAATTATGAATTCAAAAAGAAACCTCCTCCTAGTCCGTGTTATAGATGTGGAGCTCTTCACTGGTATAAAGTTTACATGTATCGTTATAAAACCTGTTCAGCATGTAACAGAAAGGGACACAAAAATTCTCATTGCAGAAGTAGAACTGGAAACAGAAGAACAGAACATGAGGACAGAATAAACAGAAGAAAATACGCAGTAGTAGAAAGTCTAAACAAAAGAATCACATTCCAGCTAGATTCAGGTTCCGATTTGACTATCATCAGATTACAAACATGGAGAAAATTGAATAAACCCACCATGCTACGTACAGACAAAATGGCAAGATCAGTAACAGGAAAAAGAATAAAATTCCTAGAAGAGGCAATTACGAATGTAACATTCAATGGAAAAACAAAAAAACTCAAAATGTTCTAAAAAACACAGAGTACCTTTTCTGCACCGATCGGATGCAAAGATTTGACTTATAGGATTTAACTATTAATACTTTCTGTCAGAAAGTAGAAAGTGAATCTACAGAAACAGATAAATTAACAGAAAAACTAAAAGAAAAGTTCTCTGATGTATTTTCACCAGTTTTGGTTAGATGTAAAAAAGTAGAAGAAAAAAATAGAATTGAAATATGGCGCACAACCAATATTTAAAAAGAAGAGAAATGTTCCCTTTGCATCAATAGGAAAAATTGATAAGGAACTGGATAGACTTGTAGAAACAGTGATACTAACGAAAGTAGAATTTAGCCAATGGGCTGCGCCGACCGTCTATGTTAAGAAAAAATCAGGCGAATTCGTGTTTGCGAGGATTTGTCTACAGGTCTTAACAGAGCAATAAAGGACTACCACTACTCGCTTCCCAGCCCAAAGGAAGTGTTCACAAAATTAAACGGCGGTAAATACTTCTCAAAAATGTATCTAAGCGAATCTTATTTACAGGTACCAGTGATGAGGAGACATCTAAGCTACTATGCATTAACACCTACAAGGGATTGTATAGATTTCAAAGGCTTGTTTTTGGAATTAAAGTAGTACCAGCTATTTTCCAACATACGATGGATACAATGTTAGCTGGATTAGAATTTGCCATAGCATATCTGTACGACATACTAATAAAGAGTGACAACGTCGAACAACATGCGAAACACATTCAAGAAGTATTGATGCGAATCCAAAACTATGAATTAAAAGTTAAAGAACAAAAATGCAACTTCTTCTTAAAAGAAATTAAATACCTAGGGCACATTAAAAACAAGGATGGAAGAAGACCGGATCCGGGAAGAGCGGCAGCAATAAAAGATATGCTGGCACCGAGAAATATCGCGGAACTACACAGTTTCCTTGGATTGGTAAATTATTACCAGGAATTCATCGCCAATTGTTGGGACGCCCGCACCTATTCGGCTACAATGGACTATTCCATTACTATGTAAAGTAATGGTGGCATCTACGAGAGGAGAGTGTGCCGAGCAGCCGATCGACAAGTCAGTCGTAGACTTCCGGTGACGACCCGGAAGTACCCATTGCTCATACTACGTCTTACGACGGTTGAGACGATTAACCTCTATTCTTGTATTGGATACTAATAACCTTTGTAAATACTATTTTCACGGAATACAACAATTAACCTATTCCTGTTGTTGAGTTATTTATTCTTACTCACGACATAACACCAATATGCATAAATTGCGTGCTCAATTAAATGAATTACTAAAAGAGAGAATGCATGAATTTGGACAGCACAATGCCAAGAAACGTTTAAAGAAATGAATAAAGAATTAACGTCAGACTTGTTTTTGAAACACTGTGATCCAAAATTAGAAATACTAAGCTCCTATATACGAGCTCGTATGGCGTAGGTGCTTGTCTATTACACGAAATGTCAGACGGAAAGAAAAAACCTATCGTACATGCTTCGAAAATACTATTACTAGCGGAGAAAAATTATTCACAAATCGAGAAAGAGGCTCTAGGGATCATATTTGCTGTAATCAGATTTCACAGGTATCTTTACGAAAGATATTTCAGTCTGCCGACTTATCATAAACCATTGTTGACAATCTTCGGTTCGAAGAAAGTCTTACCAACATACACAGCAAACAAGCTGTTACGATGGGGAACCATATTACTTAACTACGACTTCAAATTGGAATACCTGCTTTCCAACAAGATTGGACACGAAGACGGGTTGTCAAGATTGGTGCCAAAGAATAATAATGAACCACTGAAAGATTCAGGAATAGCTGCACTACAATCAGAAGGCGAATGAGAACAGCACTGGGAAACACAGTACGCGAGCTGCCAGTGACGTTACTAGAAATTAGGAACGAGGCAGAAAGGGACGACTTCATTAAAAGTACGATAGAAAAAATACAAGAAAGGAACAAAAGTCTCTCCGACAGTTTTTAGCTTTATGACAGTGTATTAATGTATAATGAGAGAGTCGTAATTCCTAAGACACTGCAGAAAAGAATACTAAAGGATTTCCATATGGGACACCCTGGAAAAATCATATAAAAGATTTAATGAGAAGCTACGTTTATTGAAAGAACATAGACAAAGATATCATGCAAATGGCTAGAAAAATGTAAGAGTTGTGCTCTAGCTGCCACCCCCCCCCCCCGCCATGATACAAAAACCTTAGCCGAAAACGGATCGACCATGGTCGAAGATCTACGTAGATTATGCGGGACCTATAGACGGATTTTATTATTTAATCACAGTAGACAGCTACAACAAGTGGCCGGAAGTTTTTCTCTACAAGAATCCAACGGCCGAAAACACTATTAACTGCCTATATGAACTGTTCACAAGGTTCGGTGTAGTGGATTGTCCGGTAACAGGCAACGGAACACAATTCACGTCCACAGACTTCCAGAAGTTCTGTGAGATGTTCCAAGTTAACCACGTAAAATCTCCACCGTATCACCCACATTCGAATAGTCAAGCTGAGAGATTTGTTGACACCCTAAAAAGAGCGTTGAAAAAGGTATACGGGATACCCACAAAGAAAGCACTGCAACAATTCCTACGGGTGTATAGGATTACCCCAAATAACAACACACCATCAGGTTTGTCACCGGCGGAGGTGATGTTTGCGAAAAAAGTAAAAACTATATTCGACAAATTACTGCCAAAGCAAAACAAAAAACAGCCAACGTCATTCGTACTAAAAAGGATCTTCAGACCAGGAGAAAGAGTATATTATAAAGTATTTAAAAACAATATGTTCTCCTGGGAAGCCGGTACAATAACTAATAGGATCGGAAATATGCTATAAATGATACAAGGTCCAAAATACACACATAGAAGGCACATAAACTAAATAAGCAAAAGGCGGTTGGAAGAAACCAACACGTCACCGCAAGAAGAAACAATGGACACGATTACAAAGACGCCGAACAGTACCGAAAACTAAAAAATCTGGGAGGAAAAAGAAGTTCTCCGAAACTTTGATGATAAATCATAAAAAAAAAATATTAAGAGCTCCCTACATCGAGAAAAAAGCGGGAGGTGGGTGTTATGGAGGCATCACCCATTTCAACGGATTGAACTTTTCCTACAACTACATCTACTTCCCCTCACAAGAGGAGATCAGAGCTTAGCATAAAGCAGATCAGCATATTAGCAGAAAGCGATAGGCAGAGATAACTAAAACTGCTACTGTACAACCACTACGAGTCCTAATCTGTATTTATATAACAGAGTTTCAAGAATTTATATTTTGCTGTGTTCAATATATATATATATAGTTATTTCCTATTTTGGTTGTATTATTATTATTTTTTGCTGGACTTCTTAACCGGGTTCACGAAAGATTCGTTATTATTTTGTGAAAAAATTTGGCAGTGATGTAATGTTTTAATCTTGTATTCATATTTGGTAGTAACGTTGTTAATATGTTCTCAAATTACGTCCTCCTTAAATTCTTTCTTAATTAAACTGGCATTTAAGTAATCAAAATTGTGACCTGTGTTATTTCGATGTAATAGAAGAGAGTTGGAACGTATGTCGAAGTATACGTCTCCTTTATGTTCGTAAATCCGCGCATTTAAGTTTCATGATGTTTCCGCAATGAATACGTTATTGCACTGTAGACATTGATTTTTTTAAAATCCTGGCATTCAAATTGATGCTTGGTGTTTTTTTTTATCTGACAATATCACCATTCTGGTATTTGGGATAGTTAAATTGTTGGAGAGTTCATATGTCACGTATCTGACCTTTGTAAGTATACCTCATTCAAAAATACTGTCTCTCGGAGTTTTAAATCATTCGTCGAAGCTTGTGTAAAGTGAAACATGTTAGATTAAAGACATTTTTCCTACTAGTTCTTTACTTATTCTATTCATCTTTCGGATTCCGATCCATATATTCAGTTCATTTTGATCTACATATTCAACTCGTATATATGTGAAACCGATCCCAAAGTCTGTGAAAGTATTTCTGATTCTCAACATATATATATATATATATATATTGTCATCCGCAGTATCACAGCTCATCAGTACGGTTAGACTCCGATTGCTTTTTAAACCAGGATTGAAACCCGACCGAATTGGCGTCAGTTCTCGAATTTACCTCTGGGCTATGTGCGTTCGGCGGAAGAAGGTAGACTTTTTAGCACATATATTATCACTATACGGGTCCAATAGCTAGCACACACACACACACACACACACACACACACACACACACACACACACACACACACACACATATATATTATAAATTATATTTTAGGACATGTACATAATTATTCTATACATATGCGCTACAAAGGTACGTTCGTTTCGACAGTGAAACTTCAATATCTCATCAGGCGGTATGTAAAGTAATGGAAATCCTTCCTTATATTCATTTATTTTAGTTTGAGGTGTTGTTGAGGTGTTATTCTATTCATCTTGTCGGATTCCGATCTACATATTCAACTCATATAATAATAATAACATTAATAATATTAATAATTGTTATAATATATTTAAACCCGTCTCGAAAAACCCACCGAGTATAAACGCGGAGGGGAAAAAAGGGGAAATAAAAAAAAGAATCAAACTAAATACTTGAACATACGTCAAAATACTCGTTGAAAAGAAAAAAAAACCGAGACGAGAACCCTGACACTAAAGCGCTCAATCCAGTAATAGAGCAAACAAATAAGAATAAATTAAACCTAGAGTCAACAGACCTACCTCGGTTTCACCTAACGGGTCATCAGGTCAAGTCAGCTAATAAGGTAGAAACAAAGCGGTAACTTATAGATACTCTATAACCACATGACTAAAACACAGAAGACACCAAACGCACATGGTGTGGGGGAAATTCACTTTATTGACAAAAAAGCTTTGGTAATAAGGTTATAACAACAACAAACATAAAAAGAACTAAGGAAGAAGCCAATTTTTAGTATGTCTACATTTTAGATGTTTAGAGGATATGCGTTGTGGTACAGTGGATATCGGCTCGGAACGAGAAACCGGGGAGCCGAGTTCGAATTCCAGTTGAATCCATTGTATTCACTTACGCGCAAATACCCTTGGGAAAGGTATTAATCCGTCTCTTCCTTCCAGTTATGGGTTAAATAGCAGGACAGATTGGGTTCTATAGCCTTGGTCGGCAACCAGTCTACCGCAGAAAGCAATGGCAACCTACTGCGGGATAATCTTCTGCCCAGTCAGTCATGTCTCTTTCGAAACATGATCGCCCAAGCATGTATCACATGGCACTTAACTGACTGAATATAATAGTTGGAAACATGAATAAGGCTTCTACTGGTCATAAAGTGGGGGATCATTTTTCTATTGTTTGAAGTAATAAACTGATCCCCCACTAATTATTACTTAATAATATAATACATATCTTCCTCATCTAGCTATGAGTTAAAATAACATGACAGATTGGTTTCTATAGCCTTGGCTGGCAACCAGTCTACCGCAGAAAGCAATGGCAACCTACTGCGGGATAATATTCTGCCCAGTCAGTCATGTCTCTTTCGAGACATGATCGCCCAAGTGTATGGCACTTAACTAACTGACTGACATTTTTTAGTATGTCTACATTTGTGCAAAATCTCAGATTTAGAATTAAGTAAATCCTGTGCGGGTTCAAATCGAGCTATTGCTAACTTTTCCTCACGGCACCATTTACAAAATTTATTTCCTGCTCTATACTTTGAACAATGCTTAAGTATTTCCCCTTTTAAAATGGGGTCTGTATTCAGAGTTTCTTTGATATTCCAAACATGTGTAGCAAGAGTAGTGCAATGCCTATATTTCTCATTTTTGAAAGTAATTGATGCTGAGCATCAGGAAGAGACAACTGAAGTTCCTGGGACATGCAATGAGGAAGGAGAGCCTGGAGAACCTCATACTGACTGGACAGATAGAAGGAAGGAGAGACAGAGGAAGGCAGCGGATAACATATTTGCAGGGTCTGATCAGGTGGATGACGGAACGGGGGTTGCCAGGAGCAACAGGAGCAAACATACTAAGAGCCACAAGGGATAGGGAGACGTGGAGATCCATGATCGCCTACGTCCTGAAGGGACAGGGCACATAGAAGAAGAAGTGTGTTTGTAAAATCTAGTTTTAAAACTCTCCTGTGTAGCGTCTATGTAGGTTTTAGGCTGTAAATCTTTGTTATTTTTATAAACTTTAACTTTGTATAAAACACAGGATTGTTGACATTTACACACACACACACACATACACACACACACACACACACACACACACACACACACACACACATATATATATATATATATATATATAAAACAAAAAAGGGGTTGTGCTAACGAGAGAAGTTGGTAGAGTTGAAAAAAATTTCAGATGTCGTTCTTGGTTTCTTCTAAAATCTTAATTTTTTCCCTTGAAATTTTGTTTGGGTTAAATTAACGCGCGTGCGCACACACACACACACACACACACACACACACATATATATATATATAACAGAAAAAGGGGTTGTGCTAACGAGAGAAGTTGGTAGAGTTGAAAAAAATTTCAGATGTCGTTCTTGGTTTCTTCTAAAATCTTAATTTTTTCCCTTGAAATTTTGTTTGGGTTAAATTCACACACACACACACACACACACACACACACACACACAGAGACACAGACACAGACACACTCACACACATATATATATATGTATATATATATATATATATCCTTTGTGATACAAGCTGCTACACCGTCTGTTTTTTATCACTTTTAAACATTGTCAAGGCGCCTCTGCTTCTCTTTTGCGCATGTTTATTATAATCTACATATGTTTGGGATTGATTTTCCTCGTTAACCATAACAGTAAGCCTAGAATTCATTTTCATTTACTTTTTGTTTTTGCCTTATTAACAAATCTGTTCTGTGATGTTTTAATAAAGCAGATATTACCGAAAGAAATGTTAATCTTCACTTTAATATTTTTATTTTATTTTTCTCATGCCAATATTCACTTGATGCAAGGCACAAGAGCCACTCAGAGTAAAGCGTTACTGTGTGGCGTTGTCTAATTGTAAGAAAAACCAAGAACTGATGATCATGAGGTTATGAAGATAAGAAATAAATAACATAACAAATATTTTCTCTTAAAAAAAGGAATATTTTTAATAAAATCAATAATTAATATTTAATTTAAAGTAATGAAATTAAAAGTATTTTAAGAAAATAAATTGTTGTTAAGTCAAAATTTAATCGTTCGCTTTCACCCTTGGGTAACATATGACAGCCTCTCTACTTTTACCACGTTCCCATGTACGGATTAAACAGCAGAGTAGACTGGATTTTGTTATTTGATTGGCTGATCTCTTGAGATTGGGTGGGGATAAAAAAACATATCACTTATGACATCATCCGTTTTCGCCTAAGCAAGAAAAAAAAAGAATCTTGATTATAAAAGCATAGATTCGACGGGATGTAGCTAGACAAGTGTCAGCACAAGTCCAGTCGCGTTACTTGATTCGACCCGGAGCCTCGGCTTGTGTAAGTCTTTTTTTAGTGTAAGTATATCATATTTCTTTATGATTAGATCGAGGTGGTTCTCTTTATATCTCCATACGTAACACTAATGTATCTTTCAAGTGCGAAAGCTTTAAGAAAATAATTGCATTTTTGTTTTCGTCGACTAGAACCTAAATTCACTGAATTATTTTAACATTAAACTTGATCATGGCGAATGAAAACATTTCAGCCCTTTTTCTCGAGCCGTCAATCTTATTTTTATCTTTTTAGATGGCTTAGTTAATTTGTCAGATTATTGCCTTCAAAAGTTTGAAATAAGAAAAATTACTAATATAAGTTATAATATTTACGTGATTCATTAGGGGATAAAAAATATTCTTAGTGTCAGTTTGTCTTTGTCTTCGGATTTTTCATTCTTTTAAGCTGGTTACCAGCCAAGGCGAGAAGATCCCTGTTTTTATTGCTATTAACATCAAACAGAGGGAAGAAACGCATTCATACCCTTTTAAGGGAATAACAAACTATTTGTGTGAAAGTGAATTCATTGGCTTCAGCTGGAGTTTGAACTCGGCGCGCCAATTCCACTTTCTGCTCCCGATAACCGCTACGATATATGAACTTCATTCATTTATTAGTTTTAGTGAAAATAAATGTTAAATACTTTATCTCTTTAGGATGTAGGTGATCATGACTCGACACAGTTTACATTGTTTAATTTGTGCTTACCATGTCTTCTTAGGAAAAATAGAAGAGTAGTTTCTCTTTGCTTGAAATTCATAATTTTGATTCGCTTAGTCTGATTGCCACTCAGATCTAAAGATATCAGTCTACACTGCTATTTCACGTGTAGCTGAAGATTAGGAGAAGAGGGAAATTGATGTCTTCCTCCAAGGAACAGACGATACAGGAATTTGAAATCAACCCACCGATTCCACTTTTTGCATCGATATTCGGGAAAACATTAGCAGAATGATTTCGAAAACTTGGTTGGTTTGAGAACTTTTCACTTCATATTAAGTAAATTGAAATAATAAAATAAAATATTACTTACTTTAAGCAAAAATATATCTAATGAGTTATTTCCTACCTAGAAACGAAATTTATTTTTTCAATCCGTGTGTATTTACCTTTTGTGTAAAGAGGTTTATACGATTTGTTAGAAATATTAAGGGATTATAATAATCCCTAACCTGTATTGAAATACCTGTATACAGATAGATTGTAAAATGTGTATTTTCACAGACTTATTTAACCCATAGTGGCATCTGTTATGGCTGTACAGTCCTACATGGCACTTCATTCTCGGTTGCAATGAAGACTTTCTTCCTCAATGCCGCCTTGTTGTTTTCTTTCCAGTGGGAAACCCTTTTTTCAGCTCACTCAGTGCACCCAAACCTCAGGTGTGTGGCATCTGTCAGCCTCAAGAAACTTTGGATCTATTCCTAAAGAGCTATGCCTTGCTGCTGATGGCGGTGCAGTATCTGTTATGGCTGTACAGGCCCACACGGGAGTAACAGTCTCGGCTGCAAGGAATGCATATGATGACGCTCCGGCCCAATTCCGCCTTGCTTCTTTTCTCTCCGTCGATCACACCAGCCTTCGTTTTCCCTCTACTCGATTCAGACCTCGATGTAAATCGTGTCTCCACCGTGAGCGATCCTTGGCGACGTATTTCTACGTTCTGATGCCTATGCCCGTCACCCTCACGTCTCTTTTGAGGAACGTTCTTGAAGCGAAATGAGTTCACCCTACTGCCAGTGACCAGCACTGCGTACAGACATAAGGAATCCTACCATCCGGCATATGTACCAAGCCAGTGGAGTCGATGCTATTGTAGAAGGGTGTATAGCATAGGTTCCCAACCTTTTTGCTGTGATTATCCCAAAATACAATTTCACTTATATTCATTACCCCAATGAACAAATACCCGTAATATAGGAAAAGAAGTAATTATATTTTCATACATCAAAAGCAGACAATCAGACGTATAGTAGCCGTAACCTAGCCGTGATTCTTAATGTGAGTGTTGTGCTTGTATTGCCTGTGCCAGTGCCAGTTTATTTATTCTTGGCTTTGTGACTGAAAGAGCGATTCGGGCGTCGTTTGCCACGTTGAGTCTGCTACGTTTCTTGGTCTTCATTCCAAGGACACAGTGTGAAATTATAAGATGATTGCCTTTTCCCAAACCAAACATATATTACCCGCAAAATATGGGCTCATTACCCCACTAGGGTAATTTACCCCGGGGTTGGGAACAATGGGTGTATAGGCATGGGTGAGAACTCAGACATTGGTGACAAGGTCGGATCAACTGATGCTCAGAATGCGTTTCAAACAGCGAACATGAAAGGCGATGATTTCGCTTATCAGAAAATATAGAATTTCATTGAAAGTTATAATTTTATTTTTTTCTTAAAGATGTTTAAAAATTAGTAGAGAATGTAATGGCTGTGGGGAAAAAAGAAGCGGCCCAACGTGCGAACTACGAATTTAAGATGACAAAATTAGGCAAACACAGCGTTTAAACAGCGAGAAAGTGTTTTAACAGAGGACTGTAAAAGAGACATTCGAATACGAAGACTCATTGCAACAGCAAAACATGTCTACCAAAAACGAAGCCAATTATTAAGACATAGGAAAATATGATGAGAAACAACAACGACAAAAAAAAACTGAAATGTTACGTAATATCTGTCCTGGATGAATAAAAGACTTGAGAGAGCAGAATTCTATAGAAAGATTTTGAGAATTTCACAGAAGGAGCACGTGAGCCACGCCGAAATTTCAAAAAAAACTTTTCATAAAAATGAAAGAATAAATAAAAATGAAAGAATAAATAAAAATAAATAAATAAATAAAAACTTTTTCATAAAAATGAAAGAATAAATAAAAAATTTTCATAAATTTTTTTTTCCTAAAAAACTGGCTCGTCAGCTTTCCTTGACGATCCGTTTATGTGAAACCTAGGTAGGTCTGTCTGGCTTACTAGGTATTCTTTACTTATTTCACTCTACCCAAGTATTAAACGCTTAAGTATTAAGTATTATTTAGTATTAAGCGTAACAAAGAGAAAGGAAAAGGAAGGAGAAAGAAGAAAGGAAGAAAAAAAAAGAAGAAAAAGAGGTGGAAGGAGAAAGGAGGAAAGAGAAGGGAAAAAGTATGTTAGATTTGCAGACAGGAAGACATGCAGGTCAGGAAGACGTGGGGGAGATTCCCTAATGTCGGTGATCTTTAATATTAAGGAACATACAAACACTTGTGTGTGTGTGTGTGTGTGTGTGTGTGTGTGAGTAATGAAACGGGAAGGTAAGCGTGCGTAATGAAAAGGAAAAAGAAAAAAGTTGAAAAAAGAAAGAGAAAGAAAGAAAAGGAGGAAGAAAGACAAAGAAACAAGTGAGAAGAAAAGAGAAAGAGAATAAATAAAAAAAGAAGGGGAAAGTATGTTAGATTGGCAGACATAAAGATAAGCAGATCGAGAAGTTGGGAAGAGATGGATAGATACATTGAAAAAAGATCAAAATGAAGGACAGCGGGCTTTACTGGCCCTTTTTCGAAATTTTTCTAGATTTTTTAACCGTTTCTAACTAAAACAGCGTCTGACTATTGTTGAGATAAAAATAATTTACATTAAGTTTACTTCAAAAATAAAAAGGAAAGACATAAAATGAATTTTTAAATTAGTAAATAATATAAGTAAATATTATATCTAAAGAAAAGAAAAATAATAAGGAGAAAATTTAGATAAAAATAGGGAATGTGAACTCCATCGAACAATCAGTTTAATGAACCACATAACAAAACTCATCATCCGAAGTATGATGAACATAGCGCGCAGAAGAATCGGTCTAGAGAAAGGACAGGAACAATGTGGATTCGTTAAAGATACCGGAACGAGGAATGCGATATTCATGCAAAGAATGCTATCTGAACGAGCAATGCAAATGTAGAAGGACATTTATCTGTGCTTTATAGACTACGCAAAAGCGTTTGACAAAGTACGACACAGGGACTTGATAGAGATGCTCGACAACCTCGACATTTTCGGAAAAGACGTTAAGATAATTAAGAATCCATATTGGCGGAAAACTGCTTGTGTACGGATAGGAAGCGAACTAAGCAGGTATGCAAAAATAGAAAGGAGCGTAAGACAAGGATGTGTTTTCTCACCGGATCTTTTCAACCTGTGCAGCGAAGCATTTATGAGAGAAATAAAAGCCATGCCAGGATTCGTCATTAGCGGCCACAGTCTCAACAATATCCGATACGTGGATGACACGGTGCTGATAGTAGACACGGAAATGAAAATGCAGGACCTTCTACAGAATTTAGCAAAAGAAAATTAAAAGAAAGGACCGAGCATAAATGTATGGTCATCAGCAAAAGAAGGAGACCAATATGCCAACTGAAAAGAATGGAAAGTGCAACACGGAGATCCAAAGAAGCATTGGCATGGCCAAAGACGCATTTCAGAAGCTGACTAGAGTAATAAAAGACAGGAAAATCACATTAGAAACAAAGAAAAGAGTGCTGGATTGCGATGTCATATCTGTCTTATGTATGGAAGTGAATGCTGGACGATCTCATCAAAGATGAAGGAGAGGCTTGAGGCAGTAGAAATGTGGTTTTACAGAAGGATGCTGAGGATAATATGGACAGAGCACGTGTGAAACGATGAGGTGTTGGAAAGATGCAAACGAGAAGAAAACTGATCATAAATTTCAGGAATAGACAAATGAGGTTCCTGGGACATGTAATGAGGAAGGAAGGCCTGGAGAACTTAATACTCATAGGTCGGATAAATAGAAGAAGAGACAGAGGAATAGAGCGCAAAACGTACTTGATAGGTCTGAGCAAATGGTTTACGAAGAGGGGCTTACAAGAGATACGAAGGAGAAAATTATTGAGAGCGACAAGAGACAGAGCCCACGTCCTGAAGGGACACGGCACGTGAAGAAGAAGAAGAAGAAGAAAATAAATTAGAAATACATTAAAATGGTCATCAACCCTTAAGTATTAGGTATGGATGTAAATAATTATAAATACGTCTATACACGCAGGTACTTACTCATAAACCCAAGTGGAATGACTATGTGGTGATACCGACCGAGCAAAAGCGAGATCGGATGTTGGCTCTATCCCGACCAGAAAGCGAATGAATAAAACTCCTCGTGCGAATCATAGTTTGCGCAGATGTTCCGGTTGAAAAATAAAAATTACTCAAATATCAAATTTCCATTTCGCGAGCCTACGCGAATTTTATTTACCAGCCAATGGGAAGCCCAGAATCAAATTCAAGTATGAAATTCCAAACGAGCTTCTGATCAAAAAGTCAGATATAAAAAGTGAAGACAAAGCATCCCCAGACAGACCGGCGGAGACGAGCTGATTAGTTTCTCCCTTGACTTAAGTCGAGCGGCTACTATGCTTGCCTCTTTCCTTCTCCCTGTCACATAAGTACTTACTGACCTCTTCAAAGACATTCCTCAACAGTACTTACTCACCTTAGAAGTCCAACTTCAAATTGAACATTAACCACACTCCTAAGCCTTTTATCTTTTTCAGCATTAAAATTTCCATGAAGATTCTAGCCTCCGTTGGACCTTTATTTCAAGTATTGCTTTAATTGTAAAACATTAATTGAAATGTGTATATATAAATGTTATTTTATACTCAAATTGCCTTTCTTGATTTTATAATCATTTTATGATTTATAATTGGCTATCTTCCCACAAGGCTAAATTCCGTTAACCTGCAAAGGTATACAATTACCCTTCACTAGAACGGAATCCTACTATAACTAGAAAAAGAATAAATAAGATAAGATACCCGCTATAACTATACAGAATCCATAGCTAAATCCGCTCATGAAGAAGAAAATAAATTAGAAATACATTAAAATGGTCATCAACCCTTAAGTATCTAACAAAGCAGAAAGTATATATTTATAAATTTACATATTATCCTCCGTTTAAAGCACGACTCAGAAATTCAAGCATTCCAAGTCGAGCTTTAGACAGTATAATATGTATAATTATTAATACACACACACCTCCAAACACACACACACATATATATATATATATATATATATATATATATATATATATATATATTTATATGTATATATATATATATATATATATATAGTTTAATACTTAGTTTTTGGTCATAACAAGATTAGACGAATACACATTTGTATTAGAAAGTATTCGATACAATTATACTGTCAAACTTCTGAATATTTTCCATTTTTAAACGAGTTATTCCGCTACCCAGGCGGACACCACTCAAGGTAGAAACCTAATAAGCGTAATAACTCATTTAAAAATGGAATATATATATATATATATATATATATATAGAGAGAGAGAGAGAGAGAGATTACTTTAAAAACAATGAATTTATTAACATTCTCAAGAGCCTTTTCGTCCAACATCTCATCAGGAAATCGTAGGAATTATAAGTCAAACGAAAAGAACAGCAACGAAAAGAAAGATAAAAAAAGGTGAGTGAAATACGCTAAAATAAATATATATATATATAAATTTATATATTTATAACGAGGGGAGGATAAACCGCGGGTAAATAATTCTCGATGGACATTTGAAATAAAATAACCCCCAACAAATGAAGAGACTTTACAAACTTTCGTAATGATATGCAGACTGATTCCAAAATCTTTGAATGATTATTGGATCCAGCTACATGTAAAATTTGAAACATTCTTTCCTATATGACTTGATAGAGGCTATATTCTCTACTAGGTGTTGAGCAATAGCCGATTTCATATTGGTAGAGGGAAGATAACATATGTTATCTATTTTGCCAAATCGTATTTTAGAAGGTAAATGTTGATTAATTCTTGTTTCCAAATGTAAGTTTGTACGAACCACATAACCAGCAGCGCACGGGTAATTTATATATATATATATATATATATATATATATATATATATATATATATATATATATATATTCAAAATCTTTCTAAGAAAAAAAATTTAAAAATAATTTTATTCATTTATAATGAGTCTTCAAAATTTAATTAAAATCGGACAATTATTTCTTTTTTTTTTGCAAGAATTTCAAATTAATGCGTCAATCAAGCCAAAACAAAAGATTAAATTTGTTTTGCTGAAAGTAAGTATATCTGCTGAGGCGAGGTAAACAAGATTTTAAAAAGTTTCAAAGGTTCTAAAACGGAGTCAAAAATGTAATTAAATATTTTAAAAAATACTTTGATAATAAAATAAACCTTTTGATGATAAAATTATGCTTTTTATAAAGTTTAAAAAATGTTGTCCTCATCATGGTCCGACTGATTTTGGCGATTTCGTGAAGGTACCGAATTTACGACCATCACCGAGTACATATACCAGGCACTCGAACCGTTGCATTGGATATATCTAAGGTGTTCGACAGAGTTTGGCATGCTGGCCTTTTATGTAAACTGCGGAGCTATGGTATAACTGGACATTTGTTTGAACTAATCCAGTCATTCCTCTCTAACCGCACAATGAAAGTGGTATTAAACGGACATGCCTCTCAGAACTACCATACAAACGCAGGTGTCCCCCAAGGCTCCATCTTAGGTCCTACACTCTTCCTGATATATATTAATGATCTCCCTGATTCCATAAGAACCCAAATAGGTTTGTACGCCGATGACACCACAGTTTACTCTCGCCTCCAACAAAAATCTGGTGTAGGCGTCAAAGCTAACCTCGCAGCCGAGATTGAAAAAGACCTCCAATCCATAGTGGACTGGGGTAAGAAATGGCTAGTAAATTTTAATGCTTCTAAAACGAAGCTACTCTCAATTAACCATCATCGACAATCTCACCTACCTCCCATTAGCATGGACCAGGCTTGCCTCCCAGAGAGTATAACACGACGCCTCCTTGGTCTCACACTTTCAGTGGACCTCAAATGGAATGACTATATCGAATCCATTGCTAAATCCGCTGCTATGAAAGTCGGTTCTCTGTGTAGGGCCCGGATGTTTTTTCCATCTAAATCTATCCTGCACATTTACAAATCTACCATCCGCCCGTGCATTGAATACTGCTGCCATATCTGGTCGGGTGCCCCTGCTGTTCTCCTCGGGCTTCTCGATAAGGTTCAGAGGAGGGTCTGTAATGTGATAGATACCGACTTGGCAGACCGCCTGCAGTCTCTCTCCCACCGGCGAGACGTGGCTTCCCTGTGTCTCTTCTATAAATACTTTCACGGCTTCTGCTCCGATGAACTTAGATCACTGGTGCCCACTAAATACAAATTTGCACGAGATACTAGATTAGCAACTAGATCCCACCCTTTTACAGTGAAACCGATAAAATGCAGCCGTAACTTCTACTCCAACAGTTTCTTTCCTCGCACTTCCCGACTGTGGAATTCTCTTCCAAACGATTGCTTCCCCGACGGCTACAATCTCCAGGAGTTTAAATGTAAGGTCAATACACACCTCCTAACACACTAACCTGCTCCCATTCTATCAAGCACTCTTCCCATCTGCCCGACCCTCATCCTCGCTATCCTTACTCATCTGTCACCTTCCTCCTGACATTCCCTATGTCTAATCACTCCTTCTCTTTACCTTCCCCTATGTAGCCCCATGCGCAATAGTGGAAGTGGAATGCCTTGCTTGGGGTGAGATGATTAAAAAAAAAAAAAAAAGTCTAGTCGAGTTCCGGATACAGCTGCTAAACTCTTAGAATGTTCTACACCGCACGCCATCATCAATCTTCTGCAGATGTATTGCCTTCCTTAGAGACATTAGACCATTCTGTGATCTTTGTCAAGCATGGCATAAAAACCTTCCCAATTGTTCCGTTTCACACAACAATTTATCGATATAATAAAACTGATGGGAACAGCTTTGTTCCCGATATTACAGAAGCACTTCTCTCAGCTCTCGTTTAAATCGGACCTTCCAAGTCGGTCTACCACATTTTAAGTTGATTCTTTCGGGCATTGAAAGCTTTATCCCTCAAAATGAGTCCAAAGAACTATCAACAGATACTACAGCATGATCCGTTTTGCCAAGTGGACAGAGAATAGTCAAGAGTATTGGTAAAAACAAATGGAATATACAATATGGGCGGTTTTCTTAACAATTTAGAAATTCTTTTTTAATCCTTTCACCCCAAACAAGGCATTCTACTGCCACTGCTGCGCAGGGGGTTACCTAGGGGAAAGTGATGAGAAAGAGGGGTTAGTTATAGGAAATGTCGGGAGGAGGGTAATAGACGGATAAGAATACCGAGGATGGGGGTGGAGTAGATGAAAAAAGAGCTTGAGAGAATGGATGCAAATTAGTGGGATAGAAGATGTCTATTGACTTTACATTTAAATTCCAGGAGATTGTAGCTGTCGGGGAAGAAAGTATATGGAAGGGAATTCCATGGGTGGAAAGTGCGTAAAAAGAAGCTGTTTGAGTAGAAATTGCTGTTTAATTTCATCGTTTCACTGTAAAAGGGAGGGACCTAGTTGCCAGTCTAGTAGCTCGTGCAAATTCATACCAAGGGGACCAGTGATATAAGTTCATTGGAGCAGAAGCAGTGAAAGTATTTATAGAAGAGGCACAGGGAAGCCACGTCACGCCGGTGAGATAGTGACTGCAGCCGAGCTGCCAAGTCGGTATCTATCACATTACAGATTCTCCGTTGGATTTTGTCAAAGACCCCGAGATGAACAGAAGGGACACCCGGCCAGATGTGGCAGCAGTATTTAATACACGGGCGGATGGTAGATTCATATATGTGCAGGATGGACTCAAACGGGAAAAATTTCCTGGCCCTGCACAGTTAACCGACCTTCTTAACTGCGGATTTAGCAATGGAATCGATATAGTCATTCCATTTGAGGTCCGCTGAGAGTGTAAGGCCAAGGGGGCGTAGTGTTTTACTCTCAGGGAAGCTAGCCTGTTCTATGGGGTAGGAGCGATTGTCTATGATAGTTAATAGATAGTTGCTTCGTTTTGGAACCATTAAAATTTACAAGCCATTTCTTACCCCAGTTCTCCATTGAAAGCTTTATCCCTCAAAATGAGTCCAAAGGACTATCAAAAGATACTACACCATGATCCGTTTTGCCAAGTGGACAGAGAAGAATCAAGAGAATTGGTAAAAACAAATGGAGTATACAATTTACAAATCAAGTAAAGAAGCATTTTAAACAGAATTATTAACGAAACAAATAATGCAATTTATTGTTGAACTGAGAGAAAAAAGCAACGGTAAAAATTAAAGTCTCTATATCGGCGTGATATTCTTTTCTTTTATGATTTTTTTGTTATTATTTAGTTGTTAAGGATCAGATTAATCCTTACGGAAACTTCATGATATATTGTAAATGCAGTTTTTAATTATGATTTTTACATAAAAAATATGATACTTGTGAATTGTTCTGCGTTTTATAAAAACATAAGATATTCCACAAGTTAAAGTTACCTGAAAGAAAAATTAATTTTACTTGCAAACCTAATCTTATTTTCTTTAATTTTGCAGGGAGGAGTATGAAACACACGGTTAAAATATATTCTCATGATTGTAAGAAAGAATTTCAAGAAATAAATCCATTTTAAATCAAAACGCTTTCCTCATTTACGTTTATCATTTATAATTTCCAGATTTTTCCACTATTTCTTTTCGTATAAATTTTCGGCCGATGCAGTTTTCGGCCTTTGAATTTTTGTGATGTATTTTTGTTGTTTTTTCTTAAATGTACCAATATTTTATGAGCTGTTTAATATTTTTTACTCTTTAAATAAATTGTGTGATCTCTAAAGTTTTTGAAGTATCTCTTTACTTGGAATTTGCTCTCCTCCATGTTTGTCGTTCATTCACAGAGTCTGTGGTATTTTTTTTCTTTTAGAAGCTTATTGCTTTACAATCTTCAGATTTGACCAAAAGTGTAATATTATTGCCTTATTTGGGCTGGAGATACCAAATCCTCACTTTCCAACATGGATAAAGTTATAAAAAAACATTTACACTGTTTTGTGAGGGTACATCTATTCTTCAGCCTTCAACCTCCAGCCTTCGACCTCCAGCCTACTTATAGCTACTCTACCGCGATTTTCATGGCTAACTTTAAAACGGATCCCATCCATTACATCTTGCAAACGCGATGCTATATTCACGTAGTCTAATTGCCCTCCCCAAAGGTAAAAAAATGCTCCACCTTGTTTTTTCCCAAGAACTGCAATTTTGTGGAACCCGTGCTCATTTACCTGAACACGATAACCAAGTTAAGGTTCAAATGATGTCTATCCTACTTATCCTTTTAATCTTCAACTTCTCTTTCATTCTTATTAAACTCCATTGTTCATAAACAACTGGACCATAAGGATCTACCTTGAATAGCTCTCAAGCCTTGTACTGGGGTATATTTCATATAAAGTTTGAACAACCAAAAAATATGGCTAGATATTCAACAGGATGGAGTTACTTAAAAAAAACATGATTTTACTTGGAAATTTTAACTGATTTTAATTATGTTTGCGGGAAACACAAAAAAAATGAAAACCAATATCTTCATATTCAGAAGTGTCATAAAATAACTTTGTCAGATCGGAGGACATGACTAACCCAAATGCTAAAACTAGTAAAAAGATGTATATATACATATAAGACTAATCTAGTGAGAATAATAGGCAAAAGGTTAAGATGAATATGAAAAAATCATCGGCTCGCTTGAACAATTCAATCGAGACCATTTATATATATGGGTAAAAAAAGGCGGATATTTGTTTACATGAATGTTTATTGTTATTTGATAACTTCCTAGAAAGGAAGAAAGTTACATGAAAGTTAAATTTGGAACGTTGTGTAAGCCGTGATGACAAGAGAGACCCAAGCAGAGAGAAAATATTTGAAAGGTTACATATCTGCAATGTTAGTGATGAAGGGAAATCATATTTAGGTGGGCGAGAAAAATAAAAAATGTATGTTTGGGTCTAAGATTATACAATACCAGTTTTGATGATAACTAAGGGCTAACAGAAAATGGCCCAAAAAAGGGGCATACCTGAAATGTAGGTAAACTATAAAAAAAAGGGAGACAAAGGGGAAGTAAGCGATACTGGTCTCTAGTGTTGTTATAGAACACTTAGTATTCAACCCATTCAGAAATATCTAAAATATCCACTAAGTACAATTGCTTTATCAGATCAATCATTAAAATTGCTTTAGACAAATAAACCATCTTAAAGTAAACTTTAACAAATAACAGAAACCACACCAGGTAAAAATTTTGTACAATTTTCTATATCTGGTTCTTTATTTCTACCAGGAGTAGGTCCAGACCCTACACGACCATGTGAACTCAATAAGACCATCCATACAGTTCACTATGGAAAAGAGTGTGACAACAAACTGGCATTCCTGGATGTGCTAATAACTCGAACAGAAGGGGGGTTCAAAACATCCGTATTCCACAAGCCAACATTCATCAAACAATACCTCAACTTCAACTCCCACCACCCATACAATGTAAAGAAAAGGATCTTCCACTGCCTGCAACATCGAGCAAAAGTCATAAGCGGCAATCCAGAGTCATACGAACAGGAAATGGTCAGTATAAGCAGTACCCTACAACGAAACAATTATCCAGGGTACATGATAACAACTCAAACATACACGGAAGGGAGGGTGCATGAGGTTAAGAACACTCAGAAAACAACCTCGGTCTGTAAACACTATCTGAAGTGGTTATCGGAGAAAATACAAAGGATCTGTTTTCTTTATATTATCAGGACGATCTTCAGAAGTGGTTCTACACTTCGCAGGTACCTCTCCCGAGTAAGACACCCAACAGAGGAGGACACGACTAAGGACTGTGCCTATGCCATTCTATGTAGTTATGGAAAGAAATATAAAGGAGTGACAGGCCGCCTTCTTAAGGTAAGGCTATAAGAACACCACAAGGCCGTAACATGAGTGGAGATAGAAAAATCAGGCGTTGCTGACCACATATAGAGGGTAAATGGGGTCAACTCCCCTATGGGATGAAGTTGAAATAATAGATGGAAAAAGCCACTGGAAATTACGTAAACTTAAGGAATCATCACATATGCTAGGTTACAAAAATCTCCTAAGCCGACCAAGCATAGAGATGAACACAATATTGGAACCAGTAATACGGAGAGACAGAGAAAATCATTAGTGTCAAAAATTTCAATATAAGCTCTGGTAAAAAATACTAGAGAAAACCATTAACATCAAAAAATTGCAATATGAACTCTGGTAAAAAAAGGATTATTGGACATAAGGTTTATTCGTCCCAAAAATTCAGTTGTTCTTGACACATGGCCCAGTGGATATAGACGTTGGTTAGTTTCTGATTTGACTCTTAGAGTTGTGAGTTCAATACCCGGCTACAGCAGTGGCGTTCTCTATCTATTATTTCAGCTTCATCGCATAGAGGGTGCAGTGATCCCTCTTCTCCCTCCATATGTGGTCAGCAAGCAACTTGCAGGGTTAGAGGGAAAAAACTCATGATTTCCAATCGAGGTTTAACGCAAGGAATGGAGTTGATATACCCCCAGTGATTGTAATAAAGGGCTCGGTTCGAAATTTCTAGCACCTAAAGAAGGCCTGAGCGTACAACGGCCGATACGTCGTACGAATGGCAACAAAGATGAGGACAATAGTCCGAATAATGTAAATACTGTAAATACAACCTCATCTCAGAAATATAGACAAATAGAATGATCAATTATTAAACGTCGTACAAATGGCAACAAAGATGAGCACAATAGTCTGAATAATGTAAATACTGTAAATACTACCTCATCTCAGAAATATAGACAAATTGAATGATCTATTATTAAACGTCGTACAAATGGCAACAAAGATGAGGACAATAGTCTGAATAATGTAAATACTGTAAATACTACCTCATCTCAGAAATATAGACAAATAGAATGATCAATTATTAAACGTCGTCAAATGACAACAAAGATGAGAACAATAGTCTGAATAATGTAAATACTGTAAATACTACCTCATCTCAGAAATATAGACAAATAGAATGATCAATTATTAAACGTCGTACAAATGGCAACAAAGATGAGGACAATAGTCTGAATAATGTAAATACTGTAAATACTACCTCATCTCAGAAATATAGAGAGACAAACATGTACAGATTTCAAATATCTGGGAAGTGTTTTAACAGAGGATGAAATATGTGACAATGAAATCCGAAGAGTCACTGGAATGGTGAAAGATAGCTTCCAAAAGCTAAAGTATCAAGAAACTGGAAATTTGGTAACAAATGACAAATACTGAACTGATATTACATATCAGTCCTTCTATATGGAAGCAAATGCTGGACAATTTCGTTACTGATAAAAAAGCCACTTGAAGCAACGGAGATGTTGCTCTGCAGAACGACGAAGGGAATACCGTGGAAGGAATATGCCGGCTATGAGGGAAATGGAAATAAAAAGGACAATTATACTTAGAAACAGTTAAAATCTGGTGGACGCATGATGAGAAAATGGGGCCTGGAGAATTTGTCACTCATAAGAAGCAGAGGAAAGTAATAAGCAACCAAGTTATTTAGTTTGTCTAAATGAAACACAGAACAGTGTGTAGAAAATATAGAAAATGCACTTGTCAAGAACTAGAAAAGATAGGATGTCGCGGAGGACCATTAAAACTCGCAATCATGAGAAATAAAACATTACATAAAAAGCAGGTGCGTTACCATTTCACTTAAAACATACATACTGTTAGGGCGCTCTCCACCCTTTTAATGATAAATGAACTATTCCATGCACTACAAATAGTGGTAGTGTCAAGACCTCGGTGTTGTTGGCGGTAATGTCACAGTAGCGATATACCAGTACTAGAGTGATTGGAACTGTGCGAACAAGTCAGTCGGACACTTCCGGTAGTCAACCGGAAGTGATTATAATCGGACTCTACATCGTACGAAGAGACGTACAATTAAGACCTTGTTTCCTGTATGATTACTAACCCACTTTGTAAATACTATTTTCTTCCGTAATCAGTAAGTCAGTTAAGTGCCATACGTGATATACACTTGGGCGATCATGTCTCGAAAGAGACATGACTGACTGGGCAGAATATTATCCCGCAGTAGGTTGCCATTGCTTTCTGCGGTAGACTGGTTGCCGACCAAGGCTATAGAACCCAATCTGTCCTGCTATTTAACCCATAACTGGAAGGAAGAGACGGATTAATACCTTTCCCAGGGGTATTTGCGCGTAAGTGAATACAATGGATTCAACTGGAATTCGAACTCGGCTCCTCTTCCGTAATACATTTATTTAATATAATTTTCTGTTGTTCGTATTTATTACCGCACAACTCAACAGTGGCGACGAAGAATATTCGACATCCACACGGCAAAATCGATTTACTTACACGGCAAATCGATTATTAAGATGGGGAACAATACTGCTGAATTATAACTTTAAATTACAACACTGAGCATCGAGCAAAATTGAACATGCGGATGGCCTATCTAGGCTAATTCCAAAAGCAGATGAACCATTGGAAGATACTGTAATCGCAGCACTGAGAGCAGAAGCGGAAGTAATGAATCTGCTGAATGACACTTTTAGAGAATTGCCAGTTTCTTTAGTTGAAATAAAGAAAGAAGCTGAGAAAGACCAATTCATCAAAGACACAAAAATAAAATTAGCCGAGAAGGACCACCGGATTTCGGGGACATTTTCATTATGTGATAATGCAGTGTTGTATAGCGAAAGAGTAGTAATCCCAAAAGCTTTGCAGAAGAGGATTCTGAGAGATTTTTATGCAGGACACCCGGGAGTAAAGGCGCCACTGTTATTGAAGAAACCATGGCCAAGAACAGATAGACCCTGGTCAAGGGTACATGTGGATTTTGCAGGACCAATCGACAACTTATATTATCTGATAATAGTAGATAGCTACAGTAAGTGGCCGGAAGTATTTCAAATGAAGAGACCAACAGCGGGAAATACAATGAAGAGATTACACGAATTATTATCAATATTCGGAGTCGTGGACACGTTAGTAAGTGATAACGGAACGCAATTCACTTCGAAAGAATTCAAGGAGTTTTGTGAAATGTTTCAGATAGAACATATAAAAACTCCACCGTACCATCCGCGTAGTAACGGATTGGCTGAAAGATTTGTCGACACCTTAAAAAAGGGCATTAAAAAAAGCGTCAGGGACACCTACTAAGAAGGCATTGCAATTATTCCTACAAGTTTATAGGATAACTCCTAATAAAGCTGCGCCTTCGGCACTGTCACCTGCAGAATTGATGTTCGCGAGAAAGGTGCGATCGACGTTTGATAAATTAATTCCAAGAGAAAAAGCACTTACACCCACAACTCAACCCCCGTTGTATGTTTTTTCCGGGTTGTGCAACATCAGAAAGAGAGGGAATTACAAATTTACTCAACCAACGTTTGTAGACTGATCGGAATCAGTATTCTTATGTGGTATTTTTACTTTGCTGAGTATTTCATGAACCCGGCCCAAATATTTCTGTGAGTATTTTTGATACACTTTATATATATATATATATATATATATATATATATATATATATATAATGTATCGAGGCAGCAAATCATTTTCTAAACATATACTATTAAATATAAGAGACAATGAATGTCTATTATGTTTCATCATGAGCCGTTCTAAACATCGTATTTTGGCTTTAATTTCAGTTGAAAATAACGACAAAATTATCCAACATTTGGATAATTTTTATTAATTTGGTTCTAAGCTTTCGGCTCACAAGAGCCATCTTCAGAAAGGTTATCTGAAGGTTCTTTTTACTGAAGATGAAGATGGTTAAAAATTCAAATAATTGTCGGATTTTAATGAAATTTTCACGACTTATTCACAAATGATTTAAATTATTTCTGAATATTTTATTCTTAAAAATTTTGGGAAAAATATTTTTTTACATCTGTTACTCCACTGCCACGTATATTCACGAAATTTTAAAAAAATTCAAGTTTGTCGAGGAACCTGATTTTATTAATTAAACGCAGGACTCATTAGGGAATGTAAATCACCTATTGTTTTTTTTTTCAAATATTATCCTTTATTTCCAAAAATTTGCTCCCAATAGTAAAATAAAAAATGAAATAAAACTATGATATTATTTAATCTGATAATATATGATTAATATATCATAATATATTAAAGCAATTAAAATTGCTTTAATATATTATGAACATTATACATGGAAGAATTTTTTTTATTAAAAATGAAATTTTAAAAGAATTTTTTCTTCTTTTTAATTATAATAATTTATTAAGTTTCAAAAATATTTTTAAAATACTTTAAAGATTTGTTGGCGTTATTTTAAAGTTTAATGCAAAATGTCGTGCCTTCGAATTTTTAAAATGATTTTTAATTTTTTGTTGTGTATTTTAAGTTTTTTTTTGTATGGTAGTTTCTATGTGTACATTAAAATGTCATGTGTTTCACGGTTTCTTTACTTTAAAAATTTTAAAAAATTGCACAGTTGTGTCAATTCCGTTTGCCATACACTTATCTCGGATCTGTCCGGCTGTCATCATGTGTCAAATATACGGGGAAAAAATCAGAAAGATCAAGACAGTGTGTTTAAGAAATAGTTTTATACTAAATTACATGCTATATATAAGTAACACTTGTTTAAATCAGATTAATTTAACATTAGATTTGCTAATTTTCTAAAAATAACGTATCAGAAATGTACATCTTATTTTTGTACGATTTTTAAAACCGAGAATTAACTTTTTTTTATGCTTCAAAATAGCCGAAAAAATTAAAAAAATATGAAAAACTCTCAAAATTTTAGATTCCAATCAATTTAATTTCTGTTTGAATTACACCGGAGTATTTTGTTTACTGGAATTAGTAAATTTAATCATTTGGCTTTCAATTGAAACTAAAATAAAAGTTTCAGAAAACTTTCTTTATTTTTAAGAATTTAATTTAAAAGTTAGGCATAGAAAATTAGAGGACGTACTATGAATTACGTCTACCACTACGGAAATATGATTCTGAGCAGAATTATGAATTGGTTACCTACTTAGAACACGTATTATTCTTACGTGCTTGTGGTATTATCTTTTTGTTTAGAGTGAAATGATTTTTTTTTAAAGTGTTCCGGATGTCTTTAATATTTTTTCTAGAATATTTCAAGCGCTTGGTTATCTCTTCGTAAGTAATTTTCGTCTTTAAGGTTGAAAACTTCATCTTTGTTCCAGTAGAAATTATCCCCTTCTAGGTTGCAACGTTCGTCTTTGTTCCAGTAGAAAATTTACCGTGCCAGGTTGCAACGTTCAGCTTTGTTTCAGTAGAAATTTTACCATTCAAGGTTGCAACGTTCATCGTTGTTAGAGCAGAAATTTTAACCTTCAATTTTTTAACGTTCATCGTTGTTCCAGTAAAAATGTTTCTCTTCAAGATTGCAATGTTCATTTTTGTTCCAGTAGAAATTTTGCTTTTAAAAATTGTAATGTTCACCGTTGTTCCAATACAAAGTATACCCTTCAAGATTGCAAACGTTCACCTTTGTTCCAGTAGAAATTTTACGCTAGAAGATTGCAACGTTCATCTTTGCTCTAATACAAATTTTGTCCTTCAAGATTACAACATTCACCTTTGTTCCAGTAGAAATTTTGCCCTTCAAGATTGCAATGTTCATCTTTGTTTCAGTCGAAATTTTTCCCTTTAAAGTTTGCAACGTTCTTCTTTGTTCCAGTAGACGATTTCTCTTTAAAGTTTGCAAGGTTTTGCTGTGTTCCAGTATGAATTTTACCCTTCAAGGTTGCAACCGTCATCTTTGTTGTGGTAAAAATTTTGCCCTTCAAGTTTGCAACGTTCATCTTTGTTCCAGTAGAAAATTTCCGCTTCATGTTTGCAATGTTCATCTTTTTTCCAGTAGAAATTTAACCCTTCAAGTTGTTAACATTCATTTTGTTCGAGTACAAATTTTACCCTTCAAGATTGCAGACATTCACCTTTGTTCCAGTACAAATTTTACCCTTCAAGATTGCAACGCTCATCTTTGTTCCAATACAAATTTTACCCTTCAAGATTGCAACGTTCATCTTTGTTTCAGCAGAGATTTTCCCCTTCAAAGTTGCAACGTTCATCTTTGTCCTAGTACAAATTTTACTCTTCAAGCTTGCGACCTTCTTCTTTGTTCGAGTAGAAATTTTGCCCCTCAAGTTTGCAACCTTCATCTTTGTTCCAGTAGAAAATTTACCCTTCAAGTTTGCAACGTTCATCTTTGTTCTAGTAGAAATTTTGCCCTTTAAATTTGCAACTTTCATCTTCATTCCAGTAGAAACTTTCCTCTTCAAGTTTGCAACATTCATCTTTGTTCCAGTAGAAATTTTACCTTGCACTTTTTCAACGTTAATTTTGTTCCAATACAAATTTTACCCTTCAAGATTGCAAACGTTCATCTTTGAGCCAGTAGAAATTTTACCCTTCAAGATTGCAACGCTAATCTTTGTTCTAATACAAATTTTACCCTTCAAAATTACAACGTTCACCGTTATTCCAAGACAAATTTTACTTTTCAAGATTGTAACATTCACAGTTGTTCCAATACAAATTTTACCCTTAAAGATTGCAAACGTTCATCTTTGTTCCAGTAGAAATTTTACCATTCAAGATTGCAACGCTCATCTTTGATCCAATGCAAATTTTAACCTTCAAGATTGCAATGTTCAACTTTGTTCCAATGCAAATTTTAACTTTTAAGATTGAAACTTTCACCTTTGTTCCAATACAACTTTTGCCCTTCAAGATTGCAACGTTCATCTTTGTTCCAGTACAAATTTTACTCTTCAAGCTTGCGACTTTCTTCTTGTTCGAGTAGAAGATTTACCCTTGCAATTTGCAACGTTTATTTATGTTCCAGTAGAAATTTTCCTCTTCAAGGTTGCAACGTTCATCTTTGTTCCAGTAGATATTTTACCCTTTATGTTTTCAACGTTCAACTTTGTTCCACTAGAAATTTTACCCTTTAAGTTTTCAACGTTCAACTTAGTTCCTTTAGAAATTTTACCCCTTCATGTTTACAACGTTCATCTTTGTTCCAGAAGAAATTTTAACTTTCAAGTTTGCAATGTTCATTTTTGTTCCAGTAGAATTTTTACCCTTCAAGTTTGCAACGTTTATCTTTGTTCCAGTAGAGTCGTTACTCATCAAGGTTGCAACCTTTCCCTTTGTACCTTTTTAAGTTTGCAACGTTCATCTTCGTTCGAGTAGAAATATTCCTGTTCAAGTTTGGAACTTTCAACGTTGTGTCAGTAGAAATTTTAACCTTCAAGTTTGCAACGTTCATCTTTGTTCCAGTAAAAGATTTTACCCTTCAAGTTTGCAACGTTCATCTTTGTTCTTGTAGAAATTTTACCCTTCAAATTTGCAACGTTCATCTTTGTTCCAGTAAAAATTTTACTCGTAAAGTTTGCAATGTTCAGCTTTGTTCCAGTAGAAATTTTACCCTTTAAGTTTGCAACTTTCATCTTTGTTTCAGTAGAAATTTTAACTTACGGGATTGCAACATTCAGCTTTGTTCCAGTAGAAGTTGTAATCTTCAACGTTGCAACCTTTATCTTTGTTCCTGTAAAAATTTTATTCTTCAAGTTTGCAACGTTCATTTTGTTCCATTAGAAATTTTACTCTTCCAGTTTGCTACGTTCATCTTTGTTTCAGTAGAAATTTTACCTTACAAGATTGCAACCTTCATCGTTGCTCCAGTAGAAATTTTACCCTTCAAGATTGCAACGTTCATTTTGTTCCAGCAGAAATTTTACTCTTCCAGTTTGCAACGTTCATCTTTGTTCCAGAAGAACTTTTACCCTTCAAGTTTGCAACATTCATCTTTGGTCCATTAGAAATTTTACCCTTTAATTTTGCAACATTCATCTTTGGTCCATTAGAAATTTTAACCTTTAAGTTTGCAACGTTCATTTTTATTCCAGTAAAAATTTCCCTTTCAAGTTTTCAACGTTCATCTTTGTTCCAGTAGAAATGTTCCTCTTCAAGATTGCAACGTTCATTGTTGCTCCAGTAGAAATTTTACTCTTCAAGACTGCAACGTTGATTTTGTTCCATTACAAATTTTAATCTTCCAGTTTGCAACGTTGATCTTTGTTCCAGTAGAAATTTTACTCTTTCAGTTTGCAACTTTCATCTTTTTTCCCGTAGAAATTTTACCTTTTAAGTTTGCAACGTTCATTTTGTTCCATTAGAAATTTTACTCTTCCAGTTTGCAACGTTCATCTTTGTTTCAGTAGAAATTTTACCTTACAAGATTGCAACGTTCATCGTTGCTCCAGTAAAAATTTTACCCTTCAAATTTGCAACGTTCATTTTTGTTCCAGCAGAAATTTTACCCTTCTAGTTTGCAACGTTCATATTTTTTCCAGTAAAATTTTACCCTCTAGGTTGCAACGTTTATCTTTGTTCCAGTAGAAGATTTACCCTACAAATCTGCAACATCCATCTTTGTTCTCTTGATTTTTATCGTAATTTTTAGAGGTCGCAAGCTTTTTATTTTTCAAAATTCAGATGGCGAAAATGTTGACAAATTTCGTTTAGTAAAATCTTAAGTTTTATTTGCTGATAATTTACGTATTATCAGAAGTGCTTTTGAAGTCTTTGGTTATTCTCTCAGTCTGCATGCAATTTCTGTTTTAGGCACTTATACGAAAGTTATTTATGTCGTAATAATTACAATGCACACACTTTTCTTAAAGTCCCCAATTATTCATTGAATATGCATACATCTGGTATTTAAGCCCCTAAATGGAAGTGATTTATATCCTCATAAGGACGAACAATTTTCATATATTTCATCATTTAAATGTCTGAAAAGTCCACTCAGTATGCTTGAGAAAATGTTTCGAAGTATTTCCGCATTAACGATCGGATTATCGGTAGTTACTTTGAAGTCCCCGATTATTCAGACATCATCTATGTAATCTGGGTTTTATGCACCTAATTGGAAGTGATTTATATACTAATGATGACGCAAACTTCTCTAATTCTTCAATATTTATAAATGTTGACTAATTATGCTTGACAAAATCTTTCGAAGGTTTTTCCTGATTATCGATAGGAATAGCTGTATTTCCTTTGAAATCACCAATTATTAATACAATGTTGTTCTTATGCAAATGAAACGGATTTACAATATGATATTTAATGACGTAATCTTAACTTAATTTTCAACATTTACATGACTGAAATTTGATACATTTGCTTGGCAAAATGTTTCGAAGAATTTCCAGATTATCGATTGAATTAGCGGCCGTTCCATTGAATTTTCCGATTATTCAACCACTATGCATGCAATCCTAGAAATTAGAGGACGAAAGCTTCACTTATTTTTCAACATTTAGAAGACTGAAAAGTTTAATCATTCTGCCAAGTAAAATGTGCCGATAAATTTTCGATGCATCGTTCGAATTAGAGGTAGCTCCTTTGAAGTCACTGATTATTTATCCAATATGCATGCAATCTAGAATTTTTGCATATAAAGTTATTGATATCCTAACAATTAGAAGAATTAAATTTCTCACTTTCTTAATATTTAACTGTCTGAAAAGTTTATTTACTTTTCGCCAAATGTTTCGAAGCATTTCCGGATTATCGATCAGATTAGCGGTAGTTCTTCTAAAGTAACCGATCATGCAATATGAATCACTAAACTATCGCCCGGTTTACACTCCACCCACGTCTATTGAACAAGTGAAGAGGCTCAACCCTTGTTCCTTGTTTAGGATGTGGTTTCCGGCTCTCTTTTCCAATCTTTTCACTCTTACGTAGCCCCCTGCTCTTCAGTGGCGTTACAGCCTTGCTCGGGGTGATATGATTAAAAAAAAATCAATTGGGAATTTATGTATAAATAGAAGTGACTTATATCATAATAATTAAAGGACTCAAATTTATTTTATTTTACAAATTTGGCAATATGTTTTGTAGAATTTCTGTGTTACTGATCGGATTAGCGGTAATTTCTATGAGGTAACCGATTATTCATTTAATATGCATGCAATATTGGATGTATGTACGTAAATTTAGGGTATTTATATCCTAATAATTGAAGCATGCGAACTTCTCTTATTTTTCAAAATTAAGATGTCAGAAAATTTCATGCTTGGCGAAATATTTCATAGTTTTCCGGATTAAAGATCGAATTAGCTATAGTTCCTTTGAAGTCCGCAATTATTCTTCCAATATGCATCAAAACTGTGTTTCGCACATATAAACGGAAGTGGTTTGTATCCTAATAAATAGAGGATGCAAATTTTTTTTATTTTTCAAAATTTACCTGTCAGAAAATTTGACTCATTATTTTTGGTAAAATTTCCGAAGATTTCCGGATTATCAATTGAAGTAGCGGTAGTTACTACGAAGACCCCGATCATTCATACAAAATGCATGCAATCTGGGTTTTATGCACCAAAATGGAAATGATTTTTATCCAATTATTTCTAGGAAGCAAACTTCTCTTATTTTTCAACATTTAGATGTCTGAAAAGTTGACAGATTATTATTGAAAAGAATAACTCGAATGACCGATCTTATAAACGGTAGATCCTTTGAAGACCCAGATCATTTATACAAAATGCATGCAATCTGGTTTATGTGCATATAAATTTAAGTTATTTATACCATAATATATAGAGGAGGCAAACTTCTCTTTTTTTTTCAACCAATAGATGTCTGAAAAAATGACTTATTCTGCTTGGCATAATATTTCGGATTTTCCGGATTTTCGACTGGATTAGCGGTAGTTTATTTGAAGTCACTGATTATTCATGCAAAATGCATGCAATCTTGTTTTTATGCCCAAAAGTCGAAGTAAATTTTATCCTAATATTTATAGGGCGAAAACTGTACTTCTTTTTCATCTTTTAGATGTCTAAAAGGATGACATATGCTTAGCAAAATGTTTCGAAGGATATGCTGATTATCGATTTTATATGCATTCGAGCCTTTGAAAACTCGATTATTTATCTAATTTGCACTTAATGTGGAGTTTGTGAATATATTAATGGAAGTGATTTATATCCTAATAATTAGAGGAGGCAAACTTCTCTTAATTTTCAACATTTAAATGTCTTATCGGTTTTCTAAATACGATTTGCAAAATGTTTCGTAGAATTACCGTATTATCTATTGGGTAGTTCCCTTGCAGTCCCCGATTGCTCATCCAATTTTCATGCAATCGGGATTTTGTGCTTATAAATGGAAGTGAAATCTATCCAAAGAACACACACTTCTTTTGTTTTTCAAAATTTAGATGTCCGAAAATTTCACTCATTATCATTTGCAAAATCTTTCAAAGGATTTCTGGATTATCGATTGTATTAACGGTTGTTTCTTTAAATTCATCCAGTTTGCATTTAATCCGGGTTTTGTGCACATTAATGGAAGTGATTTATATCCTAATAATTAGAAGACGCAAACTTCTTATATTTTTCAAAATTTAGAAGACTAAATATTTGGCTCATTAAGATTTGCCAAATGTTTCGAATAATTTTCGGGTTATGGATCGAATTAGCAGTAGTTCTTACGAAGACACCAAACATTCATCCAATATGCATGAAATGTATGTTTTATAAATGGAATTGATTTTTGTCCTAATAAATAGAGAAATATAAATGGAAGTGATGTTTTCTAATATCTAAAAGAAGCAAACTTAGATATCTGAAAATTTAACAAGATTTGCTTGGCAAAATGTTTCGTAGGATTTCAGTATTATCAATCCTATTAGTAATAGATTCTTTAAAGTTCTCGTTTATTCATTTAATGTGCATGCTACTTTGGTTTTGTGCATATAAATAAAAATGATGTATATCCTAAAAATTACAGAACGCATATTTATTTTATTTTTCTACACTTAGTATTCGGAAAAGTTGATTCATTAAGTTAGGAAGAATATTTCGAAAGATTTCGATCGGATTAGCGGTAGTTCCTTTAAAGTCAGCCTTTATTCATCGAATATGCATGCAATCAGCTTTTTTGCCCTTAAATGGAAGTGATTTATATCCTAACTAGCAGTATAGCCCGGCGTTGCTTGGGTGTAATGAAAGCTTTAAAACTAATCCATGGTCCTGGAGCTCAGACTCTTTGTACGTTGGTAAGACTAAATAGCTGTTTCCATTTAAAGCGAAACCGTAGTACTATAATTATACCGACTAAGATCCAAACCCGTAGCAAAAACTAAAATAAAAGGGCTGAAAAAATACAGACATACAGGCAGATAAACAGACACACACTCAAACATCTTGCCTTTTATATATATATATATATATATATATATATATATATATATATATATTATTGATTTTCTGTACTATTGTAAGAACTGCAACCTTGAAACTTCTGAATATTGTTTCTTATGTCTTTGTCTATGAGTGTATCAAATTTGATTAAAATCGGACAACTACTTCTACAACCCGATTTTTTCGATTATCGATTTTCGATATTTATCGGAGGTACCTCGACACAAAACCTAGCTAAGAACACTCGCAGATGCTTGTAGTACAACTGTGCAAATTTTCGAGAAAATCGGTTTCGGAGTCTATAGGCAACGGACACACACACACACACACACACACACACACAAACACACACACTCACATACACACTTCTCTTGTTTTACAACATGAAGTTGTCAGAAAATTTAACACTTTATGCTTGGCAAAATGTTTCGAAGGAATTCTTGATTATCGTTTGAATTAGTGGAAGTTATTTAATAAAAAAAATAAATGTCTTAAAAGTTGACTCCTCTTGCATGGCAAAATATTTCGAAGAATTTCCGGATTATTGATCAGATGAGCGGTAGTTCCTCTGAAGTCCCCGATTATTCATACAGCATTCATGCAATCAGTGTTTTATGCACATAAATTGAAGTGTTTTACATCATAATAATTAGCAGGTGCAAACTTCTCTTATTTTTCCTACATTTAGATGTGTGTAAAGTTGATTCATTAGGTTTTGCAATATGTTTCAAAGGATTTCCGAATTTTTGATTGGATTAGCTAGCTATAGTTTCTCTGAAGTAACCGGCTATTCATCCAATATGCATGCAGTATGCCTTTTATGGACTTAAATGGAAGTTATGTTTATCCTCATGATTAGAAAATGCAAACTATTTATATTTTTCAACATTCAGATGTCTAAAAAGTTGATTCATTATGACTGGCAAACGATTTTGAGGGGTTTACAGATAATTGCACGGATTAGCGGTAGTTCATTTGAAGTCACCGATTATTCATGCAGATGTCCGGATTTTTGATTGGATGAGCGTAGTTTCACCGATTTTTAAAACAATCTGCGTATAATCTGGCTTTTATGCATGAAAATGGAATGGATTCTTATATAAAATAATTGATGGGCGCAATTTTCTTTTGTTTTTCAAAATGTAGATGTTTGTAAAGTTGGCTAATTTTGCATAACAAAATATTTCCAAAGATTTCGGGATTATTGATTAGTGGTAATTCCTTTTATGTAACCGATTATTAACCCAATGTGCATATAATCTGGCTTCTATGAACATAAAAGAACGTGATTTATATCCTATAATTAGAGGACGCAATCTTATTTTTCCTCATTTAGATGTCTGAAAAGTTAACCCAAGATGCTTACAAAAAGTTTTCGAATAATTTCCAGATTATTGATCCGATTAGAATTAATTCCTTTGAAATTACCAATTTTAACACATTATGAATGCAATCTGTGTTTCATAAACATGAATTTAAATGCTTTATATCCTAATAATTATAGGACGAAAACTTCTCTTTTTTTATCATTTATATATAATTTGACACATTATTCTTGGCAAAATGTTTTGAAGATTTTGCGGATTATCGATCACATTAGTGATAGATCTTTTGAAGTCCTCGGTTATTTTTCTAATGAGCATGTAACATGGATTACGCAGTCTTCTGTTATTTTTCAACATTTAAATGTTTGAAATGTTGACTTATGCTGGGCAAAATAATTATTTCCGTATTATCGATAGGATAAGCGGTAGCTTTTTTAAGAGCCCCTATTATTCATCTAATGTGCATGAAATGTGTGTTGTATGCACCTAAATGGAAGTGATTTATATCCTAGTAATTAGAGGACGCAAACGTAACATTTTTGAAATATTTTTATATGTGAAATGCTTGTAAAAACCTTTTTATGTGTTTCCGTATTATCAATCGGATGGTAGTTCCTTTGAGGTTACCGACGATTCACCTAATATGCATGTAATCTGTGTTTTTGTACGTCAATAGATACTAACATGTCTTTTCAATATTTCCACGTCTGAAATATTGACTCATTATGCTTGGCAAATATTTCGAATGATTTCCTGATTATCGATCCATTTAGCGATAGTTCATTTGAAGTCGCCGGTTATTTATCCATTATGCATTTCCAGATGATTGATCGGATTAGCAGTAGTTTTTTCTGGAGTCCACGATTAATAATTCAATATGCATGCAATTAGGGTTTTATGCCCCTAAATGGCAGGTATTTCTATTCTTATAATTAGAGGTCGCAATCTATTTTCTTTATCAGCATTTGGATATCCAACATATTGATTCATTATGTTTGACAAAATGTTACAAATGATTCCCAGATTATCGATCGGATTAGCGGTATTTTTCGAAATTCATTCAATATGCATTCAATCTGGGTTTTATACGCACAAATGGAAGTGACATATAGCCTAATATTTAGAGGAATAACACTACACATTTTACAACATTTTCGATGTCTGAAACCTGATTCATTATGCTTAGAAGCTTTTCAGGATTATCGATCGGATAATCGGTAGTTCCTTTGATGTTCACGATTATTTATCCAATATGCATGCAATCTGTGTTTAGTGCATACAAATGGAAGTGACATATAGCCTAATATTTAGAGGAATAACACTACACATTTTACAACATTTTCGATGTCTGAAACCTGATTCATTATGCTTAGAAGCTTTTCAGGATTATCGATCGGATAATCGGTAGTTCCTTTGATGTTCACGATTATTTATCCAATATGCATGCAATCTGTGTTTAGTGCATACAAATGGAAGTGACATATAGCCTAATATTTAGAGGAATAACACTACACATTTTACAACATTTTCGATGTCTGAAACCTGATTCATTATGCTTAGAAGCTTTTCAGGATTATCGATCGGATAATCGGTAGTTCCTTTGATGTTCACGATTATTTATCCAATATGCATGCAATCTGTGTTTAGTGCATACAAATGGTAGTGATATTATATGATTTAGAGGTAGCACATATCTCTAATTTTGCCACAATATAGATGTCTGAAATACTGAATCGTTATGGTTGTCAAAATGTTTGGAAGAATTTCCGGATTATAGAATGGATTAGTAGTAGTTTTTATCAAATATTTATACATAAAATGGAAGTGTTTTATAGAATAATAATTAGAGGACATACCTCTGGGTTTTTTTTAATTTTCAGATATCTAAAAGTTTGAATTATTACGCCAGGCAAAGTATTTCGAAGTAATTCAGGATTATCAATCGTACTAGCTGTATATCCTTTAAAGTTTCCGATTATTTATCTAATATGCATTCAGTCCTGGTCTTGTGCATATAAATGGTAGTAAAAATTTCTATAAGTCATGAACGTTTTGTTTAAAGTGTAGATTTATTGTTGTTATTACCTATTTCTGTTATAATTAGAGGTCGCAATCTTTATTCTTTATCAATATTTTGATGTCTAAAATATTGACTCATTATGCTTGGCAAAATATTGCAAAGTATTTCCGGATTATCGATCGGATTTTCGGAATTCATTCAATATGCATGCAATCTGGGTTTAATTTGAGTTATTACTAATTATTTGTGGAATCCAACTGCACTACTTTTTCAACACTTAGATGTTTGAAATGTTGACTTATTATTTCTTGGAAAATATTTCGAAGTATTTCTGTATTATCGATCGGACTAGCGGTAGTTTCTTTCGATGTCTTCGATTATTCATCCAATATGCATGTAACCTGATTTTATTCAATAATAATATTAATGAATGGAAGTAAATTATATCCCAATAATTTGAGGACGCAAAATTCTTTTTTTTAATCATATCACCCCGGGCAAGGCGGCTAGGCCACTGGTGTGCAGGGGGCTACGTAAGAGTGAAAAGATTGGAAAAGAGAAAACCGGAAACCACATCCTAAACAAGGGAACAAGGGATGAGCCTCTACACCCGTTCAATAGACGTGTGTGGAGTGTGAGCCGGGCGATATTTCAGTCTATCTACTCCAATTGAAAAAAATAGAAGGAAAAGTGAAATGATTGGAAAAGAGAAAGCCAGAAACCACATACTAAACAGGGAAGAAGGGATGAGCCTCTACACCTGTTCAATGGACGTGTGTGGAGTGTGAACCGGGCGATAGTTCAGTCTATCTACTTCAATTGAAAAAAAATAAACAAAAAAGAAAAGTGAAAAAGATTGGAAAAGATAAAGCCGGAAACCACATCCTAAACAGGGAACAAGGGATGAGCCTCTACACCCGTTCAATAGACGTGTGTGGAGTGTGAACCGGGCGATATTTCAGTCTATCTACTCCAATTGAAAAAAAAAGAAGGAAAAGTGAAATGATTGGAAAAGAGAAAGCCAGAAACCACATACTAAACAGGGAAGAAGGGATGAGCCTCTACACCTGTTCAATGGACGTGTGTGGAGTGTGAACCGGGCGATAGTTCAGTCTATCTACTTCAATTGAAAAGAAATAAACAAAAAAGAAAAGTGAAAAAGATTGGAAAAGATAAAGCCGGAAACCACATCCTAAACAGGGAACAAGGGATGGGCCTCTACACCCGTTCAATAGACGTGTGTGGAGTGTGAACCGGGAGATATTTCAGTCTATCTACTCCAATTGAAAAAAAAAGAAGGAAAAATGAAAAGATTGCAAAAGTGAAAGCCGGAAACCACATCCTAAACAGGGTACAAGGGATCGGCCTCTACACCTGTTCAATAGACGTGGGTGGAGTGTGAATCAGGCGATTCTCTTATTTTATCAACATTTAGATGTCTGAAATGATGATTCATTATAATAGGCAAAATGTTTCAAAGTATTTAAGGGTTGTCGATCGGATTGGCGGTAGTTTCATTGAAGTCATCGATTATTCATCCAGTATGCATGTAACCTGATTTTATTGATATAAGTCAAAGTAAACTATATCCTTATAATTTCTGAATGCAAATTTCTCTTATTTTTCAACATTTAGATGTCTGAGATCATGATCCATTATGCCAGGCAAAATGTTTCAAAGTATTTAAGGGTTGTCGATCGGATTGGCGGTAGTTTCATTGAAGTCATCGATTATTCATCCAGTATGCATGTAACCTGATTTTATTGATATAAGTCAAAGTAAACTATATCCTTATAATTTCTGAATGCAAATTTCTCTTATTTTTCAACATTTAGATGTCTGAGATCATGATTCATTATGCCAGGCAAAATGTTTCAAAGTATTTAAGGGTTGTCGATCGGATTGGCGGTAGTTTCATTGAAGTCACCTATTATTCTATCAATATTGATACAATTTAGTTTTTATACACATAATTAGAGGACGCATATTTCTCTTATTTTTCAACATTTAGATGTCTGAGATCATGATTCATTATGCCAGGCAAAATGTTTCAAAGTATTTAAGGGTTGTCGATCGGATTGGCGGTAGTTTCATTGAAGTCATCGATTATTCATCCAGTATGCATGTAACCTGATTTTATTGATATAAGTCAAAGTAAACTAGATCCTTATAATTTCTGAATGCAAATTTCTCTTATTTTTCAACATTTAGATGTCTGAGATCATGATTCATTATGCCAGGCAAAATGTTTCAAAGTATTTAAGGGTTGTCGATCGGATTGGCAGTAGTTTCGTTGAAGTCACCTATTATTCTATCAATATTGATACAATTTAGTTTATACACATAATTAGAGGACGCATATTTCTCTTATTTTTCAACATTTAGATATTGAGATCATGATTCATTATGCCAGGCAAATGTTTCAAAGTATTTAAGGGTTGTCGATCGGATTGGCGGTAGTTTTATTGAAGTCACCTATTATTCTATCAATATTGATACAATTTAGTTTTTATACACATAATTAGAGGACGCATATTTCTCTTATTTTTCAACATTTAGATGTCTGAGATCATGATTCATTGTATGAGCAAAATGTTTCAAAGTATTTAAGGGTTGTCGATCGGATTGGCGGTAGTTTCATTGAAGTCACCTATTATTCTATCAATATTGATACAATTTAGTTTTTATACACATAATTAGAGGACGCATATTTCTCTTATTTTTCAACATTTAGATGTCTGAGATCATGATTCATTATGCTGAGCAAAATGTTTCAAAGTATTTAGGGTTGTCGATCGGATTGGCGGTAGTTTCATTGAAGTCACCTATTATTCTATCCAATATTGATACAATTTAGTTTTTATACACATAATTAGAGGACGCATATTTCTCTTGTTTTTCAACATTTAGATGTCTGAGATCATGATTCATTATGCCAGGCAAAATGTTTCAAAGTATTTAAGGGTTGTCGATCGGATTGGCGGTAGTTTTAACCGAAGTCACCTATTATTCTATCAATATTGATACAATTTAGTTTTTATGCACATAATTAGAGGGCGCATATTTCTCTTATTTTTCAACATTTAGATGTCTGAGGTCATGATTCATTATGCCAGGCAAAATGTTTCAAAGTATTTAAGGGTTGTCGATCGGATTGGCAGTAGTTTCATTGAAGTCACCTATTATTCTATCAATATTGATACAATTTAGTTTTTATACACATAATTAGAAGGACGCATATTTCTCTTGTTTTTTCAACATTTAGATGTCTGAGATCATGATTCATAATGCCAGGCAAAATGTTTCAAAGTATTTAAGGGTTGTCGATCGGATTGGCGGTAGTTTTATTGAAGTCACCTATTATTCTATCAATATTGATACAATTTAGTTTTTATGCACATAATTAGAGGACGCATATTTCTCTTATTTTTCAACATTTAGATGTCTGAGATCATGATTCATTATGCCAGGCAAAATGTTTCAAAGTATTTAAGGGTTGTCGATCGGATTGGCGGTAGTTTTCATTGAAGTCACCTATTATTCTATCAATATTGATACAATTTAGTTTTTATACACATAATTAGAGGACGCATATTTCTCTTATTTTTCAACATTTAGATGTCTGAGATCATGATTCATTATGCCAGGCAAAATGTTTCAAAGTATTTAAGGGTTGTCGATCGGATTGGCGGTAGTTTTATTGAAGTCACCTATTATTATTCTATCAATATTGATACAATTTAGTTTTTATACACATAATTAGAGGACGCATATTTCTCTTATTTTTCAACATTTAGATGTCTGAGATCGCGATTCATTATGCCAGGCAAAATGTTTCAAAGAAATTTGGGGTTGTCGATCGGATTGGCAGTAGTTTCATTGAAGTCACCTATTATTCTATCAATATTGATACAATTTAGTTTTTATACACATAATTAGAGGACGCATATTTCTCTTATTTTCCAACATTTAGATGTCTGAGATCATGATTCATTATGCCAGGCAAAATGTTTCAAAGTATTTAAGGGTTGTCGATCGGATTGGCGGTAGTTTTATTGAAGTCACCTATTATTCTATCAATATTGATACAATTTGGTTTATACACATAATTAGAGGACGCATATTTCTCTTATTTTCCAACATTTAGATGTCTGAGATCATGATTCATTATGCCAGGCAAAATGTTTCAAAGTATTTAAGGGTTGTCGATCGGATTGGCAGTAGTTTTTATTGAAGTCACCTATTATTCTATCAATATTGATACAATTTGGATTTTTGTACATAATTAGAGGACGCATATTTCTCTTATTTTTCAACATTTAGATGTCTGAGATCATGATTCATTATGCCAGGTAAAATGTTTCAAAGTATTTAAGGGTTGTCCGATCGGATTGGCGGTAGTTTTGTTGAAGTCACCTATTATTCTATCAATATTGATACAATTTAGTTTTTATGCACATAATTAGAGGACGCATATTTCTCTTATTTTTCAACATTTAGATGTCTGAGATCATGATTCATTATGCCAGGCAAAATGTTTCAAAGTATTTAAGGGTTGTCGATCGGATTGGCGGTAGTTTCATTGAAGTCATCTATTATTCTATCAATATTGATACAATTTAGTTTTTATACACATAATTAGAGGACGCATATTTCTCTTATTTTTCAACATTTAGATGTCTGAGATCATGATTCATTATGCCAGGCAAAATGTTTCAAAGTATTTAAGGGTTGTCGATCGGATTGGCGGTAGTTTTATTGAAGTCACCTATTATTCTATCAATATTGATACAATTTAGTTTTTATTCACATAATTAGAGGACGCATATTTCTCTTATTTTTCAACATTTAGATGTCTGAGATCATGATTCATTATGCCAGGCAAAATGTTTCAAAGTATTTAAGGGTTGTCGATCGGATTGGCGGTAGTTTCATTGAAGTCACCTATTATTCTATCAATATTGATACAATTTAGTTTTTATACACATAATTAGAGGACGCATATTTCTCTTATTTTTCAACATTTAGATGTCTGAGATCATGATTCATTATGCCAGGCAAAATGTTTCAAAGTATTTAAGGGTTGTCGATCGGATTGGCGGTAGTTTTATTGAAGTCACCTATTATTCTATCAATATTGATACAATTTAGTTTTTATACACATAATTAGAGGACGCATATTTCTCTTATTTTTCAACATTTAGATGTCTGAGATCATGATTCATTATGCCAGGCAAAATGTTTCAAAGTATTTAAGGGTTGTCGATCGGATTGGCGGTAGTTTCATTGAAGTCACCTATTATTTTATCAATATTGATACAATTTAGTTTTTATACACATAATTAGAGGACGCATATTTCTCTTATTTTTCAACATTTAGATGTCTGAGATCATGATTCATTATGCCAGGCAAAATGTTTCAAAGTATTTAAGGGTTGTCGATCGGATTGGCGGTAGTTTCATTGAAGTCACCTATTATTCTATCAATATTGATACAATTTAGTTTTTATACACATAATTAGAGGACGCATATTTCTCTTATTTTTCAACATTTAGATGTCTGAGATCATGATTCATTATGCCAGGCAAAATGTTTCAAAGTATTTAAGGGTTGTCGATCGGATTGGCGGTAGTTTTATTGAAGTCACCTATTATTCTATCAATATTGATACAATTTAGTTTTTATACACATAATTAGAGGACGCATATTTCTCTTATTTTTCAACGTTTGTATATCTTAAAATGGAGTAATTATGCTTCGAAAAATGTTTCAAGGGATTAACAGATTATCCATTGGATAACGGGCAGTTCTTTTGAAGTTACTGATTCTTCATCTAATATGCATGGAATCTGTGTTTTATGCGTATAAACGGAAGTGATATATATCTTAATAATTTAATGACAAAAACTCCCTCTGTTTTTCAGAATTTAGATGTGTGAAATGTTGACTCATTGTGCTTGGCCAAATTTTTCGAAAGATTTCTGAATTATCAACCGGATTATCGGTAGTTTCTGTGAAGTCAATGTTATTCATCCAATAGGCATGCAATCTTAATCCGATCGATAATACAGAATTTTTTTTTTATAAGCGTTTCACCCCGAGCAAGGCATGTCACTGCCACTTCTGCGCAGGGGGTTACATAGAGTGGAGAAAGGATGGTTAAATATAGGAAATGTCAGAGGGTGGGTGATAGGCGGGTAAGGATACCGAGAATGAGGGTTGGGTAGATGAGAGTGTTCTGAGAATAATTGGGAGCGAGAGTGATAGGAAGTGTCTATTGACCCTACATTTAAACACCTGGAGATTGTAGCTGTCGGGAAAGCAGACTTGTGGAAGGGAGTTCCACAGGTGGGAAGCGCGAGAAAAGAAGCTGTTGGAGTAGAATTTACAGTTACATCTTATCTGTTTAACTGTAAAAGGGTGGGACCTATTTACTAATCTAGTATCTCGTGTAAATTCCTGCTTAGGCGGCACCAGTGCTCTAAGCTCATCGGAGCAGAAGCCATGAAAGTACTTGTAGAAGAGGCACAGGGAAGCCACATCACGCCGGTGTGAGAGCGGCTGCAGCCGGTCTGCCAAGTCAGTATCAACCACGTTACAGATCCTCCTTTGTATTTTGTCAAGAAGCCCAAGGAGAGCAGCAGGGGCACCCGACCAGATATGGCAGCAATGTTCAATACACGGGCGGATGGTAGATTTGTATATGTGCAGAATAGATTCAGGTGGGAAAAACTTCAAGGCCCTGCACAGAGAGCCGACTTTCATAGCGGCAGATTTGGCAATGAATTCACTATAGTCCTTCCATTTGGGGTCCGCCGAAAGTGTAAGGCCAAGGAGGCGTAGTATTTTACTCTCTGGGAGGCTAGCCTGTCCCATGCTAATGGGAGGTAGATGCGATTGTCTATGGTGGTTAGTTGATAACAGCTTCGTTTTAGAAGCATTGAAATTTACTAGCCATTTCTTACCCCAGGCCACTACGGAGTGGAAGTCCATTTCAAGCACGGCAGCGAGGTTCGCTTTGTCGCCCACACCTGGTTTTTGATCGATGCGAGAGTTTGTGTCATCGGCATACATGCCAACTTGGGATCTAATGGTGTCGGGGAGATCATTGATGTAGATCAGAAAGAGCGTGGGACCTAGAATAGAACCTTGAGGGACGCCCGCGTTCGTATGGTAGTTTTGGGAGGCATGCCTATTAGATACCACCTTCAATGTGCGGTTAGAGAGGAATGACTGGATGAGGTCAAACAGATGTCCAGTTATCCCGTAGCTCCCCAGTTTGCACAAGAGGCCAGCGTGCCAGACCCTGTCGAACGCTTTGGAGATATTCAAGGCAACGATTCGGGCTTCGCCATTCTTGTCAAGTGCCCGGTATGTGTGCTCAGTAATGGTCGTTAGCATATCAGCAGTAGATCTGGTGAAGCGAAACCCGTGCTGTTTGTCAGAGAGAAGTCTGTGGGCCGTGAGATGCAGAATCACCTCGGCGTTGATAATGGCTTCGAAAACTTTGCCAAAGATCGGAAGGAGACTAATAGGACCGTAATTGGCGGGGTCTGAGGGTTCGCCAGAATTCTTAAATATAGGAACTACGCAGGAGGACTTCCAACAGACAGGAAAACAGGAAGTAGATAGGCAGAGGTTATAGAGTTTAGAGAGGAAAGAGGAGAGCAAATTTCTTCAGTACTATGACTGGGATTCCGTCACCGCCACTCGCTTTGTGTGGGTCAAGTTGTGCAATTATCTTGACGACCAGCGAGGGTGTAATGTGGACGTTATTTAGTTGAGCCTTAGTTCTGGGTGGAAAGTCGGGTGTAGGTATTCCTAACGAGTCCAGTGTCGAATTTGTGGAGAATCTACGGGCAAAGCATTCAGCCTTGTCCGCTGGGGAGGTGAGAACTTCAAATTCATTGATTAGTGGGGGTATTGAAGTCTTGCTCTTGTTGAGCACGCTTTTGCAGAGTCGCCAGTCATCTTTGGAGCCAAACTTAGAGGATGCTATGCGTTGCCCCATTCTGCTAGCAAACGCCCTCTTAGCTTCGTTCAGTACTTTTTTACACTTATTCCGTGATGAGGCGAAAAGGCGCCTGTTTTGGTTCGACGAGCAGCTTCGATAGAGCTGGCCGACGAAGCGGGTGAGAACCAGGGGGACGAATTTGATTTTAGTTGGAATTTCCTGGCCGGGATAAAAGCATCGATACCAGCCTTAACCCAAGAGGAGACCTCGGAGGCACAGTCTTCGACAGGAAGATCGAAGACGTTGTTCCAGGGAACGTTGCAGAGGAAGCCTCGGAACGAGTCCCAGTCTGCTCTCTAGTAGCAGTATGATATTCTGCTGGTCTGGTTTTCTTGGGTAGAGTTAGCGGCGTGGTCAGAGTTTCCGTTGAGGCATAGCTGCCTGGTAGTGCAGGAGTCTGGAATGGAAGTAAAGCAAAGGTCGAGTAAAGAGTCCCTTCCGTTAGGGTTATTAGAGAAACGCGTAGGGAAGTCTACCACTTGCGTTAGAGCTTGGGTTATTGAAAAATACATGGTGCTGATCCCAGCAAGGTCGGTGGCTGAATTTTCAAGCCACTTGGTGTGGTGGGCGTTAAAATCGCCAAACACAAATATATGGGCAGATGGGTGAGAAGAAATGGCTCTGTCGATATTAGTAGAGATGCTATCAAGTACCGTACAGTCAGAGGAGGAGGGGGAGCGGTAGAGGAAGAAGAGATAGCTAACCGAGCTTAGAAGTGAGAGACGGAAGCACATGAAGGAATGATTCAGGGATTCAAGAGATGTGACCCTGGGAGTTGTTCGCTGACATATACACCAAGCCCATGCATATGGACATTGGAGTCCTTCCTGAAGAGGGGAAGGTCACCAGGAACGAAAATCTCCGAAGAGGGGATAGTAGGGTCAAGGTTAGTCTCACATATAGCTAAGATATCGGGTGAGTTAGTTAGAAGGAATGATTCTACACTATTAAAGTTACTGCGAATACCTCCTATGTTTGTGAAGGAAACGCAGATAGGTTTGGGCGATTTACGACTAGCTGGTTTAGGCTTGCTATTTTGTTTGTTAAATTTCATGCTGGTTATAGTTGTGGGTAGAGAGAGGTCTAGAGTAGGGTCAGATGGTCGTTAATTGCAGCAGGTGAAGGATGGAGAATGGCGCCGCCTGCAGCATAATGTGGCCTCGGGGTTGCCCATCGGAAATTCATGCAGGGACGCCCGTCCATGCGCGAAATGGCACTACAGGAACCCCGATATTATTCAACTGTAGATCTGAGCAGCCTCTCGAGACGCTACGCAAGAGTTCGGGCTCCTAACTACCAGTCGGAAGCAGCAACCAGGAAACTGCCAACCCGGTACCCTCAGAATGAAGAGACTTTGCCACCATACTCACCAACTGCAAAAAGCTTCCAGCCGAACCGACATCAAGACCGAAAAAGAGAGAGATGAACCGGGAACCCTTTCCTAAACAAGAAACAAGGCGTTCACCTCTACTCCTGTCCAAAAGAAGGGGGTGGAGTGTGAGACCGAGCGATAGTAGGTACTATCTACTCCAATTAAAAAAATAAAATAAAAGAGTGACTGAAGTTTACTAAGTTTTAACTTAGTATAAGCTGAAACTAAATTTGATAATTAAAAACAATTTACACAATCATAGTCGCAGTGCATTACAAGAGCGACTAGTAGAGAACTTAGGATAGTAACAAAACAAGAACAAAAATTATAGAAAAAAAGAAGATAAGAACCAAAAAGAATAAAAGAAATTTCAAAAAATACAGCAAATTAAGATCAGACTGGCTAAAACTTACCAGTTGCAGGCTGACTGACAGAAAAAGTTAAGAAAATTTCGAAAATTATCTTCATTTTGTTTTTCCCATTCAGTTCTGGATAGTTTAAGCTGTCCTTAAGTAAGCAGTAACAGGGAGTAGTGTGAGGGTAGAATACATTGAAGTGGGAGGTGGGGAACACCACGAAGCCATATGTTCAGTTAACAAGGAAGAAAGAGAAAGAAAAAAAAAGAAAAAAACAAACATGGCCGGTCTTTAACTACTCAGAATTCCTACATATCACCAAAACCCTATATACCAAAACTAAATTTGATAATTAAAAACAATTTACACAATCATAGTCGCAGTGCATTACAAGAGCGACTAGTAGAGAACTTAGGTTAGTAACAAAACAAAAACAAAGATCAGACTAGCTAAAACTTACCAGTTGCAGGCTGACTGACAGAAAAAAGTTAAGAAAATTTCGAAAATTATCTTCACTTTGAAATATTTTGCCAAGCATAATGTGTCAATCATTCAGACATGTAAAGGTTAAAAAATAGAGAAGTGAAGTGATTATTGCTTAATAATTGGCGGGCACAATCTTCTCTACTTTTTTAACCATTACATGTCTGAATGATTGACACATTATGCTTGGCAAAATATTTCAAAGTCATTCCGTATTATCAATCGGATTAACGATATTTTCTTCGAACTCACCAATTATTAATCCAATTATTAATCCAATTATTAATCCAATTATTAATCCAATATGCATGCAATCTAGATTTTATACACATATATGGAAGTGATTTATATGTTAAAAATTAGAAATGCAAAGTTTTTTTTACTTTCAAACATTTAAATGTCTCAAAATTTGAATCATTATACTTATCAACATTTTTTAGTATATCTATAGTATATCTATATATATATAGTCTATACTGTTGAGCGATTCGCAGTAATATCATTAAAGTCCCTGATTATTCATCGAATATGCATTCAGTCTAGGTTTTATACGGGTATTCTATTCTAATAATTAGAAGACGCAATCGTTATTCTTTGTCAACACTGACTCATTTTTTTCAAAGTTTTTTAGGATTATCGATCGGATTAGCGGTAGTTCCTTCGCAGTTCATTCAATATGCACGCAATCTGGGTTTTATGCACATAAATGGAAGTGACACATATCCTAATATTTAGAGAACCAACGCATCACATTTTGCAACATTTAGATATCTGAAACTTGAATTTTTTCAGGATTATCGATGGGATAAGCGGCAGTTCCTTTGATGTCCGTAATCATTCAACAATTTATATGCAATCTGTGTTTAGTGCATATAAATGGAAGTGATATGATATCCTAATATTTAAAGGTAGCACACATCTCTAATTTTACCACAATATTGATGTCTGGAAAGCTTAATCCTTATGCATGGCCAAATGTTTGGGAGGATTTCCGGATTATAGAACGGTTTAGCAGTAGTGTTATAGAACCCACCGATAATTTATTAAATATTTATACATATAAATGGAAGTAATTTATTGCATAATAATTAGAGGACACACCTCTGTATTTTTGTCAATTTTCATGTGTTTAAATTTTGACTTATTACACCAGATGTGCGTTGTGGTACAGTGGATATCGGCTCGGAACGAGAAACCGGGGAGCCGAGTTCAAATTTCAGCTGAATCCATTGTATTCACTTACGCGCAAATACCCTTGGGAAAGGTATTAATCCGTCTCTTCCTTCCAGTTATGGGTTAAATAACAGGACAGATTGGGTTCTATAGCCTTGGTCGGCAACCAGTCTACCGCAGAAAGCAATGGCAACCTACTGCGGGATAATGTTCTGCCCAGTCAGTCATGTCTCTTTCGAGACATGATCGCCCAAGCGTGTATCACGTATGGCACCTAAACTGACTGACACCAGGGAAAATATTTCGAAGTAATTCCTGAATTATCAGTCGGACTAGCGGTATATCCTTCAAAGTTCCCGATTATTTATTTAACATGCATCCAGTCCAGGTATTGTGCATATAAATGGTAGTTATAGAGTAAAAAGTGCGAGAAGCTGTGGACGTTTTGTTTAAAGTTTAGATTTATTATTGTTATTACCTATTTCTGTTTTTAATAAATGAAAGTTATATTATCGGATTAGCGGTAGTTCCTTCGCAGTTCATTAAATATGCAGGCAATCTGGATTTTGTGCCAATAAATGGAAGTGACACATATCCTAATACTTAGAGAACCAACACTTCACATTTTACAACATTTAGATATCTGAAACTTCATACATTATGCTTGGCAACATATTTAGAGGTTTTTCCGCATTATAGATCGGATTAGCGGTATTTTTTTCGCAGTTCATTCAATATGCACGTAATGTGGGTCTTATGCAGATAAATGGAAGTGACACACTTCCTAATAATTAGATAACCAACACTTCACATTTTACAACATTTAAATATCTGAAACTTCATTCATTATGCTTGGCAAAATGTTTAGAAGTTTGTCGGGATTATAGATCGGATTAGAGGTCGTTCCTTCGCAGTTCATTCAATATGCACGCAATCTGGGTTTTATGCACATCAATGGAAGTGACGCGCATCCTAATAATTGGAGAACCAGCACTTCACATTTTACAACATTTAGATATCTGAAACTTGACTCATTATACTTGGCAAAATGTTCAGAGGTTTTTAACATTATTGTTCGGATTAGCAGTATATCCGTCAAAGTTCCCGATTATTTATTTAATATGCATCCAATCCAGGTATTGTGCATATAAATGGTAGTTATAGATTAAAAAGTGCGAGAAGCTGTGGACGTTTTGTTTAAAGTTTAGATTTATTATTGTTATTATCTATTTCTGTTTTTAATAAATGATAGTTATATATCCTGAACTTTAGAGAGCGCAATCTTTGTTAATTTTTCAACATTTAATGGTCTGAAAACTTGACTCATTATGTTTGAAGAAATGTGTTGAAGAATTTCCATATTATTAATCGGATTAGCAGTAGTTCCTTTGAAGTTTCCGATTAAGCTTCCAAAAGCATGCTATCTTGGTTTTATGCATTAAAATCGAAGCGATTTACATCCTAATAAATAGAGGACAAATTCTTCTCTTCTCTATCAATATTTACATGTCTGAAAAATTGATTGATTATGCTTGTCAAAATGTTTCGAAGTATTTCCGGATTGAACTAGCAATAGTTCCTTTGAAGTGCCCGACTATTTATCCATTATGCATACAATCTCGGTTTCATGCAAATAAATGGGGGTGATTTATACAAAATAATTAGAGGACAGAAACTTCTGAATTTTTCAACATTTTGATGTCTAAAGTGCTACTAATTATGCTTACCAGAACTCTTTGATATATTTTGGGATTATCGTTTGAATTAGCGGTAGTCCCTTAAAGTAAACAGTTATTCATCCAATATACATAAAATCTGGATTTTGCGCATGTAAATATAAGAGGATTATATCCTCAAACTTAGACGACAGAAACCTCTCTTATTTTTCAGCATTAAAATGTCTAAAGTGCTACTAATTACGCTTACCAGAACTCTTTGATGTATTTTCGGATTATTGTTCGAATTAACGGTAATCCCTTATTGGCAAAATGATTCGAAGGATTTTCTAATTATCGATTAGATTAGCGGTTGTTTTTTGAAGTCACCAATTGAAGTCCATGTTTATTCATCTAATATGCTTCCAATCTTGGTTTTATGCATCTAAGTGGAAGTCATTTTTAGATAAAAAATTGGAGGACGCAATCTTCTCTAATTTTTCAACGTTTAATTTTTGTTCATTATGCATGGGAAAATGTTTTGAAGGATTTCCGGAGTATCGATCGGATTAGCAGTAATTTTTAAGAGCCCAATTATTCATCCAATATGCATGTTCACTGCGTTTTATGCATATAAGTTGAAGTGATTCATGCCCTAAAACTTGAAAAAATTAGAAAACGCACACCTATCTATTGTTTCAACATGCAGATGTCTGAAATGTAGACTCATTAAGCTTGAGAAAATGATTCGTAGAATTTCCAGTTGTCGATAGGATTAGGTCCTATTTATTCCTTGAATATTCATCAATATGCATGCAATCTGGGTATTGCACAGCTAAATGGAAGTGATTTATATCTTAATACTTACACCACTAAAACTTTTCTCGTTTTATAACATTTTGTTTTCTGCAAAATTGACTCATTGTGCTTGGCGAAATGATTAAAAGATTTTCGAGATTATCTATTTGAATAGCGGTATTATTTTTAAAGTCTTCCATTATTCATTCTATTTGCATGCAAACATAGCTTTTGTGCAGACAAATGAAAATAATTAGAGGAAGCACACTTCGAATATTTTTCAACAATTAGATAACTGAAAAGTTGACTCATTATGCTTAACCAAATATTTAGAATGATTTCCGGAGTATTGATCGGATAAGTGGTAGTTCTTTTGGAGTCCTCGATTATTCATCCAATATGTATGAAATCTGGAAATGTATGCGTCTAAACTAAAGTATTTTTATCCTAATAACGAGAGAAGGCTCACTTCTTATATTTTCAGCATTTAGATGTTTAATATATTGATATATAATTTTTCAACATTTAATTGTCTGACATGTTAACTCATTATGATTGGCAAAATGTCTTGAAGGATTTTCTGATTATTGATTAGATTAGCGGTTGTTTCTTTGAAGTCACCAATTATTCATCCACTTGCTTTCAATTTGGTTTTTCTGCACACAAATGGAACTGATTTATATCCTAATAATTAGAGTACGCAAGCTTCTCTATATTTCGACATGTAGATGTCTAAAAAGTTATTATTGGCAAAATGTTTCGAAGGATTTCCGCAATAACGATCGTATTAGCGGTAGATCCATGAAATCCCCAATTATTTATCAAATAAGCATGCAATCTGTGATTTATGCACGTAAATAAAAGTGATTTATATCCTAAGAATGAGAAAAAGTAAATTCATTTATTTTAAAAATTTAAATATCGAAAATGTTGACTCACTTTCGCATACCAAAATATTTTGTATCTCCTTTGCAGTGTCATCACACCTGTATTCTCATCCTTCTCTTGCTCCTGTCTGGTTCGTCTTTCCCTTCACTCTCTTCTACTTAATCTTTTTTACTCGTATGTATTGTCATCACACCTGTATTCCCATCCTTCACTTGCTCCTTTCTAACTGGTTCGTCTTTCTCTTCACTCTCTTCTACTTAATCTTTTTTACACGTATGTATTGTCATCACACCTGTATTCCCATCCTTCTCTTGCTCCTTTCTAACTGGTTCGTCTTTCTCTTCACTCTCTTCTACACAATCTTTTTTACTCTTATGTAGTGTCATCACACCTGTATTCCCATCCTTCTCTTGCTCCTTTCTAACTGGTTCGTCTTCCTCTTCACTCTCTTCTACTTAACCTTTTTTACTCTTATGTAGTAACATCACACCTGTATTCCCATCCTTCTCTTGCTCCTTTCTAACTGGTTCGTCTTTCTCTTCACTCTCTTCTACTTAATCTTTTTTACTCTTATGTATTGTCATCACACCTGTATTCCCATCCTTCTCTTGCTCCTTTCTAACTGGTTCGTCTTCCTCTTCACTCTCTTCTACTTAATCTTTTTTACTCTTATGTATTGTCATCACACCTGTATTCCCATCCTTCTCTTGCTCCTTTCTAACTGGTTCGTCTTCCTCTTCACTCTCTTCTACTTAATCTTTTTTACTCTTATGTATTGTCATCACACCTGTATTCCCATCCTTCTCTTGCTCCTTTCTAACTGGTTCGTCTTCCTCTTCACTCTCTTCTACTTAATCTTTTTTACTCTTATGTAGTGTCATCACACCTGTATTCCCATCCTTCTCTTGCTCCTTTCTAACTGGTTCGTCTTCCTCTTCACTCTCTTCTACTTAATCTTTTTTACTCTTATGTAGTGTCATCACACCTGTATTCCCATCCTTCTCTTGATCCTTTCTAACTGGTTCGTCTTCCTCTTCACTCTCTTCTACTTAACCTTTTTTACTCTTATGTAGTGACATCACACCTGTATTCCCATCCTTCTCTTGCTCCTTTCTAACTGGTTCGTCTTTCTCTTCACTCTCTTCTACACAATCTTTTTTACTCTTATGTAGTGTCATCACACCTGTATTCCCATCCTTCTCTTGCTCCTTTCTAACTGGTTTGTCTTCCTCTTCACTCTCTTCTACTTAATCTTTTTTACTCTTATGTAGTGTCATCACACCTGTATTCCCATCCTTCTCTTGATCCTTTCTAACTGGTTTGTCTTCCTCTTCACTCTCTTCTACTTAACCTTTTTTACTCTTATGTAGTGTCATCACACCTGTATTCCCATCCTTCTCTTGCTCCTTTCTAACTGGTTCGTATTTCTCTTCACTCTCTTCTACTTAATCTTTTTTACTCTTATGTAGTGTCATCACACCTGTATTCCCATCCTTCTCTTGATCCTTTCTAACTGGTTCGTCTTCCTCTTCACTCTCTTCTACTTAACCTTTTTTACTCTTATGTAGTGTCATCACACCTGTATTCCCATCCTTCTCTTGATCCTTTCTAACTGGTTTGTCTTCCTCTTCACTCTCTTCTACTTAACCTTTTTTACTCTTATGTAGTGTCATCACACCTGTATTCCCATCCTTCTCTTGCTCCTTTCTAACTGGTTCGTCTTCCTCTTCACTCTCTTCTACTTAATCTTTTTTACTCTTATGTAGTGTCATCACACCTGTATTCCCATCCTTCTCTTGCTCCTTTCTAACTGGTTCGTCTTCCTCTTCACTCTCTTCTACTTAATCTTTTTTACTCTTATGTAGTGTCATCACACCTGTATTCCCATCCTTCTCTTGCTCCTTTCTAACTGGTTCGTATTTCTCTTCCCTCGCTTCAAGTTAATCTTTTTTACTCTTATGTAGTGTCATCACACCTGTATTCCCATCCTTCTCTTGCTCCTTTCTAACTGGTTCGTCTTCCTCTTCACTCTCTTCTACTTAACCTTTTTTACTCTTATGTAGTGTCATCACACCTGTATTCCCATCATTCTCTTGCTCCTTTCTAACTGGTTCGTCTTCCTCTTCACTCTCTTCTACTTAATCTTTTTTACTGTTATGTAGTGTCATCACGCCTGTATTCCCATCCTTCTCTTGCTCCTTTCTAACTGGTTCGTCTTCCTCTTCACTCTCTTCTACTTAACCTTTTTTACTCGTATGTAGTGTCATCACACCTGTATTCCCATCCTTCTCTTGCTCCTTTCTAACTGTTTCGTCTTTCTCTTCACTCTCTTCTACTTAATCTTTTTTACTCTTATGTAGTGTCATCACACCTGTATTCCCATCCTTCTCTTGCTCCTTTCTAACTGGTTCATCTTCCTCTTCACTCTCTTCTACTTAACCTTTTTTACTCTTATGTAGTGACATCACACCTGTATTTCCATCCTTCTCTTGCTCCTTTCTAACTGGTTCGTTTTTCTCTTCACTCTCTTCTACACAATCTTTTTTACTCTTATGTAGTGTCATCACACCTGTATTCCCATCCTTCTCTTGCTCCTTTCTAATTGGTTCGTCTTCCTCTTCACTCTCTTCTACTTAATCTTTTTTACTCTTATGTAGTGTCATCACACCTGTATTAGCATCCTTCTCTTGCTCCTTTCTAACTGGTTCGTCTTTCTCTTCACTCTCTTCTACACAATCTTTTTTACTCTTATGTAGTGTCATCACACCTGTATTCCCATCCTTCTCTTGCTCCTTTCTAACTGGTTCGTCTTTCTCTTCACTCTCTTCTACTTAATCTTTTTTACCTTATGTAGTGTCATCACACCTGTATTCCCATCCTTCTCTTGCTCCTTTCTAACTGGTTCGTCTTTCTCTTCACTCTCTTCTACTTAATCTTTGTTAGTAGTGTCATCACACCTGTGTTCCCGTACTCCTTTTGCTCCTTTCTAACTGGTTCGTATTTCTCTTCCCTCGCTTCAAGTTAATCTTTTTTACTCTTATGTAGTGTCATCACACCTGTATTCCCATCCTTCTCTCGCTCCTTTCTAAGAGGTTCATCTTACTCTTCACTCTGTTCTACTTAATCTTTTTACTCTTATGTATCCGCCTGCACATCAGTAGCCTTACCGCCTTGCTCGGGGTGATGCGATTAAAAAAAAAACTGTAAATTTTCCAAAATTTCGGAAATTTTCCAGAGCTTCATCGTTACTCACACGTTTGTTTATTATCAGTATCCTTCTCTTGACAAACATTCCTGTTGCCTAAATAAAACAAATTAAAATAAGACAAATTAATATAAAATAAAATAGAACAAAACAATTATTTATTTACCGTTACTGTTTCTATATTCTGTTAGGTTTTAAAATAAATGCTATATAAATTGATTTAAAACGATGCCGGTGACAGATGTTTAGAAAATGTCATTAAAATAAATTGCCTACATCTCCATTTCATTTGTTTTATGAGATGCTTGTATAGTTTCATTAGTTACGTCTTTATTTGGAAAACGCTAAAAACTATCAGTTATTGAATAAAAACATTATACATCCATAAAAAAAGAAAATTTGTACATGTCCTAAAATATAATTTATAATAAATATATATATATATTCTACCGAGCGCCCGTAGCTCAGAGGTAGAATCGCCGACTGGCGCCAATTCGGTGGGGTTTCAATTCTAGGTTAAATCAATCGCAGATCTGTCTGCGAATGACCGTATATATATATATATATATATATATATTAATAAGCTGCAAATTTCTTAATATTTGCCTTAAGGTGAGCCCACCACTTATTCCCACCACAACCCCCGTCAACACTTGCTTTAGAGTTAGTCAAAGCTTGTCCTGAAAATTCTAATTGAACAATGATGTGTTGAGTTTCCAATTTTGACGGACCTGGACGAGCCTATGCTCCAAATAAACTATATTATGAAAACTTGGACAGCCTAAGAGCCCTAAGTCTACTCTCCTAACTAAGAATCAGTCAATACGCAATACCGAAGCCGAGATGCCTCTATTAGTCCAAGTCTAAATTACTTCCCGCGGAAGCTCATTCCGGAACTTATCGACAATATCTAGTCTGCTGATGACGTCCCGAAATGCTTTTACATCCGGGTTGTTAGTATCTGAACTAGTACCCGTGCGATCTATAACAGGATCAAGTACAGCATTCCAGTCACGCGCTGACTACCTGACGAGATGTCGTCAGAAAAGGAAGCTGGCCCCGATCCCTAGTGATGCAACACCAGCTCCTTTATGGTAGCGTCCGGGACACAAATCCCGATCTCAGTTTAGGCCAAGGAAATAAGGAATACGTCTTCTCCAGTGTACTTAGGAAGTTTCGGGCCCTACAATGGCGTACTCACCACAGTTCTGTATCAATAACAGGTATTGTAGGGACTTAATTTTATTCCCGTACTGTAGGGTCCTCGCAATTTGATCCAGGAACATGCGTTACACGTTTGTAGGGGTGTGTCGGCTATACCAGGTACAGGGCCACTTCCAATCCCCGCATTTAAAGATAGCATCAGGTTGTTGAAAAAATAAGTGGAATTTTGTTTGCTTTTAATGTTATTACATATTTGTCTAAGAAGATGTAAATTTTCATTATTGTTATTGCTCTCTTTGGCGACGTGTAGTGAAAATGAACGAAAGGAAAATTGAAAGAAAAGGTCGAATGAATCTGTGACGTGCCCTATGTCCGGGTGGTGTACAGTGATATTTCTTTTGTTACATTGACATGCGGTCCGTCAGCTAACGGCTCCCATCTCGGACGACTGAACTGGCCAGGTCACGGACATGGTTAAGTAGTCAAATCTGGTCATGTGACCGGCTCCCAGAGTCTTTTTCTTCTTTAGCTGTGAAAAAGCGTTTGACATGTGGTAATGTGAATTTTCGATTTGTAATCCAATCGGGATATAGAATATTGCTTTTCACACTGACTTCTAAAATTTCTCTTAGTTGGGTCTTATCACAATGCTTTTAGTCGTTTGAATCCGATTTTGCGGGTGTACAATTTTACTTTGTGTGTTTTAGTTAGTTGATGTATGATATAGGTTTTGTATCCTATACGTCCTCTCTAGTGTAGTTGGAAGGTTTCAGATTCTTCAATGCCATTCTAATCAAACTTGCATATCGATAACAGGCATTTTAGGTCCTTAATCTTATTCCTGTACAGTAGGGCTCTCTCAACTAGGCTAAAGGACATGAGGTATATGTCCTCTCTAGTGTAGTTGGAAAGATTCAGGTCCTTCAATGCCATTCTAATCAAACTTGCATATCGATAACAGGTATTTTAGGTCCTTAATCTTATTCCTGTACAGTAGGGCTCTCTCAACTAGGCTAAAGAACATGAGGTATATGTGCTCTCTAGTGTAGTTGGAAAGATTCAGGTCCTTCAATGCCATTCTAATCAAACTTGCATATCGATAACCGGTATTTTAGGTCCTTAATCTTATTCCTGTACAGTAGGGCTCTCTCAACTAGGCTAAAGGACATGAGGTATATGTCCTCTCTAGTGTAGTTGGAAAAATTCAGGTCCTTCAATGCCATTCTAATCAAACTTGCATATCGATAACAGGTATTTTAGGTCCTTAATCTTATTCCTGTACAGTAGGGCTCTCTCAACTAGGCTAAAGAACATGAGGTATATGTGCTCTCTAGTGTAGTTGGAAAGATTCAGGTCCTTCAATGCCGTTATAACCCCACCTGTGTAGCGATAAAAGGTAATTTAGAGACTTAATCCTATCCTCGTACTGTAGGGCCATGTCAATTTGGCTCAAGGACATGCGGCGTAAATTCTCTCCAGTGTAGTTGGAAAGTTTCGACTCCTTCAATGCTATTCTCACCACATTTCTGTATAGATCAGAGTTATTTTAGGGCCTTAGTCCTATTCCCGGACTGTGGGGTCCTTTCAGTTTGGCCCAAGGACAAGCGATATACGTCCTCTCCAGTGTAGTTGGAAAATGTCGTGTCCTACAATGCCATTCTTGCCATACTTCTGTATTGATAACAGCTAATTTAGGGCCTTAATCCTATTCTCGGGCTGTAAGGCTTTCTCAATTTCGCCCAAGGACATGCAGTATACGTTTTTTCTAGTTTAACTAGAAAGATTAGAATTCTTCAATGCCATTCTAAACATACATCTGTATCGATAACAGTGAATTTAGGGCCTTAATCCTATTCCTTTACTGTAAGTCCTCTCAATTTGGCGCAAAGACAAGCGGTATACGTCCTCTCCAGTGTAGTTTTGCATCATTCAATAACATTCTTTACATATTTCTGTATCGATAACAGGTATTTTAGGAGCTTAATCCTATTCCCTTACTGTAGGGCCCTCTCATATTGGCGCTAAAACATGGGGTATACATCCTCTCCGGTGTAGTTGGAAAGTTTTGACTCCTTCGATGCCGTTACCACCACACTTATCGATGACAAGTATTTTCGGGCCTTCATCGTATTCACGTACTGTAGGGCCTTCTAAATTTGGCCCAAGGACATGCGGCATATGTCCTCGTCACTGTAGTTGGAAAGATTTGTGTCCTTCAATGCCGTTCTCACCACACGTCTGTATCGATAAAAGGCATTTTAGGGCCTTAACCCTATTTACGTACTGTAGAACTCTCTCGGTTTGGCCAAAGGAGATGCAGTATACGCCCTCTCGAGTGTACTTGTGAAGTTTCGGCTCTTCAATGCCGTTTTCACCACAATTCTGTATTGATAATCGGCATTTTAGGGCTTTAATCCTATTCCCTTGCTGTAGGGCTCTCTTAATTTGGCCAAAGAACACGCGACATAAATCTTCTACAGTGTTGTTGGTAGTTTGATAGGCTTCTGTTTTCCTTATTCTAGGGATGGGCACCCTCCATTAACGTTGTTGGGAAGAGATACCGGCAGCCTCGCCCATTGATTCGTGGCCCATTTCAGTAATAATGTGACTATTAGGGGCAAGACCACTGATATCCCAGGGTAACGTTAATTTAAAAGCTCGATATAGGGAGGGATAAACAAAAGCTGGGAACCTACCCTAGCAAAATTGTAGGTTTTTAGTTTTTTCATTATCCATCACTACTAATGTGGGCGTGATATCACTGCAGATTTAAACATGTTTTTGTTAAATGAGGTTTTTTATGACACAAATATGTCGAGAACCCGAGCCTGTTCGAATCACAATGAAGATATGTTGTGTAGTTAGAAAGTTTCTGGTCTTTCAATGCCGTTCTCACAACACTTCTGTGTTAATAACAGATATTTTAAGGCCTTAATTCTATTCCAGGACTGTAGGGTGATCTCAGTTTAAGCCAAGGACATGCAGTATACGTCCTCTCCAGTGTACTTCTTGCCTGGATCATTCTTTTCTTTTTTTTCTCTACGATAATCGGTATTTTAGGGCTTTAATCTCCTTGCTGTAGGGCTCTCTTAATTTGGCCAAAGAACACACGGCATACATCTTCTACAGTGTTGTTGGTATTTTTTCCGTTTCTCTTTTTTAGTTTTAACTGATAGGCTTCTGTTTTTTTTAGTGATCAGATTACAGCAGGTCATATGTGCATAGTCCTCAGGAGTGGGCAACAGTACACACCCACATAAAATAGCCGGTCCCTTTAAAGGTTTTGTAGTTTTTATCTCCAAGAAAATCAGTGATTCAACACTGTGCCTTTTGTGCACAAATTTTGCACGTTATCTTGTCGAGCACAAAGACTGGCACGGTTCTTTTAGCAAGAACCGACCATCGGTAAACCAGATGACCGTACTGCTTGGCTCTCTCGACGAATTCCGCCACATTGGCGGGGGAACTTCTAACAGAGGGGGTGATTCTTTAACCGCTACTCAGTTTGATTTTCTTCGCCTTCTTGCCTGGGTCATTCTTTTCTTCATCTTCTTTTGTTTTTTTTCCGCTACAATAGGGGAGGGAACATTACTTTTTAGTTTATAAAGAGCCCCCGTAGAATATTTCTTCTTTTTCCGGGAATATATTATCAACCTCATGTTTGTCGAGGGTTTTTTTTTAACTAAATAATTGTTTTATTTTTAACGATGGACCGACTTTGCTATAGTGTATATTTTCTTTTTCAAAACCCCAGTTGTGTGTGTGTTCTCCTGTTTTGTGCTTGTATATATTTTTTCCTTTAAGATTTTTTTGGGATATATTTCTGTCTGTCTGTGTGTGGGGGGGGTAATTTTGTGACGTTTCCTGTTTAACTTTATATACCTCTACCCTCACCTAACATTATTTCCTCTCTGTAATTTAAAAAAAATAGTTCCAGTTAAATGCAACATAATTTTTGGGGTTTGACAAAACTGAGTGTAATTTTTACAACTGCCGAAATAAACCCTGGATTTATAGCCATTTAACTGAGATCTCTATTTCATCTATTTAATGTTTTATATTAATTAGAATTTTTTTTTATTATCCTCCACGTTGTTACGGATTTATTTTTATCTATCTATCTATCTATCTATCTATCTATCTATCTATCTATCTATCTATCTATCTATGTCTGTTCATATCTATCTATCAATCTATCTATCTATCTATCTATCTATCTATCTATCTATCTATCTATCTATCTATCTAATTCAAAACTCTTCCTTCTTATCTATCTATCTATCTATCTATCTATCTATCTATCTATCTATCTATCCAGTTCAAGACTCTTCCTTCTTATCTATCTATCTATCTATCTATCTATCTATCTATCTATCTATCTATCTATCTATCTATCTATCTATCCAGATATATATCCTTTGTGATACAAGCTGCTGCACCGTCTGTTTTTTATCACTTTTAAACATTGTCAAGGAGCCTCTGCTTCTCTTTTGCGCATGTTTATTATAATCTACATATGTTTGGAATTGATTTTCCTCGTTAACCATAACAGTATGCCTAGAATTCATTTTCATTTACTTTTTGTTTTTGCTTTATTAACTTATCTGTTCTATGATATTTTAATAAAGTAAATATTACCGAAAGAAATGTTAATCTTCACTTTAATAATTTTATTTTATTTTTCACATACTAATGTTCACTTGATACAAGGCACAAGAGCCACTCAGAGTAAAGCGTTACTGTGTGGTGTTGTCTAACTGTAAGAAAAGGCAAGAACTGATGATCATGAGGTTATGAGGATAAGAAATAAATGATTCACATCATAACAAATATTTTCACTTAAAATAGGTAATATTTTAAATAAAATCAATAATTAATATTTAATTTAAAGTAATGAAATTAAAAGTATTTTAAGAAAATAAAGTGTTGTTAAGTTAAAATTTAATCGTTCGCTTTTACCCTTGGGTAACATATGACACCCTCTCTACTTTTTCCACGTTCCCATGTACGGATTAAACAGCAGAGTAGAGTGGATTTTGTTATTTGATTGGCTGACCTCTTGAGACTGGGTGGGGATAAAAGACATCTCACGTATGACATCATCCGTTTTCACCTACGCCAAAAAAATCAATATAAAAGAGATGGTTTCTTGATTATAAAAGCCTAGAATCGACGGAATGTAGCTAGACAAGTGTCAGTAGAAGTCCAACCAAATTACTTGATTCGACCCGGAGCCTAGGCTTGTGTAAGTCTTTTTTTTAAGTCAAGTATAACACTTTCTTTCTTTATGACTAGATCGAAGTGGTTCTCATTATATCTCTATACCAAACAATAATGCATCTTTCAAGGGCGAAATCTTTAAGAAAACAATGGCAACTTTTTCTCGTAGACTAAAAACTAAATTCGTTGATTTTTTTTTTTACATCAGACTTGGAGAATGGAGAATGAAAACATTTTAGTCCTTTTTTTTCTCGAGCGGTTAGACTTGTTTATATCTTTTTAATTGACTCTGTTAATTTGCAATACTTTGTTTCTTTTTTTTTTTTTGTTGTTTTTTTTGGCAAATACAATATTGCTGTCAAAAGTTTGAAATAAGACAAAGTACTAATATAAGTGACAGCATTTAGGTGATTCATTTGGGTACAAAAACAATTCTTCGGGTCAAACTGGCTTTGTCTTTTGATTTTTCATTATTTTAGACAGGATCCCTATTTTCATTGTTATTAACCACTAAAGGATCCCTATTTTCATTGTTATTAACCACAAACCGGTTGAAGGAATGCATTCATATCTTTTCAAGGGGATAACAATGTATTTGTGTGAAAGTGAATGTATCGGTTTCAGCAGAGATTTGAACTCTGCACACCAATTCTACCTTGTGGACTTATAACCTCTACGATACTCGAACCTCATTTCTTAGTGCATTAATATTAAGGTTTGATTAAAATAGAAATCAGTAATGGAAATGTTTTGTCACTTAGATAAGCAGTGTTAGGCCGACTCGAAATTTCGTGATGTCTTCCCTCTTCAGGGCTTTTTTTATCCAGCAAAAAGAATTTTTGGGAAATATCGTGAAATTAAATAAGTGGTGGTGGGATAACCTATAAAATGTTTGTTTTACTAAGCTTTTCTAAATAATAAAATTTTTAAATAATTTATTGCAAGATTAAAGTTAAACAATTCTTGGATTTGTGCAAGAATTTCCAAATCACTGTTTTTGGTTATTTTTCACCATAAAAAAATTTAAACAATTTAAATCAAAGGAAAAAAATTAATCAAATAGAACTTAATATAAAAAAAGCTTGATCTTATTTTTTTAATGATAAAATAAAGATTGTGACGATAAAACATTGATTTGTTATATTTTAGGCATTTATTCATCATGCATGTTCACGTTTTAGCTTATCATTGCAGATAACTACGTATTGCAAGATGGAACGGATCTTATACAACAATTATATACAGTAAGGTGAAACAAGTATTTAGACAGGAAAAAACATGGATTTAGAATCATATATTGAAAGAAAAGTATTGTCTAAAACTCACAATATATTTGTAAAATAAATGCAATAAAACAGCAAAAATAAATTATTTGACATATTTATATACAAATTATTAAAACTGGTAGTGAAAAAACTATTTGGACAGTTTCGAAATTATGTTTAGAATTAATGCTTTGAGTATATTTCATGCTCGAATGTGTTAGAATTTTATGGAATAGTCTAGAACGTGCATTACTTAAAGATGTTAGCTATCTTGATGGTCAGTTCATCTCAAGACGTCGCACCAACAGTACTGCAGGATGCCAAAGCAAAGAGAACTTTCGAAGGCTCTTAAAGATCGAATTATTTCTGCACATAAAAAAAAACTATCGTAAGATTTCTAAAGACCTATGCATACTTGTGAGCACTGTTGGGTAGATAATTAAGAAATTGAAAACCTTCGGTACTCATGAAAATGTGTTAAGTACAGGTGCACCGCGTAAAATATCACAAAAATGTTCACGGAAAATAGTACGGCGAGTAAAAATGAACCTTTTGTGACTTGAAGAGAACTTCAAAAAGATCTCAGCAATGCAGGAACTCACATATGCAAGAGGACCATAAGTTCTTAACTTCACCGACAACAATTAAAATCTTACTCTCCTCGCAAAACCCCATTGCTAAAAAAACTTCACTTAAAATCCAGACTTGAATTTGCCAAAACTAATTTACAAAAGCATGATGACTATTATAAGCAAATTTTATGGTCAGATGAAAGTAAGATTGAACTTTATGACCACAACGATGCTACCCATGTTTGGAGAAAGGATGGAACAGCCTTCAATCAAAAGAACACCATCCCCACTGTGAAGCACGGAGGTGGTAGCATAATGGTTTGGGGATGCTTTACATATAATGGTACGGGACAACTGAAAATTATTGAGGGCACAATGAATGCAGCCAAATATATTCAGATTTTAGAAGATTGCTTGCAGTCATCATTTGAGAAATTAGAACTTAGACCAGATTGGGTTTTTCAACAGGACAATGATGCGAAACATACGTCCAAAGCAACACGTGCCTGGCTTCAAAACAATAACATCAACGTGTTGACATGGCCTAGCGAATCGCGGGGCATGAATCCAATAGAGAATCTTTGGAGAACATTGAAGAATCAGATTCGTGAAAGGCGACCAAAGAACCTCAGTGAATTGAAAGTTTTTGCAGAAGAAGAGAGGGCTAAAATTCCCACCAAATCATCCCAGGCGCTTGTAGAGAGCTTCAGGAACAGACTGTGAGCTGTGGTTGCAAATGAAGGAGGACCTACTAAATATTAAACACATTTAAAGCATAATTTATATTCTGTCCAATTACTTTTTTCACTACCTGTTTTAATAATGTGTATATATATATATATATATATATATGTGTGTGTGTGTGTGTGTGTGTGTGTGTGTGTGTGTATGTTTACTGTTTATTGCATTTATAATCTGTTTATGAATATATTGTGAGCTTTAGACAATACTTTTCTTTCAAGATATGATTCTAAATCCATATTTTTACTGTCCAAATACTTGTTTCACTTCACTGTATATTAACAATTTTTCACAAACTTCAAAGTTTAATTTCCTATTATATTTCATTATTTTTCTTACAAAATAAAATTTTTTCATTTTTTTTTAAGTATTCAAATGTATTGATAGTTCTCAGATATTTATCTTACGCACAAAAATTTATTTTTGATTTTATTAAAAGTTAATTTTTTTAAAACGTCTCAAATTACCGAAAGCGTTTCGAAGTCGAACGGTTACCATAGTAACGGATGTTTCATTCATTTTTGTGTTGTTGTGGTGGAGTACGCATATGAACTGTAATTAAAATCTGCTCAGCATAGAAATTAGTATAAACTTGAGATTGTTTTTGTGGATGTTGAAAAGACAAAAAACGTTTTCAAGAGATAGGCATTCTCGGAAGATGCTGAAGAAAAGAAAGTCGAAAAAGTTTTGATTATGTGCAAACATGATTGAGTGTTGATTTTATTTAGTCGAGTCAAAGCGTAAAAATTGTACGTATGCACTTGTATGGTAACCCCAGTCTGATGGGATTTTCATGAGATTGCGCTGAAACAAGAACGTGCGTGAATATAGGGGAGTTCTCGAAAAAGGTCAACTATGCTGAAGATTTTGGGCAATCACGAGTGAGGATTACTTTTATTAACCTGAGCCAAAGCGTAAACATTGCAGTTATTCACTTGAAGGGTAACCCCTTTTTGATGAAATTTTCATGAGATCCCGTTGAAACGAAAATTTGCCTGATTACATAGGCGTTCTCGGAAAGTTAAAGTCAAAACAGTCCTGATTATGGGCAATCATGAGCGAATATTTCTTTTATTTGCACAGTAATGAGTGTTTCTTAATTTTTGTTTCCAGTCCAGTTTGATGACCACTAGTTTCTTTCAAGATCGAACCTATAGCCGTCCCAACCGCTACGAATAACTTTTACTATTCACGAATCAGATGCATGGCCTAAACAAAGTAAAAAATTCGGATCTCCTCGAAAACTGGATACCTAACTTTTAAAATAATTTTTTTACTGATGAAATTCTAGAATTCTAGAATTCTAGAAGCCTTTATTTAATTTTACTCTCAAGCAGAGAGATTAACTTTAATATATACAACCAGCAAAATACTATACTTTATTTCAAAACTATATTAAATTGATTGGAGGTAATTTTTTGAAATTTCGAATATATTTGATATTGGTGACATTTTTATTAAGTTTTTATAAAAATGTAAATCATTTTATAAAAAAATCTTACAAAAGAAAATATGCTTTTCTTAAACTTTATTTGACGAATATTAGCTGATTTAAAGTGTTGTGGATTCGGGATGAGGAACCGCACAAAATTAAAACAAGAAAAATAGAGAAGGAGATAGAAAAATAGGTTATATTGAACGTAATGTACAAACTTGAACGCGTGTTAGTCACTTCAGGAATACTATTAGTAGAAATAAATATATACAAGTCTTGAAGTGAAATAGTATGTCCGTGTAAATTATTCTAGCTGAGTGGAGCTCAGAGCTAGACTGGTCTCTGGGTAACTTCGGTATCTGTCGGAACTCTTCGATAACTGTGACGGATCTCTACGATTACTCTCCGCTGTAAACTGCAACTACAACTGAGATTCCAGATCGCTGTTCTCTCTATAGCAGGATTATATGTACACTCACTCGAGTCCATTATCATATACAAAAGGGGAATATCCTAAAACATAAAGTATAATTAATGTGGTCTAAGTCAACTATTATTTTCTTAATGTTTAAAATTCCAGAAAAATTAATTTTTTACCATGACGGTAGCTTGCTTTTTTTTCAAGTGACAGCTTTTAAACTTCTCCGTGTCGGTTGATAACGTGTAGATTTTTATGTAATATTGTTTTACGGGGTTTAAATCTTAAAAAAGAATAAAATAATTGAGGAATTTAACGCGAACATATTTGAAGTGTATTCGGTAACCTTAAATATTTCAGTATATATTCTTCTTAAGGTTTTATTAAATTTTAGAGAGCTTTGGCTTTTTTTACTATAAGTGTCGTCCTTATTTTCTGATAGTGTCGTTCAGGAACGACCATATTTATGAAATTCGATGTTTTTACGAGATAACTCTACTAATTTTTGATACTTAATTTTTAAAATGATTTTGCTTAAATGAAAAATCATTCTTGAAGATTTCATTTTAGCTTAATTGAAAGCTAAATGATTAGATTTACATTTCAATAGAGAAAAATACTTTCGTATATTTTAAATAAAAATTATATTGCGAGGAATCTTAATTTTGGGGGATTTTTATTTATCGAACATTTTTCACTTACTGACACTTGTTTAGCTACATCCCGTTGATTCTAGGCTTTTATAATCAAGAAACCATCTCTTTTATATTTTCATAGAGAAAAATACCCTAGTGTATTTTAAATAGAAATTATATTGCTAGGAATCTTAATTTTTTGTGAGGTTTTATTTATCGGATATTTTACACATACTAACAGGACTGTAAACAAAAGTTAATTCTCTTTTTTGAATATCTTGAAAACATAAAATATAGATATGTGATATATTATTTTAGGGAAATTAGCAAATTTCAAGTTAAATTAATCTGATCTGAAAAGAAGTATTACTTGTTTATATCATGAAATATAAAATACAAACATTTTTAAACACGGTAGTCTTGCTTTTCTGACATGTTGAAGGATTCCTGACAGCAAAACGCAATGACAAGCTAAGTATGGCCCGAATTGACATAAATTGATGAAACCTAAATTAATCTTCTTTTCGGTTTTTAACTACTTAGTAAATTCAAAATATAACATATTTTCATAAGTTATACAATATTTTATTGAATTTTATTTGATTTTTTTATAGTTTTCACTTTGAAAATGCTTTTTGAAAAAATTAAATTTAAAATAAAAGGATTGTAAACTAAAGTTAATTCTCTTTTTCTGGTTTTAATGAAAGCATCGATGCCAGCTTTAACCCAAGAGAAGTCCTCGGATGAACAGTCTTCAACGGGAAGACCAAAGCTTTTGTTCAAAGGGACGTTACATAGGAAATCGCGGAACAAGTCCCAGTCTACATTTTGGTAGCAGTAAGATATTATGCTGGTCAGGGGTTCCTAAGGGAGAGGAAGTAGAAGGATATATTAACAGAATTCACTGCATGATCAGAGTTTTCAAGAGGGCAAAGTTGCAATAACATGGCAAGAGTCAAGGATAGAAGTGAAACAGAGATCTAGCATTTTTAAACCTCAGATATCTTTGAACTTGTAATCAAAAAGCCACATATAATACATCATACTTGACAAAAAAGAAGATTTCTATACACAAAAATATAAATTATTTTTAAAATCTTGGTGTGCGAAGATTTGTATTAAGCTCCTCAATTTTCGATTATTAAATACAAACTTCAGTACAGGATTATGGTTAGGGTCATAGCAAGAAGTTTTAAAAGATTTTCGACACTTTATAAATATTATAATTAAAACATAAAAAATGATAACAATTCTTGTAAAAATTCATTAGCCATCGACAATTCTTTTTCTTCAGATATCCTTAATATATATTGTTTATAAAAGCAATTAAAAGATTATCTAAGTAAAAATGGCATAATTTTATTGCAATTTTTATTTAATTATTTAGAGCAGATTTTCCAAAAAATGGCTACTGTTTGAAAAATAAAGTAATTTACATTCCTCAAAAAATTCTGAATTTAATTAATAAAACAAATTTTATGAGCAGGAGTCAGTTTCTAGAAATTCAGGAAAATAATTAGAAAAATATTTTTGCAAAGGTTTTCTTAAAATAAACTTTTCAAAAATAATTTCATTCATTTGTGAATGTTTACCTGAATGTTTCATTGAAATAAATACGACCATTATTTGATTTCTGCCAGAGTTTCCAAATTAATTTTTTTTCCACAAGAAAAATTAAGTATCGTAATATTACATTTCCTTCCGGTAAAAATCTAGTCACCCACTTTCTCTCAATAATAATATAAACATTTTGACAAAACATTTTGTTTTGTTAAGTTTGGGACATTTTAATATCATGCTATGCCGTTATTCTAATCAAAATTAAAACAAAATAAAATTAAATTTCATAAATTCATCAAAAATTCTTTTTCTTCAGACTGTACTGTTCTAAATTATCCAGAACAGCAATTAAATTAATTAAATTAAATTAATTAATTTTAGTTCCATTGCGTTTTTCTATTATTATTAGAGCAGGTTTTTGATGATATAAGTTCTTCGAAGAATTTTGATTTTATAGTCACTAAAAATTGTTTCGTTGAATTTCTCAAGTTTTCGTAAATTCAATGTAGCGAAACACATGTAAAAATAAATTTTTCAATATTTATTAGAATAAATATTTATAAAATAAACTAATCCATTTTTAATAAGTCTTCAAAATGTAATTAAAATCAGACAATTATTATATTTTTGCAAGAATTTCTAAATTATAACGTCTATCACAGCAAAACAAGGGTTTCTTACGCTGAAACTAAGTACAACCGCTGTGGAAAAAAAAACTGAGTAAAGTTTCAAATGTTCTAAAACGGAGTAACAAATGTAATTAAATATTAAAAAATACTTTGATCCTTCCTCTTAATAATAACATAAATATTTTTGACGATAAAATTATGTTTTTATTCAGTCTTCAGGATGTTTTCGTTATACTACGCTGATTTTTTTAGCGGTTTCGTGGAGGTACCACATAAAAAGTAAGCAAAATTAAAGGAATTTGAATTTTTTTGTCAACTTAATGTAATTAAACGATAACTTTTCACTTGAAATCAAACCATAAATAAATCTCTTATCGATTTGTATTTTTTTCTTTATCCACATTATTAACTGACCGGATAACATATTTTTCGTACTTCTTTTAAAATCCACCCATAAATAAATCTCTTATTTATTTCGATTCTCTTTTCTTTATACAGATTATTTACTGACCGGATAACATAACGCGTTTATTTTTCCTACTTCACTTGAAATCCACCCATAAATAAACCTCTTATTTCTTTCGATTTTCTTTTCCTTTTCCAGATTATTAACTGAAGCGGGGTAGCCGAGTTCGAATTCCAGCTGAATCCATTGTATTCACTTACGCGCAAATACCCTTGGGAAAGGTATTAATCCGTCTCTTCCTTCCAGTTATGGGTTAAATAGCAGGACAGATTGGGTTCTATAGCCTTGGTCGGCAACCAGTCTACCGCAGAAAGCAATGGCAACCTACTGCGGGATAATCTTCTGCCCAGTCAGTCATGTCTCTTTCGAGACATGATCGCCCAAGCATGTATCACGTATGGCACTTAACTGACTCTTGAAATCCACCCATCAATAAATCTCTTATTTTTCTCAATTTTCTTTTCTTCATCCAGATTATTAACTGATTGGATGACATAACGCGTTTATGAAATTTCTTTAGAAATTACCCATAAATAAATCTCTTATTTATTTCGATTTTCTTTTCTTTATCCACATTATTAACTGACCGGATAACATGAGACGTTTATTTTTCTTACTTCTCTTGAAATCTACCCCTAAATAAATCACTTTTATCTCGATTTTCTTTTCTTTATCCAGATTGTTAACTGACCGGAAAATATATCGTGATTCAAAAGGAAGAAATAAAACCACGATGTTCACATTCGTCATTTTTACTGCCTTCTGCCTTTTTCATGGGGCTTTCTCTCTTTGTAAGTTTAAAAGTCATATATTTTGATTGCATGGAATATTATCGTATATCTTCTTTTCATAGAGTGGACTTTCCGGCCATCGTTTGACGCATGTTGCAGCTGGTTGCCTTTAAAACATTTTCATTGCTTGGGTGGAATGAATTTAAAATATTGGTTCAATCTATGTTTTGGATACAATCCCGTAAGGAGATATATCCTTGTCTTGCAGGACAGGCTTTTTTAGTTTTGTATATTTTCTGAATTCATTTTCTGTGCGCATGCATGCGGTTTGTTTTCAGCATAAGTTACGGAATATTATAATATCTTTTCCAAGTTTATCAAAGTTAGTTAACATTAAACACACTTATGATGTTTTGAAAAACCAGAAATCGAAATTTTCTTTTATACAGATACTAGCAGTATAGACCGGCGTTGTTCGGGTGAAATGAAAGCTTTAAAACTAATCCATGGTCCTGGTGATCAGACTCAGCCTAAAGAATATTTGAAATAATAAAATAATTGCGACAATTTACCAATCGCACCTAAAATATATATATATATATATATATATATATATATATATATACACTAGCAGTATAGCCCGGCGTTGCTCGTGTGTCATGAAAGCTTTGAAGCTCAGACTCTTTGGACGTTGGCACGAAAGACTAAAAAGCAATAGTTGTTTCCAGTTAAAGCGAAACCGTAGATTGAAAGAAAAATTATGTAAGTCAAATTTTCATTTCCTGGTATCGATATCAAATAGGTTTTTTTCGTCGTAAACTGAATTTTGAAGGCTAAATAAGTCCTCTGAGTAAATGGTATCATGGCTGAGACTAAGAACTACAATTATACCTACTTAGAGCCAAACCTGAAGCAAAAACTAAAATAAAAGGGCTGAAAAAATATAGACATATAGGCAGATAAACAGATATACACACAAACATCTTGCCTTTTATATATATATTATCGATTTTCTGCACTATTGTAAGAACTGCAACCTTGAAACTTTTGAATATCGTTTCTTATGTCTTTGTCTATGAGTGCATCAAATTTGATTAAAATCGGACCACTCCTTCTATAATCCGATTTTTTCGATAATCGATTTTCGATATTTATCGGGGGTACCTCGACACAAAAAGCTAAGAACATTCGCAGACGCTTATAGTACAACAGTGTAAATTTTCAAGAAAATTGGTTCAGCCATTTCGGAGTCTATAGGTAACGGATACACACTGTGTATCCGTTACAGAGTGTGTAACTTTGTCTGTGTGTGTGTGTGTGTCACAGACACACACACACACAAAGTTCAGATTTCTTGGTATGTTTATACTTTGCTTTTAAGTTGTATCTCTTTTTTTACTTTTTCAGTTAATTGTCCGCCATCGAAACCTTTTCATTTATGCTTGGTTCCTCCTTGTAGAAACATCAATAGAAATGCACCTATTTGTAGGTAAGAAAATATTTGTATATTGGTAAACATTTTCATGTAAATTAACATTTGAACACAAGTGCTAAACCCGCTGCTAAGAAGATCGGTTCTCTGTACAGGACCAGGAAGTTTTTCCCGTCTGAAACAATCCTGCACACATACAAATCTACCATCCGCCCGTGCATTGAATACTGCTCCTGATATCCACCTAGGGTCCTTGACAAAATCCAACGGAGAATCTGTAATGTGATAGATCCCGACTTGGCAGCTCGGATACAGTCACTTTCTTACTGGCGAAACGTGGGTAACTGTGACTCTTCTACAAATACTTTCACGGCTTCTGCTCCGATGAACTTAGCTCACTAGTGCCCCCTATACATGAATTCACTCGAGTCGCAAGATTAGCAACTAGGTCCTACACTTTGACCAATAAAATGTAAACGCAAATTCTACTCCAGCAGCTTCTTTTCTCGCACTTCCCGCCTGTGGAATTCCCTTCCATTTACTTGCTTTCCCGACAACTACAATCTTGAAGAGTTCAAATGTAAAGTTAATAGCCATCTCCTATCTCACTAACTTGCATCCTCTCTCTCTCTCTCTCTCTCTCTCTCTCTTTCTTTCTCTCTCTCTCTTTATCACTCATGTTTCTTTCTTCGTTCACTCCACTCTCATCAGTATTATCATCCTTCTCTTGCCCACTTCCTGTCACCCCCTATAACCTGTCACTCTTTCTCATAACCTACCTCCTATGTAACCTCCTGCAAAAGAGTGGCAGTAAAATACCTTGCTTAGGTCGACACGATTATAAAAAAAATGTCATCTATATTACTAACTTGCTTCCGCTCTCTCTCTCTCTCTCTCTCTCTCTCTCTCATGTTTTTCTCCGTCCACTCCACTCTCATCAGTATTCTCGTCCTTCTCCTACCCACTTCCTGACACCCGCTATAACCTGTCACTCTTTCTCATAACTTACCTCCTATCTAACCCCCTGCTCAACAGTGGCAGTAAAATACCTTGCTTGGGGTGACACGGGTGTAAAAAGTAAATAAATAAAAGTAAACAGTTGCATATACGTAAATATATAGGTCGATGAAAGTGTTTTAGTGTGGTATTTTAAAAATCAAGTTGCTTACAGATATGGAATGTGTTGGGGATCACCCCTTTTTGGATACAAGAATGGACTCGCCTTATGTGTACATATTATCCCGCCTATACAGAGAACGGAAGATGAACAGCCGCATTACCGGGGTTACTACGACACTGTCTGCCCTCTGCCTTCGGGTGGAGGGCGCTCTGTGCTTCTGGGCAGAGAGCAATAACCCAGTCGTGGTTCCGCCGAAGCGTAGAATCACGACTGGGCAAAAATAGACATTTTTTGGCCGGGCCATAGCCTGGAAACCCCACTAATAACTGACCATGTGTCACATGTTGCCCTTAGTGGGAAGGACAACTACATACAGTTGAACAGCCGCTTTGCAGCTGTTACTACGACACTGTCTGCTCTCTGCAATCGAGTAGAGGGCGCTCTCTGCTTCCGAGCAGAAAGCACTAAGCCAGTCGTGGTTCCGCCAAGCGTAGAAGCACGACTGGGCTAAAATATACAGACATTTTTGGGCGGGGTCATATAGCCCGAAAATCCCACTCATAATTGACCATGTGTCACATGTTGCCCTTACTGGGAGGGACAACTAAATATAGTTGTACAGCCGCTTCGTTTGTCAGTAAGTTGGTGCATAGTAAGTAGGAGCTTTTTGGCTATAGACTCATTACCCGGATATACTATTTCACTGCAAGACTGTATATATTTATTTCTACTAACAGTATTCCTGAATTGACTAACCCGTGTTCCAATTTGTATAATTTTGTTCATTATAACTTACATTTCTTATCTCCATATCAGATTTTATTATTTTGTTTGATTTTTCAACCGGAATCTACAACAGAATGTCTTGGGTTATATTTGCATTTACCCTAAGATTTTTGATAGATGAGAAAAAGTCAAAGAATGAAAAATTTGGCAAGCAATTTTCAGTAGCTAAATCAAAATAGTCCATGTCTAATCAAGTCTAGTCTATGTCCAACCACTTTCCGGCTGCCCGTCTATGTCCAACCACTTTCCAGCTGCCCGTCTATGTCCAACCACTTTCCAGCTGCCCGTCTATGTCCAACCACTTTCCGGCTGCCCGTCTATGTCCAACCACTTTCCGGCTGACCGTCTATGTCCAACCACTTTCCGGCTGCCCGTCTATGTCCAACCACTTTCCAGCTGACCGTCTATGTCCAACCACTTTCCAGCTGACCGTCTATGACCAACCACTTTCCAGCTGCCCGTCTATGTCCAACCACTTTCCAGCTGACCGTCTATGACCAACCACTTTCCAGCTGACCGTCTATGTCCAACCACTTTCCAGCTGCCCGTCTATGTCCAACCACTTTCCAGCTGCCCGTCTATGTCCAACCACTTTCCGGCTGCCCGTCTATGTCCAACCACTTTCCAGCTGCCCGTCTATGTCCAACCACTTTCCAGCTGACCGTCTATGTCCAACCACTTTCCAGCTGCCCGTCTATGTCCAACCACTTTCCGGCTGCCCGTCTATGTCCAACCACTTTCCGGCTGCCCGTCTATGTCCAACCACTTTCCGGCTGCCCGTCTATGTCCAACCACTTTCCAGCTGCCCGTCTATGTCCAACCACTTTCCAGCTGCCCGTCTATGTCCAACCACTTTCCGGCTGCCCGTCTATGTCCAACCACTTTCCAGCTGCCCGTCTATGTCCAACCACTTTCCAGCTGACCGTCTATGACCAACCACTTTCCAGCTGACCGTCTATGTCCAACCACTTTCCAGCTGACCGTCTATGTCCAACCACTTTCCAGCTGCCCGTCTATGTCCAACCAATTTCTTGATGCTTTTCTAAATCCAATCAATTTCTGGCTGCCCCCGACCCGTCTATGTTTTCCACGTATGTCTTATCGATATATCTCTCTCTGGCTCGACATTTACGGCTAATCATGATGAATGGACCGGTCTATGTTCATCAACTTTCTAGTTGCTCGTATATACCTAATCAATTTTTTTATGCCTCTCGATATTCAAACACTCTCTGGCTGCCTGTCTATGTCTAATACGTATCACTCTGCTTGGTGATGTGCGATCAATGTGCGATCTTTGTCTCGACATTTGATCATCATCTACAAATTGAAGATGCCAAAATCTGCAAAAGTAGAACAATTTAAATATCTAGGAATCGTTTCACAAGAGGGACGGAAAGTGTGAAAGTGAAATCTGAAAGCGCATTGCTATTGCGAAAGATGACATTCAAATGTTAAGCAAAAGAAAAGAATTCTCAACCGTTTCGCAAAATCGGTCCTCCATTATGGCAGCGGTTAGATGGACAATCTCCTGAAAGATGAAGACGAAACTTGAAGCAGCAGAAAATTGGCTATACAGAAGGTTGCTGAGCATGTAAGCAATAGCGAAATTTTGTAGCAAATGAAAACAAAAGTTAATAAATATTTAAACTTTGAACTTATTCATTCTTAAGCCCTGAGGAAGCCAGTTGAGATATAATAAGGAAGGAGAACTTGGAAAATTTGATACTCACAGGGCAGATTAAAGGCAAGAAATACAAAGGAAAACAACAGATAACCGACGATTCTGAAGTCGGTTTTGGAGCCAAATAAACTAAAAACATTCTTGATGGCTGGAATAAAAAAAGAAATAGATCGACATCTGTTTAGTATTTAATCAAAAACGTGATTTATAAGATTATCAAAAGTGTCTATTTTTTCAAATCTCATTAAAACTCTCTCTCTCTCTCTCACTCACACACATATATACCAAAGAACGAAAGATTTGCCAGTCACTTGCTAACCAGGTTTCAACCATACGATACTACCTCGTTTACTATCATATATATATATATATATATATATATATATATATATATATATATATTACCCCAAGCAAGGCGGTTTATGCCACTATTGTGCAGGAGGTTACATAGGATGAAGGTTATGAGAAAGAGTGACAGGTTATATGGGGTGTCAGTAAGTGGGTAAGAGAAGGATGAGAATACTGATGAGAGTGGAGTGGATGGAGAAAGGAGCATGAGAGAAAGTTATGAGAAAGAGTGACAGGTTATAGGGGGTGTCAGTAAGTGGGTAAGAGAAGGATGAGAATACTGATGAGAGTGGAGTGGACGGAGAACGGAGCATAAGAGAGAGGATGCAAGTTAGTGAGAGAAGAGATGACTATTGACTTTACATTTAAAAATCTTGGAGATTGTAGCTGTCAGGAAAGCAAGTAAATGGAAGGAAATTCCACAGGCAGGAACTGCAAGAAAAGAAGCTGCTGGAGTAGAATTTGCGTTTACAATTTATTGGTTTCACAGTAAAAGGGTGGGACCCAGTTGCCAATCTTGTGGCACGTGCAAATTCATATATAGGAGGCACCGGTGAGCTACGTTTATCGGAGCAGAAGCCGTGATAGTATTTGTAGAAAAGACATTGCGCTGGTGAGAAAGTGACTGTATCCGAGCTGCTAAGTCGGAATCGACCACATTACAGATTCTCAGTTGAATTTTGTCAAGGACCCTAGGTGGATAGCAGGAGCACCCACACTAAATTTTTATCAGTCAGATTTAAATTAAATTAGACCAGTAAACTGTTGTATTAGAAAGTGATCAGTACAGGTTGGAATGAAGATTCAACAAGTAGAGTTTTTAGATATATAGGTATACAGTTGGGGAAAACTAGAATCAAGCAAGTACAAAAAATTTAAATATCTAGGAAGTGTTCTAACAGGAGATGGAAAGTGCAACACAGAGGACCGAAGGCGAATTAGCATGTCGAAGGACGCGTTCCAGAAACTGGGTAAAGTACTAACACACAGGAAAATTTCACTAGAAACAAAGAAATGAGTGCTATATTGCTATGTGATATCAGTTCTTCAATACGGCAGTGAATGCTGGACAATATCATCGAAGATGAGGAAAAAACTTGAAGCAGCGGAAATGTGGTTCTACAGAAGGATGCTGCGGATATCATGGACCGAACATGTGAGCAATGATGAGGTGTGGGAAAGAATGGCAACGAAAAGAAAAGTAATCGTGAGCATCAGGAAGAGACAACTGAAGTTCCTGTGACATGCAATGAGGAAGGAGGGCTTGGAGAACATGATACTGACAGGTCAGATAGAAGGAAAAAGTGACAGAGGAAGGCAGCGGATAACATATTTGAAGAGTCTGATGAGGTGGATGACTGAACGGGAGTTGCGAAGTGTAACAGGAGAAAACATTTTAAGAACCACCAGCTATAGGGAGACGTGGAAAGCCATGATCTCCTACGTCCTGAAAGGACAGTTCACATAGAATAAGAAGAAGAAGGTATAGAAGATCAGCCTGGCTTAAACCTTTTCGGTTTCTCCAGACGATTTGTTTTGATTGATGGCTTAACGGTTAACGCTTTTAGAAGTTCATAACCAGACGTTTAAAGTAAGGCGGTGTTTTTTTTTTTATTGGAAATCTTTTAAATATATAGTTATGTAATTAATAAATAAGTGTGTATATATTGGGATATACACATTTATAGAAATATTATTCGGGTGTTAATAAAAGTGCTCAGTGTAGAATGAGCAGAGCTATTATATATGTACCTGATGATTGCATAATGCATGAAGCTCCAAGTCTTGCCATCGACGTTGAATAATAATGTATATTTTGCAATATATATGTATGTGTGTGTGTGTGTGTGTGTGTGTGTGTGACAAAACACGTATTTGAGTAAATTAATGGCGCTTTAGGCAAGAATGTTTTGGCAAAACTAAATGTTCAAAATTAAAATGTCGAGCATGCATAAGACAAAAGTATTTCTAAATTATCTACTGATGACGAACGCTGTAAGTTGAAGTTCGATAAATAAATTGTTTACAATTTTATCATTCTTATATCACTCTCACTTTCTCTATGCCCCCCTCTCTCTCTCTCTCTCTCTCTCTCTCTCTCTCTCTTCTCCCAACTCTTTCTGTTCGCGTGAAATTTTTTCTATTTATTTTCACAGAAATTATTATTGCGGTGGTTGCACGGCCATGTGCTACAAGAAAATGGATGGGCCAGTTGTACCTTGTTGGTAAATTAACTTTTGTGAACTTTTTATGGTGACTACAAAATGAAATTATTTTTTTCTTCGCTATTAGCAAAATTTTGCGAGCAAGTGTGAAAATATTTATTAACCGATGAAAGGAAAGCGATTTGCAGAAAACGACAAATTGAACTTTCAATGAGCAGTGTCATGTTTTTCCCGCCCAAAAATAAGTTTGCGTTTGGAGCTGACCACGTGATCCGAGTTGGCTATTTGTACACAAGCAGAGGACGAAGAAGCACCAAACAGTCCATGCTGAACACAGTATAGCAATAAATAACACTGGGGAACACTCATTTTGTTGCATTTGAAAAAACACCTTTCTATAGTCAATTTGATTGTTTTGATTTCAAATCTGAAGTCGGTTTTTGTCTGCAAGCTACAGATTTTATGCAATTTGACATTTTTATTTATTTTTTTAATTTTTCGTTATTATAGGAATAGCTTATCAATTTGTTTGTGTAGGAATTCAGGTAGGAATCTGCGTTTGTAAATTTTGCGTTTGTACACTTCATCTGGGCATCTCGTTTAATGCTCCAGCAGTAGTTAGCTATCATACTTTTGTCCCAATGCCCTTGGTAGCGTTCTTTCATGACATTTAGGTCTTGGTGGAATCGTTCTCCTTGTTCGTCACTCACAGACCCAGGTTGTCAGGGAACTTATCGAGGTGGCTGTTCAAAAAATGAAGCTTGATGCACATGTTGCACCCGAGATCACGAAAAGCGAGGAGCATTCTGTTCACAAGTTCACTGTATTCCTCCTTCGTATTGTTTCCGAAAAGGTTCTGAGAGACTGCCACAAAGGATAACTATGCTGCCTTTTCAAAAGCGGTCATCTTAGCAACAAATTGATCATCACGAATTAGGGTTCGAATCTGTGGGCCATCAAACACGCCTGCTTTGATCTTCTTAAATGATAACCCTGGTAATGCTGTGATGATGTGTTGGAAACATTCACCTTCGGTTTCCAGTTCCTTGACAAATTGCTTCATTAAAACTAATTTGATGTGAAGAGGAGGAAAGATGATCTTATCTCTGCTTACAATTGGGTCTTGTATGATATTTGGCATGCCTTCTTCAAGGGTGTCACGAATAGGCCAGCCCTTCTGGACCCAATGTCTGCCTCGTGCTCGGCTGTCCCACATACAGAGGAAACATGGAAACTTGGTGAAACATGGAAAATTGGTGAAACATGGAAACTTGGTGAAACCTTTCTGTTGTCCAAGAAGAACGTTGACCATCTTTAAGTCTACACAAATGATCCAGTTGTGCTCATGATACTTTAATAAGTCCATGACCATTCTCATATTATCATAGACTTCCCGAAAATGCACTGAGTGACCGACAGGTACTGCTTCATGAACATTACCGTGATGTAAACGAACACACTATAGACTGCGTTTTGAACTGTCTAAAAAGAGTCTCCATTCAGCAGGTCTATAGTAAGTTACACCCAGTTCTTTGAGAAGCCCTGGGATATCATGGGAGTAAACAAAATGTCTGTCTTCTGAAAAGATCACAAAAAGCTGATCACGCTTTCTGAAATATGTTACTTTAACAGAGTGATCAACAAGATTTCTGCCTTGTAATCTTGAAGCCAAAAGTTCTGCTGCTTTCTTTGAAAGTCCTAAGCCCCGCACTAAATCATTCAGTTCAGCCTGGGGAAGAGGCTTGGGGACTGGTCATCCTGTGTTCATATGTTAAATCCTATTTTTTCAGCGCAGCAAGGCGCGCCCATTTAAGCAGGATAGACACGTGTTACTAGCAGTTAGGGGTTCGGTTCGATTTCTCTCTCTCTCTCTCTCTCTCTCTCTCTCTCTCTCTCTCTCTCTCGGATATGCGTTACGGTCACTTGTTAGTCGTCTACTGAATTAGTAAGTGGATAAAAGTGAAATATAAGTTTCAATTAAAAGTTTCACTAAACTCGGTTTAAAATTCTTGTTTGGTTCTTTTTCTGATAGTTTAGTTTGGAAAATGTATTTTTTATTTTCATCTTTTTATTTTTTTTATTTTCTTGCATACAGTGTTGGATAAATTTTTAAGACTTATTTGTTTCTTGCAGTTAAAATTAACTCTTTCCTTTGCCTTTCTAAGGGAAGGTATCTGAAAACCCTTATATTGAATATGATGGCATCTCCTGAATTTACTAAGTTAAAAATTAATAATTTTTTAAATTGGAGTAGATAGACTCTACCCTCGTCCGGTTCATACTCCTCCTCTTCTTTTAAACAAGAGTAGAGGCCTATGCCTTGGTTCTTGTTTAAGAAGAGGTTCCCAGTTTCTTTCTTCTCTTCTGGTCCTAGCAGTAGTACTGTCGTAAGCTTTTTGCAATGTTTGTGGGTAGTGGCAAGGTCTCTTTATTCCGAGGGTACCGGGTTGGCAGTTTCTTGGTTGATTCTTTTGACTGGTAGTTAGGAGACCGAACGCTTGCGCAGCGTCTTGAGAGGCTGCTCTGATCAACATTTGAATAATATCGGGGTTTCTTGTAGTGCCATGTTGCGCATGGATGGGTATTCCTGCAGGAGCTTCTGGTGGGCAACCCTGAAGTAACATTATACTGCAGTCTACGCCAGTTTTTCTAACCATGACGACATACACTAAAAAATCACAACTAAACCAGCTAAACAAAAAACATCCAAACCCGTCAACATCTCTTTCTCGAACATAAGAGGTATCCGTACCAACTATTGCATCGTTAAATCCTTCCCCCAAATAAACTCCCCTAACATCTTAGCGTTTTGTGAAACTAACCTTGAACCTTCTATCCCCTCTTTTGAGTTCTATATTCCTGGTTACTTTTCCCTCTTTAGGAAGAACTCCTATGTCCATATGCATAGACTTAGTGTTTATGTCAGCGAACATCTCACTCTAGCTAGGGTGATCTCTCTTGAATATCCAGATCATTCTTACATGCATCACCGTCTCTCTCTACTTAGCTTGGTTGGCTATCTTTTATTTCTCTACCGCTCCCACTCAAACCTGACTGTTCCCTACTTGACAGCATCTCGAACAATATTATTAAAGCTATTTCTTCTTATCCGTTAGCCCATATATTTGTTTTCGGAGACTTTAATGCCCACCACGTTAAGTGGGTGGAAAACTGTGTCACAGATCTTGCTGGAGTACATACTTTGAACTTGTCAACCATTCCATCCCTTACCCAAGTAGTGGGTTTCCTCACACGTTTCTTTAATAACTCTAATGGACATGACTCACTGCTAGGTCTATCCCTGACTCTTGTAATGTTAAGCAGCTTTTCCCACTTGGAAACTCTGACCATGCGGTGGTTTCCGTAATTAACTTCTTTCATTCACCCTACCCACAGGAGTCTCAGACCAGTAGAATATCTTGCTGCTACAAAAGAACAGACTGAGACTTCCTGCGTGACGCTTCCTGGAACAAAGTTTTTAGTCTTCTCGTTAAAGAAGCATCTGAGGTTTCCTCTTGGGTTAAAGCTGGCATCGATGCTTTTATCCCAGCCAGAAAGTAGAGATTTAAACCCTATTCGTTCCCCTGATTCTCCTCTACTTGCTCGGCAGCTATCGCCCACAGGAATCACTTCTTCCAGTTTTATCGGAGCCACGCGTCTGACCATAATAGGCGCTTTGTACCTCTGCTCATAATGAGTGCAAGAGGATCCTTAATGCGCCTCCTCGGTTTAACTCTCTCAGCCGACCTCAAGTGGAATGAATATATCGAATCCATAGCTAAATCTGCTACTGTGATGGTCGGTTCACTGTGTAGAACCAGGAAGTTTTTCCCGCTGAATTCATCCTACATATATATAAATCTACCATCCTCCTGTGCATTCAATATTGCTGTCACATCTGGCCGGGTTCTTGACAAAAAAATCCAACTGGTGTCTCAGCTCCAATCTCTTTCTCACCGAAGTAATGTGGCTTTCCTCTGTCGTCTCTACATATAGTTTCACGGTTTAGCTCCCTGGTGCCCCCTCTGCATGAATTTACTCGTGATACTAGATTAGCAACTAGGTCCCACCCTTTTATAACGAAACCGATCAAATGTAACTTCAACTTCTACTCTACTACCTTACTTTCTAGCGCTTCCCGCCTGTACAATTCCCTTCCGTTTATTTGCTTCCATGACAGTTACCATCTTGAAGAATTTAAAGGTCAACTGCCATCTCCTGTCAATCTGACTCCCATCCTTTCCTTCATGTTCTTTTCTCCGTCCACTCTACTCTCATCAGATCTCTTCACACCAGTGTTCGCATTCTTCTCTTAGCCATTTTCTAAAACCTCTACAACTTGTTCCTCTTTCTCAACACTCTCCTCTTATGTAACCCCCTGCGAAGCTGTGGCAGTAAAACTGCCTTGCCTGAGGTGAAATTATTATAAAAAGAAATGCCTGGCTTAGTTTTAAATGCATCGCACGGTCATCGTTAAAATTTAAGGTCTAGTCTCCCTGAAAGTAAAACACTGCGCCTCCTCGGGATAACTCTCATAACAGACCTCAAGTGGAATGACTACATAGAATCCATAGCTAAATCCGCTGTTAAGAAGGTCGGTTCTCTATGCAGGACCAGGAAGTTTTTCCCGTCCAAAACAATCCTGCACATATATAAACCTACCATCCGCCCGTGCATTGAATACTGCTGCCATATCTGGTCGGGTGCTCCTGTTATTCACCTAGGGGTCCTTCACAAAATCCAGAATCTGTAATGTGATCGATCCCGACTTGGCAGAGGGGATATAGTCACTTTCTCACCGGCACAACGTGGCTTCCTTGTGTCTCTTCTACAAATAATTTCATGGCTTCTGCTCAGATGAACTTATCTCACTGGTACCCCTATATATGAATTTACTCGAGCCACAAGATTAGCAACTAGGTCCCACCCTTTTATTGTGAAATCTGTTGGAGTCTTTGGGTACCCTTGTATATTAGTGAGCCATCCATGAGCTGACTCATTCGATAGTTCACCCATAAAAGGGTTAACTAATCAGAAGTCTCAAAATATTCAATGCGACGAGTATAAAAGACGACCTGTATTCTATATTCATAAACTATGGTGAACATGGTCAACAAAGGTTATCGGCCCAGTATGCAACTATATTTTGACGGAGACAAGTCAAAATACGAATTGAGGGAAGTTAAGATAGAAATGGAATCCCTAGTATCATATAATAGTTTTGAACTGAAAAAAGGCTCCGAATGATAAGAATATTATCGACAGCCGTTGGGTTTATACTATAAAGCGAACTGAGGATGGCTCACCAGTGTATAAGGCTCGTTTTGTAGCTAAAGGATTCTCTCAGATATACGGGGAAGATTATGTAGAAACATTCAGTCCAACAACAAACATGACAACAATCAGAATTTTGATGCAAATGGCCGCACATTATGATATGGATTATACACCATATTGATGTTAAAGTTGCGTATTTAAATGTTCCGATTGACTATGAAATATACATAGAACTGCCAGAAGGTTTTGAAAAAGGTGACAATTATGTGTGGAAACGCAAAAAGTCACTATCTGGGCTCAAACAAAGCGGAAGAACGTGGATAAATTACTACATTCCTATTTAATTGAACAACATTTTGAACCCTCCTCAGTTGACCCATACTTGTACATAAGAATATTTAATAATGAAATTTTAGCAATTCTGATTATTTGAGTCGACGGTATGTCAACTGCTTCAAACTGTGAAGCTGCTTTATTAAAAATTAAAAATTCCTTAAATATAAAGCTTAAAATGACCGACTTGGGTCGACTATCATGGTTTCTTGGTAGACAGTTCGAATTTAAGGTCCTTATTAGTCCTGGGTAGGACGTAAAATTGCATCCATTAGTTATTTAGGGACGTTTGATTTTGGTATGAATGTAAGTCCTTAATTTCGGGGTATAGACGTAAATAGTCCTACTTTTAGCCGAATCCTCCTATGAATGACTCTCAGAAACACTCTGACCAGGAGTGATAGTGCCTGTTTTAATGGATATTCATTTTTTTTTTTTTGGTGGATATTAATTTTAAAAAAATCTATCACAAAACAAAAAGATATATTTTATGAATACTAAAGTATTTGTTCCATATGAATATTGACTTTACTAATATTTTTCAAGAATATTCCATAATGTAGCCAAAATGGGAGGGGTGATGGAGTTTTTAGGTACCCTTGTATACTAGTGAGCCAGCCACGAGCTGACTCATTTGATGGTTCACCAGTAGAAGGGTTAACCAATCAGAAGTCTCAAAATATTCAATGCGACGTGTATAAAAGACGACTATATTTTCTGAGTATTGGCGATATAGTCCGATTCAGTAGAGTGTCAATCTTTGACGTTGTTTCATTAAACAGATTACGTACTGCGTCGTATTCTATATTCATAAACTCCGGAAGACATGGTCAACACAACCAATAAATTTTAAACACAAATTCTACTCCCTCAGCTTCTTCTCTCGCACATCCTGCCTGTGGAATTCCCTTCCATTTGCTTGCTTTCCGGACAACTACAATCTTCAAGAATTTAAATGTAAAGCCAATAGTCATCGCCAATCTCACATTTTTGTTTTTGTTTTTGTTTTTTCTCTCTCTCTCTCGTCTTCGGCCACTCCACTGTCATCAGTAGTCTCATCCTTCTCCTACCCTCTTCAATGACACCCACTAAAATCTGTCACTTTGTCTTATAACTTACTTCCTATGTAACCCCCTGCACAACAGTGGCAGTAAAATGCCTTGCTTGGGGTGACACGGTTATTAAAAAAAAAAAAAAGGAACTGAGTCATATTAATGACTTGAATTTTCCCACTTTCTCGTTTCAGCTGAAGAAGATGAAATATTATCTTTCATGTCTTCTTTTTCTCGTTCCTATTCATTAAAAATCTGTAACAATTCAGTTTGGCCATTCAGCTTCCTTAGAATAATTGTCACTGAGACATTTAAGTTGAAACTTTAACGTATTACAGCAACTCATCAATACGTAACTTTCACAACAAAAATCTCTATTTGCTGAACCTATTGCTGTTTTCGAATTACCTCTCCTACTTATCCGTTTGGTACTGAGTATGACGGTAAACTGCATCCAGCAACAAGGCCTCTGATTGGAAGGTTGTGAGGAGCATGGAAACACCTTAATTGCTGTTGTTCCCAGGTCCACCTTGACCTGGAATGGTAGCATCTGTTAGGGTCCCAGCTATGGGTCAAAACACTATGAAAGTATAAAAATAGGCTTTTCTAGCAAAATATATATTTTTGAAGAAAAGGTATTACAAAAAATACATTTTTAAGAAAAAAATTATAACCATAACATATTTCTTAAGGAAAAAATATTGCCAGCAATATATTTTGCATACAAAACTAGAACTTCAGTTATATAAAATTAAAATAAAATTCATCAAAATCTGAGTAAATCAACCTTCTCACAATAACCAACCATTAAAAAAGTACCTTAAAACCCCCACCTTGTTGGCATTAAATAACCCACAAAGGTTGACATGTCATTAAACAGAACTCAAACTCAAACTTATCCGTTTGAAATATACAATGCCTCACAAAGCTTCCAGTCATGGGCATGACGATAAACTGCATCCGGCAACAAGACCTCTCATTAAGGGGTTGTAAGGAACATGGAACCACCTCTCAATTACTGTTGTTCCCAGGTCCACCCTGACCCAGAGTGGTAGCACCTGTTAGTGTCCCAGCTATGGACAAATAGTTAACCCCTAAACTGGGGTCAAAAAACCATGAAAGTATAAATCAGAAGGAAAAGGTTATTACCATAACACATTTTTGAAGGATAAAAACTTATTACCAGCAATACATTTTTAATACAAAACTAGAAGACATCTTCAGTTTTCTATAATAAAAAAAAATTTAAATGAATTTTTCATCAAAATCTGACTAAAGCAACCTTCTCATTGTAATCGAACATTAAAAAATGCCTTAAAACCCTACCTTTTTGGCATTAAATAACCAACAAAGGTGTTGATATGCCATTAAACAAAACTGGAACCCAAACAAAGTTTCCATGAAGTTAGAAAATACATTCCTACCTCGTTCAGACAGATTACCAACCGTTTGTCTCATCTCAGTCTACGCTAGTGTTTCTGATTTTCCTCTGGTGATGCTAGGAGATATCGGCGATATTGGTAAAATTCGCCATATTAAACGCCACTCAAAATTTTTTTTTCTATACTAAATTATATGTATGGGGAGGGGTGGGAAAAACGGACTTAAAATGGAAAAAGAAATCTAACAGAAAATAAAATACATAATGCAACAACAAGAAAACGGTTTAAAACAAAGAACAAACCCCGAAGGATTTAAGAAATTTACAAATCAGCCAATTAAATTAAAAACGGCTGGCAAAATAAAATACTAGCCTTTAGCGGCCAAAAATACACTAAAAAAAATAATAATTAGCCTTAAATGGCAAAAAAGGTTAGCCTCTTGAGAGGTTAAATAAAAGGAGAATTTGAAAGGAAAACAAATTTGTACAAGAATAAACTTTTACAAGTTACAAATACACAAATAAAACAAATATAAACAAAAAAAAACGGAGAGTCTTCTAACGACTACTTTCGCAAAAGAAAAATGGAGAGGGGCTGAAAAAGAAAAGTTAAAGTGGGGAGAAAAAACTCAGCTAATTTTCAGCTTCTGGACAATAAATAAAAAAACAGTATCTATTAAAAGAAAATAAATATGGCACTTACAGCTACTGAAATAAAGAAAAACAAAAAAAAAAAAAAAAATTGAAAACGGCCGACCTGAACAAAAACAAATATGGCCGCCAAAAAATGCGAAAATAAAAACAAAAAAGCTAGAAAATTTAAAAAAATTAAGAAACAAAGTAAATAAACGAAAAAAAAAAAAAAAAAAAAAACTTATCTATCGAAAAGGTCTTTTCTTGTAAAAATAAAGTAGGTCCAAATAAGTGATTATATTTTTTTTCAACAAAAGACTAAACCTCGCCAAAGCAAGGGTCAGAAAAGTCTGTCAATGACAACAACTAGTCAAAAACGTCTGGATCGGATTTGATCTCATTATTTATTGTACAAAAAGTACAAATAGGGCACAAGGCCAAAAATGGGGATGGGGGAGGCTGGTCATCATCTGTCCTAGTTTAACTTAGCTATTCACTTTCGTCGACCCTGACACACTTATAATAATCCTGACACCATAATACCACATTTTTACTTACCTTTCTTACCACGTCCACCATAATACCTCTGCTGCTCTATGAAGTCCTACTTAACTCCCATATGTACAATTTTCAGTGGAGGGCATGGGCAGATAACAACTTTTAAAAAATCCCCAATGATTTTATACAATGAAAGTACGTTATTTACAAGAAACTAAACAAAATCATATTAGTAATAAAAGCCCCCCAATACTCTAATATTGTGACAGCAAAATCACTTCCCCGGACGAAATATAATGCGTGGCTTTAGAAATATAATAATACCATTTATCCGATCAGCAATCACTCACAAAATCACTCACACATTTAAACACCATAACAAAAACGAAAAGCACACTTGAAAAGTAACGAAAGTCACCACGCATCCACCGGAGAACTAACATTGTTGAACACCTAAAGTGAGAAGGGGTGGGGGATTAAACTAAAGGAAAACAGGGGACAAAAAGAAAAGGGGGCCAATGAGCAATCATAACCTAGCTAAGTTAACTTTAAATCGAAAAACAGAATCAAAAACCTATTCTAAACTAACCGGGAAGGGGTGCACATGTAGTGCCCAGCACACCCAATATCCTGATGCCTAACCAGCATCAAACAACCACTCTAGGTCAGCACCTTTCACTCGACAGAAACGCGCAAGAGTCACCGACCTTTTGCCAAATTCAGATGGCGTGAGTCGTTTCCTTTCCGTCCTGATCTTGACTTTAAGCTGATGCTTAAAGAACAAGATCAGTTGGGAAGAGGTAAACTTCTCATCACCATAGAATTCCTTCTGTCGCGTCGTCCAAATCACGACTCGCATAACACCTAGCAAGCAAAAGAGCACGTAGTGCTCAGCCCTAGATAACGGAGGTACGACATTGCTACAAACAGAACTTTCCACGCAGCATACGAACCATGAGATCTTCAAGAAACTTGCACAACGGAGCAACAACACTGCAGTGGAAGAAGGCGTGATCGACGGTTTCCGTCGACAGCCCACATCGCACGCAGGTAGATTTCGGTGTTAGGCCCGCTGCACGAAGCTTCTTGCCTACCCAGAGAGCCTTCCGAATCATCAGCTAGGTGAGTGATGCCTCATCGTTAGTGAGACATTTCAACCCAGGCGCCCAAGGCCATATGGAGCGAGCCTCCTGCTTCGTAAGCCCGAGCTCGCCTATCAGTTCATCTTGAACGGCCCCCCTAACTAACACCCGATATAATGCCCTAAGAGACAACGCTTGGGCGTTGGAGAGGCCATCCGTAGCCCGTAAGAGAAACTGGAGAGCCAAACGACATTCTTTATAGAAGGAGCACTCGCCACGAGGAGTACGGCCGGCCTCCTCCTCCGACAAATGCATACTTCTCAAGGATGGAAAGTGTTTATGGACGTCCTCTTTAACGAGGGCGCCGTTCTCATCCTCCAGCATACACATTCGATCCAGGAATCTAATGCGAAGCGTGTGTTGACGAATCTCAACGCTAGGCATGCCCAGACCGCCCTCAGACGGATGAAGGCAACAGATCTCGCTACGCACCTTGGGAGCCTTGCCTTCTGCCCAAAGGAAGGAGAACAAGAGCTGAATTAAACCCAAACGAATGGCACACGAGAGAGGAAGTACCGAGAGTCGGTAAAGGAGAATCGGGTAGATGTGCGAGGCACATACTTCCGCCCTCACCTTTAAGGAAAGATTCCTCCGAGTCCACAGACGAACTGCTGACTCGGCCTTCTCTCGAACCTCCGACCAATTCCTTTCCAACTGGAGATCAGGACCGAAAAAGACGCCGAGAATCTTAATCGGCCCGCCCGTCCAGAGGAAAGGTCCGGGAAGAGAAACTCCCTTCCACGCACCCAATCGCAAGCCAACAGACTTATCGCGATTGATCTTGGCCCCTGTCACCGTCTCATAACATCTGATTTCTTTGCTAACTTCGTCAATTTCGGCTTTGCTCGACGCAAAAACCGAAACGTCGTCAGCATAGGCGGAGTACCTGGCCGAGGTGGCAGCACCAGGTATGGAAATTCCGCGTAGGACCGGATTCGCCTTTAACTTGCGGAGGAAAGGCTCCAACGCAAGAACGTACAGCAGAGGCGAAAGCGGACAACCTTGACGAATGGAGCGAGATAATGTGAAGGGCTTCGATCTTACCCCATTCACTTCCACCAGCGCACCGGGGGACTCATACAGCAGTCGGATCCAAGAGCGAAAGTACGTCCCGAAACCGGCGGCGGAAAGGACAGACTCCAAAAACCGATGGTCAACCCTATCGAATGCCTTGGACTGATCCAAATTGATCAGCGCGGCTTCAGTGTCGGTTTTCTCGATGATCAGGCGTACCAAATGAAGGTTGTCCTGAATAGTCCTGCCCTTCACAGCACAAGTCTGCTCGGGGCCAATCAGACTAGAGAGGACAGCCTGCAAACGGCGGGCCAAGACCTTGGCAAAAATCTTTAAGTCAGTATTTAACATCGTTAAAGGCCGATAATTATCTATGCCTCCCCCACCGCCCTTGCTCTTGCGAAGCAACTTGATCACACCCCTGGTAAAGCGTCGAGGTATAGACCCCTGCTTCATCCAGTTGTTGTAAACAAGCGCCAGCAGAGGAACAAAAACGGACGACTGCCTCAAGTACATTTCGTAGGGAAGACCATCCAATCCAGGAGTTTTGTCCCGACCAACCAGTTTCAGCGCATCCCAGATTTCCGACTCTGTTATGGGCCCCTTGCACCTAGCTGCTTCAGCCGCCTCGAGGCGGGGAAAGTCAGCCAAATAGGAGTCGAACTGAGCAGAACTCAGACCGGGCTCCCTGGTGAAGAGATCCTGGAAGTAATCCCGTAAAGCCCCACATATGCCCACGTCTGTAGTCACGGTACGTCCATGCGGCAATGTGATGTCCTTGATATGCCGATTGACTGCATGCCTAGCTTCCTCTGCACGCAATTCTGCGGCCATATTCGTCGCCTCAGAAGACATTCTTTTTAACCTAGCCCAAAGCTTGATCCTTCTTGATAAGCAAGGAGGCCAGCTCGGCCCTAGCTAAGGCTACTTCCCCACTATGACGGGATTTCACGGCCCGATCAACTTTTTTCTCTATTGCCGTTTGCTCCGCTAAATTAGCTAAGTTGAGCCGACGGCTATAGTGGCAGCAAACGACCTAAGTTTGGATTTAAGTGTGTCCCACCACTTATTCGCAACCACAGCCCCCGTCAATTCCCGCTTTAGAGTTAGTAACAGCTGTTCCTGGAAATCTTGGCTATCAAATAATGACGCGTTCAATTTCCAGTAGCCAGCCAACTTAACCTTAGGCTTATCTAAGTTTACACGAACCCGGACGGGCCTATGATCCGTGTAAACTATCGAATGGAAACTTGGACAACCTTAGAGCCCTACGTCGACTCTCCTAACTAGGACTCGGTCGAGGTAGCTGGCGCGTACCTTCGAATCCGAGCTGCCCCTATTAGTCCAAGTCCACACTACCTCCTGGGGGTGTTCATTTCGGTATTTATCGACAAGATCTTTCCTGTCGAGAAATTCCCGAAATGCTTTCACATCCGGGTTGTTAGTACCCGATCTTTCTCCTATCCGATCTGTCTCAGGGTCAAGGACGGCATTCCAATCCCCCGCTAAAACTACCCGTCTCGATGTTCCAAAGAACGACTCGAGCTGCCGAAACAAAGCAGTACGCTCCGTATGGACATTGGGCGCATAAACCCCAATGAGCCGAAAAGACTTCTCCTTTATGGTAATATCCAGCACACAAATCCTGCCCGCTGGATCCGCGAAGACAAGCGTACACACCGCACCCAACGACTTGCTTACTAGCCAGGAAACACCTCTAGAACGACCATCAAAACATGCTGAATAGAGATCGTAATCCCTAGACAGTATGCCCTCATAGTCGCCAGCTAAAAACCGAGTTTCCTGTATACAACAAACATCCACACCGAGGCGCTGGAGATCATGAGCGAGTCTCACCCTCCGAGACTCTGACCTCAGCCCCCGGGCATTCACGCTTGCTAACCAAAGAGCCATTGTGATACATGCTTAGGGTTGGGGTCCTGGACAGAACATGGACGGGGAAAGGATGCCGACAGCCTCTCCCATTGACCCATGGCCCATCTCATTCTTGATCGTACCGTCAGAGGAGACGCCGCCAACATCCCAGGAAAAGGTTAGTTTCAGAGCCCTATAGAGGGAGGGATGAACTAAAGCGGGGACCCGTCCTGAACAAAACTTTTCCAGATTGCTGAGTTTTTCAGATTTGGTGGTTATAATGGGAGGATTCATTGAGATTGATTTTGCTGCCTCCTCGACCATGCCCCAAGTCTGCCGCGCACCCGGCCCAGTGCGGATGACCGTCAGCAACCTCTGTGCGCTCGGGAAGTTTTCCGGGATCTCGATGTCTTTTTCGCCGCATTTCTTCATAGATAAAAGCGCCTTCAATTGTTTGATCCTATTGCCAAAGTTTTTGGCGCGTTCAGCCTGGGCCGGGGAAATGCAGCAGATGTCCTCCCCTTGCCTGTATGGAACTTTGGCCGGTATCTATCTGGCCTCCTTATCTTCGGCTGAAGGACTTCTTTGCCTTTTGGCTGGTGGAGGCATCTGTTTCTGGGGAGAGGGACAGAGAGAGAGGCAGGGAGAGACTTTGAAATAATTTATGATTGGGCTGGGATCTCGACTACGAGGGGAAGGTTTCCGGGGCGTGGGTTGTGAAGAATGAACTTTCTTCGGTCTCTCCGTCTTTTTCTTTTGAGGGGAGGACGGGGCAGAGGCCGAGGGGCACGAGCGACGTTTTTCCAGTTGCTTTTTAAGATCTTCCGATGGCTGAAAAGGACGTTTCTCCAGCTGTTTTTTCAGTTCTTTAATTTTTAGCGTCTTTTCGTAGCCGGGGTCGTACGCTTTTTTAAGTTCTTCCAATTTAGGAGCAGACCAGGCCGCGGCATCGCCCTTCTTGCTGTTGCAGGGAGTGGGGTTGTTCGTGCCTTTTGTCTTAGGGGTTCCTGGGGACCGAGGTTCCGCTGCTTGGCGCTTCCCCCTGGCCCTGCCAGCAACCAGCCACTCCCCCTTTTCCTTCTCCATGGCTGCACTTGCAGCTGGTGATGGCTTTTCGGGGGGTGAGGGAACTTTTTTGTTCCCAACCGGGGGAACTGCCACAGCGGTCCTGGGTATTGGCATGCCCACTACGGGTGAGACGGATGTAACAGAAGCGGCCAGAGGGGGATTTTGGTCGACAGGGGCCTGGCTTCCAGAGGCCTTCTTTTCTGGGCAGGAGGAGGAGAGGTGACCAGTCTCCCCACACCTCCAGCATTGTGGCTTTCGGCCGGACATGATAACCGGCAGGCTCAGGCCCCCTACGTCAAGGCAGTTGGGGATGGTCAAGAAGGCATAACGATCTATCATAATTTCAAATGACCATCCCCCAGTCAAGTCATCGCAGGAGACATCCAAGATTTGGCCGAACTGCGAAAAGTACGCAGCTAGATGCTCCCCGATGACCTGAGGAGGAACCTCATATATTGCTACCTTGGTCCTTCTCTTTCCATCATATTCGGTCCTGAATATGTGATCTTTTGTGATCAGGTCCTGCATTGCCATCTTCATGCAGTCTTCCGCTGTGGGTAGCAATACGTCCCACATGAAAAAGCCCGCAACCTTAACTATTCTTAGGGGCTTAACCCCGGTCGACTGTAGTGCTTTGATCACTATGTCTTTCGTGCTGCGACAAATTTTGCGCGTACGCTTGTCCACCACGAAGACTGACAATTCTTTTCTCAATCTTCTTTAATTCCTGAGGATCCTCTAAAAGCCCACCTTCTTTCACAAGGTGTGCGTAGCTTTTAGCTCTCTCCAAGAACTCCGTCAGATTGATTTTGCATTTTGGCGGGGACTTCCAGCCACAGGGCGATTCCCCGGCCTCAGAATCTTTTGACGTCTTGTCCTTGATCGGTGATTTTTCTTTTTCAATATTCTGGCTTTTTTCGGCCACCGTAGTTCTGGTCACATTTTTATTTTTATCTTCCTCTTGCTCCTTTGCGGGAAGAGGGGGAAATGCTTCTTCAGTTTTGTCGGGTGGACCCTTCCATGGTGGGTCGAAAGTTAATTTCTTTTTAATTGACCGACTGTTGTCGGCCATTTTTAATTCTTAAAACGCCACTCACAATTTTCTTTTTTTTTCCTCCACTAAATAAAATGTATGGGGAGGGGTGGGGAAAACGGGCGTAAAAAAGAAATCTAACAGAAAATAAAATAAACAATGCAACTACAAGAAAACGGTTTAAAACAAAAAACAAACCCCGAAGGATTTAAGTAATTAAACACAAATCAGCCAATAAAACGGCTGGCAAACTAAAATCCTAGCCTTTTAGCGGCCAAAAATACACTAATAATTAGCCTTACATGGCAAAATAAGGTTAGCCTCTTGAGAGGTTAAATAAAAGGAGAACGGAAAACAAATTTGTACAAGAATAAACTTTACAAGTTACAAATTACACAAAAAATAAAATAAAAACAAATAGAAAAACGAAGAGTTGCCTAAACGGCTACTCCCGTCAAAAATAGGAGGAGGGGCTAAAATAAACTTTAAAAGGTTTAAATAAACTTTACAAAATAAAAAGAATTAACAAATTTCAACAACGAATAAACTTTACAAGTTACAAATACACAAATATAAACACCGAAGAGTCTTCTAACGACTTCTTTCGTAAAAGAATAGTGGGGAGGGGCTGAAAAAGAAAAGTTAAAGTGGGGAGAAAAACTCAGATAATTTTCAGCTTCTGGACAATAAATAAATAAACAGTAACTATTAAAAGAAAATAAATATGGCACTTAAGGCCAAACAGGTACTGAAAAAAAGAAAAACAAACAAAAAAAATAAATTGAAAACGGCTGACCTAAACAAAAACAAATATGGCCGCCAAAAAATACTAAAATAAAACCAAAAAAGCTAGAAAAATAAAATAATTAAGAAACAAAGTAAATAAACGAAAAAAAAAACTTATCTATCGAAAAGGTCTTTTCTTGTAAAAATAAATTAGGTCCAAATAAGTGATTATATTTTTTTTCAACAAAAGACTAAACCTCGCCAAAGCAAGGGTCAGAAAAGTCTGTCAATGACAACAACTAGTCAAAAACGTCTAGATCAAATTTGATCTCCAATACTCGGAAGAGTATGGCCGCCTTTTATACACGTCGCATTGAATATTTTGAGCTTCCTGATTGGCTAAGCCTTCTCTTGGTGAACTATAAAATGGGTTGACTCCTCTTCACATTATACATATAAGTACCAAAACGTCCAACCGGCTGCTCTACGAACAGCCTTAGTAACTGCTTTCTCCTAGTGGTTCTTTTACTACTCAAATTCGAACGAACAATTGCCTGGCCCCTTGTAAAGCATGTTGTTTTGGGCCCATGAAGAATTTCTGCTGCCTTGTTCTTAGGTTAAAGTTATGGTTTTCCTTCGGGTGGTATGCCTATAATTTATTCCTGAGCCTTTTATTGGTTACCAGTTGATCAAGTATGCTGCAAGTAAACGCTTCTCTGGGCTGGCGTTATCTGTCTCATATTCGAGAATCAGAAACTTGAAGTAACTCCTAAAAATGGCTATCCTATCAGCAGGAGCTTAATATCGTGGCGACTATACAGGGTCTCTATAAAGTCCGTGTGCAGTTTTAAAAATTTATAACTTTATTTGTATTTGTGATAGAAATAATCTATAAAAATTGTTATAAAGTTTAATGTACCTACTTTTAAGTACAGTTATTGAATAGTTCTTTACCACAAATTTTGCAACAATGTTTAGATAAGTAAAAAAATATTTTCTTTTTTTTCGAATCGATTTTATGCCTGGTTTCAATTGAGGAAAAAGTAAACCATGTCCTTTGGTTGGCTGAACTGAAATCTACTATTGCTTTACAAAGAAAATTTAGAATTGAATACAATAAAGAACTACCTCATAGGAACACTAATGCTAAATGGATGAAAAAAATTAAAGAGACAGGCTCTGTCCATGATAATCCACGGTCTGGAAGGCCATGTATCAGAGACGAAATTGTTGCATCCATTTCAATAAAATCTTAAAAAAATATAGATTTACGTCTTTCTAATTCTTTTTACATATTATTTCTATCGCAAATACAAATAAAGTTATAAATTTTTTAAAGTGCATACGAACTTTATAGACACCATTTTGTAAATGGGATCTGGGCCCTGCATCTGTTTCTTTTGATGCCCACGATGAAGTGTGCAATTTTATTTATGCTTTCTTACTCATTCGGATAGAATTTCTTTCGATATATATCCCTTTGTCCAAATTTCTGAAATGATGTAGTACTTACAGTATTAATATTATTGCTCCAATCTTTGTTGCCATTTGTACAACATTTCGGTCGTTGTACCCTCGGGCCTTCTTCAGGTGCTAGGAATTTCGAATCACTGGGATATATCATTCTTATTTCCTTGCTTAGAGTCTCTTCTGGTGGTCATGAGTTATCTCCCTCTAATCTTAAGGACAACTGAATTTTTGGGACTTATAAACCTAATGTCCAGTAACCCAGTACAGATGGTAACAAAGATGAGGACAATAGTCAGAATAATGTAAATTCTGCGACACATTTCAGGTTTTGCTACTTCTTTACTTTGAATTCTCACTCTAAATTTAAAAAAAAAAGAAAATGTTTTAAATACGCAGTTGAATCAATGCCAGGTCAATCATGCATAAAGTAAAACTCAAAAACCCCTTCTTCACTAATGTAAGGGATCTGAACTCAAATAGGTTGAGCCATACCTTCAAAAGATCAAGCTTGACCTCTTCATATTAGAAATTGAACTCGGTTTGTTTAATCCAGTTGACCACTTCACAATCTCTGTCTCATGAGCACCAAAGATTACCGTCGAAATAGACACGGTCATGAGCATGTGCCCTATATCATGGGCAGATTTTTTTTATGAATGAGACTCTAAAATCGAAGGTCCTGACTTCCATATCCTGAGCCCTTCGGCTATTCTTCGTTCATAGTATGCCCTTCATCTTCGCTTTTTATCACTCACGTATGATGCTGGCTTTCTGTTCAACCCAGAGTTACCATTCATATTTGTAGTTATTTCATTATTCATTACAAGGAGTGGCTAGTTAACCCAAACAGAACAGACGATAAGATAAAATTCTCTTAGTAACTCTCCATGGCTTACGGGTCAGCCAACATTACAGTTAAGTCTAGTCGTATTCCCAATGCAGCTACTAAACTCTTAGATCTTTTCTACACCGCATGTCATCATCAATGTTCCGAAAATGTATTGTCTTCCTCAGAGACATTAGACTATTCTGTGGTCTTTGTCAAGCATTGCACAAAAACCGTCTTAATTGTACCGTTTCATAGAACAATTTATCGATATAACAAAGCTGGCCGGGACAGCTTCGTTTCCGCTATTACAGAAGCACTTCTCTCAGCTCCCTTTTAAACCGGACGTCTCAAGTCGGTCTCCCACATTTTTAAGTTGATTCTCTCAGGCATTGAAAGCTTTATGCCTCAAAATGACTCCAAAGAACTATCAACAGATACTACACCATGATCCGTTTTGCCAAGTGGACAGAGAAGAATCAAGAGAATTGGTAAAAACAAATGGAGTATACAATTTACAAATCAAGTAAAGAAGCATTTTAAACAGAATTATTAACGAAACAAATCATGCAATTTATTGTTGAACTGAGAGAAAAAAGCAACGGGAAAAATTCAAGTCTCTATATCGGCGTGATATTCTTTTCTTTTATGATTTTTTGTTATTATTTAGTTGTTAAGGATCAGATTAATCCTTACGGAAACTTCAGGATATGTTGTAAATGCAGTTTTTAATTATGATTTTTACATAAAAAATATGATACTTGTAAATTGTTCTGCGTTTTATAAAAACATAACATATTCCACAAGTTAAAGTTACCTGAAAGAAAAATTAATTTTACTTGCAAACCTAATCATATTTTCTTTAATTTTGCAGGGAGGAGTATGTACCACACAGTTAAAATATATTCTCATGATTGTAAGAAAGAATTTCAAGAAATAAATCCATTTTAAATCAAAACGCTTTCCTCATTTACGTTTATCATTTATAATTTCCAGATTTTTCCACTATTTCTTTTAGTATAAATTTTCGGCCGATGCAGTTTTGGGCCTTTTAAGTTTGATGATATTGTATTTTCTTGTTTTTTAAATGCACTAATATTTTATTAGCTGATGAGAAATTTTGTTAGGAAAATGTGTGTCTTTTCCCCAAAAATTCTCAGAAATATTCAGCCTAGTAGAGTTATATATTTAATTATACTGTTTAATTAAAAACAAAAAAAATCTACTCAAATACGCGTATCGATCAAAAATAATGTTCAAAGAAATAGATTAAATATGTTGGTTGTTTCGTTAATCTCTGGAACTTTCTGTAATTTCTGCTCGGATGAGCTGAAGTCACTGATGCCTCCTCAACAGGCGTTTACTCGTGCAACCAGACTGGCAACTGGGTCCCACCCATTCACAGTCAGGTTAGCCAAATGCAGACGACAATTCTACTTCTGCAGCTTCCCGCCTGTGGAACTCGCAACCGTATTCTTGCTTTCCTGACGGCTACAACCTCCAGAAATTTAAATACAAAGTCAATACTCATCTACTAACCACTGGACTCTAGCTCTCTCCCCACCCCTGTATAACCTTCCCTTTCTCTCCACCTATGTATCTGTCATCGCACCTGCTTTCTCAGCTTTCTATTGTTCCTTTCTAACTAGTTTGTACTCCTCACTCTTTTCTAATTAATCTTTTTACATTTATGTAACTCCATGCACATCAGTGGCGTTTCCGCCTTGCTCGGGGTGAAATGATTTAAAAAAAAATATGTTGTGGATCTGGGGTTAGCTCCAATAAATACACAACGCAGAGTCATACGGTAGAAAACGCAATATATTGAAGAGAAATATATACAGAGAGGGTTAGTAGAAACGTCGTACAATACGTTTTTTTTTATCATTTCACCCCGAGCAAGGCATTCCATTGCCACTATTGCGCATGAGGCTACATAGGGGAAGGTAAAGAGGAGTGGTTAGGTGTAAAAAGTGTCAGAAGGAAGGTGATAGATGGGTAAGGATACCGAGGATGAGGGTTGGGCAAATGGGAAGAGTGTTTGAAAGAATGGGAGAGAGTTAGTGTGTTAGGAGGTGTCTATTGACCTTAGTCGAATACGAGAGAATACGAGATAATACGAGACGTGAGACTTGGCAATGTTACCCTCAGGACTAGATCGCTGGGATACACTAACACTATTAATGCTCTGTAGTCCACTAATGACTACCACTATATATACTTTTAGGGAAGGTGCCCCAACAATATATGCATATAGTAGTAGGTCTCTGTCGGTCAGGGTTGACCATGGGTAGCATCCTAGTTGTTTGTTTGGCTGGAGCAAAGGCGTCTGTGACTGTAGAAGCCGATGCGGGAGTGACAGTCTTTGCTGCAGTGGCTGCATTTATGCTTTGTTTCTGGTCTGTCGGAGCTGTCATTTTGCTTCCTGCGAACCCGCCTCTCCATGGTGACTTGTGTTAGTTGCTCCTCCCTTGATTTAAGTTGTTGGACCAGGATTCCTCTCCATTTGAACCGGTTGACTGCTACGCTTTCCCATGACTCCGTGTTGATGCCCACAGCTTTCATATCGCGTTTTATGATGTCACGATACCGCAGTCGTGACCGCCCAGTGGGTCTTCTTCCAGAGGCCAGCTCTCCATACAGGAGGTTTTTGGAATGCGGCCGTCTGGCATGCGGTGGACATGGCCTAGCCAGCGGAGTCTGCGCTGTTTAAAGAGTGTGAACATGGTATGCAGACAGGCTGAAGACAAGACCTCAGTTTTGGGCAACTTGTCTTACCATGAGATTCCCAATATACGTCGAAGGTGTTCAGACGCCTCTTTGAGTAGCACTGATCTAGACGATGCTAATACCAAGAAAATTTGTGCACGTAAAAATGTCCAACAAAAGTGTTGAATTTCAGACTCGGGGTCTGACTTGACTTTGATTAACTTGCAGATATGGAAAAAATTGGGCAAGCCAACCATGATAAAATCTAGCAAGATAGCAAGATCTGTCACTGGAGAAAAATTAAATTCGAGGGAAAATTGTCAACGCAACTTTCAACGGTAAGAATTGCAAATTAAAATTTTTTGTCATGAAAAATACAAATAACCTATTTGGTACTGATTGGATGACACAATTCCAGCTTTGGGACTTACCTATTAATTAGTACTGCCAAAAACTTGAAAGTTAGAATACCGAAGCTGGTAAACTAAAAAGAGAATTGCAAAGCAAGCCAATCCAACTGAGGAAGAGATGGTGGAGGGCTGTGAACCCCGGAATTTTTTTTTTTTTTTTTTAGATATGTACTATTTCAGGGACATTTTGAGACTATCTGTAATAAACATGAGGACATGATATCTTGTTCATTCTAAGGGCAGTCATCATTGACGTAACAAGTCTTCCCGGTGTGCCATTGACCGATACCATATTTGTGCTATATTAGTTATGGCCACTGGTTTCGAGAGTATATATTTTTTAAAATCCAGAAAAAATATTTAGAAATATTAATACTTCGTAAGCAATTTGAATTTAACAAATTTAATCTTCTAAAAAATAGAGTAACAGTAAAACTAAATATTAATTGTAATTAATTTAAGACGTATTTAAAATAGATCTATCTAATTGGAGTAGATAGATCTATCTATCGCCCGGTTCACACTCCACCCACGTCTGTTGAACAGGTTAAGAGGCTCATCCCTTGTTCCCTGTTTAGGATGTGGTTTCCGACTTTCTCTTTTCCAATCTTCTCACTTTGTTTTTTTTTTCAATTGGAGTAGATAGATCTATCTATCGCCCGGTTCACACTCCACCCACGTCTGTTGAACAGGTTAAGAGGCTCATCCATTGTTCCCTGTTTAGGATATGGTTTCCGGCTTTCTCTTTTCCAATCTTTTAACGATTACGTAGCCCCCTGCACATCAGTGGCGTTACCGCCTTGCTCGGGGTGATACGATTAAAAAAAATATGATATGTATATATCATGGATATATGAATGGAGTAAAGTCTGATGCCTATTCAGTTCACTGTTTTGCTGTTCATTATATCGCATTCGCTAGTTGGACAGCAATAACTTTTAACATGAGTAAGTAAATGAAAAATGTATCTATAATAATATAATACTAAAATGAAAAAACAAAAAACAAAAACGAAAAACGTCTCAAATATCCAGGCAGTCTTGAGTCTTACTATTAGAGTATTACTATTATTATTATTTCTTTCTTTTCTGGAAGATCTCCGCGTCGCGGCAGATGATGGCTCGCGTACCGGCGACGATACGCGTACCACACTTTGAGTAGCACTGATCTAGACGACGCTAATACCAAGAAAATTCGTGCACGTAAAAATGTCCAACAAAAGTGTTGAATTTCAATTAAACTCGGGGTCTGACTTGACTTTAATTAATAATGTTTTTATATTCTCTTCAGCTTTTACAATCAGTATCATAAATATTCTCATACCTCTTAAAGTGAGACGCAAAGGTTATGTATTCCTCGGGGGCGTATGTAAAATTCTCTATCGCCCTCTAGATTGTGTCTTGTGAAAAAGAAGACTATTCTTTTTCACTGGTTTTGTCAATTTCATATCACCACCCTCCAGCCACGTTGTGATTGTTTTGAACCTGGAGAGCAGTGGTCAAATCATAGAAACCCATGGAGCTCCCCGTTGGTCTACTTGCGTGTTTGTCGGGTGAGTATCCGGTTAAAAAAAATAAATGCAACCAAGTCGACGCGACTTTGGAAAGACAAAAGTTTTTATATATCCAAAACAAACACATACACACAAAAGAATTCTTGTTGCACAAATTTGAATGTCTCTTGTATATGAACAATAACCAAATAAAACACAAATACTTCGAATAATTTCGGTAAAGGAGAGATGTAGCCTTCGTTTAACCCTTTTTGGTCCGTTCTTAGCGCAACTATTACGACCTTCGACGTTCCTGTACTCAGTAGTAGTCACCGTAGTAATAGTAGTAGTAGGAGGAGGAGGAGGAAGGGTAGCGAAATTTAGATGCTAGCAGCGGTATTTCGCTATTTGCCCTCAGCATCAGCAACACACAGCGGACGTTTCCTTTCAATCTCTAACGTCTCTCAACCAACTTCGACTGCATTCGAAAACAGTCGAACACAAACTCCTACTCCCTCGGTCTTCGTTTTGATCGCCTCTTTTATTAAGAGAACCGGCCTCACCTGAGGCATGTGACGTATCTGTCTTTCCAGCGTAAACGGACTGACATATTACCAAATTACAACCTCACTCCTGCGAGAATAAACAACTTCAAAATCAACCGATGGTTGGTTTTGAAGGTTCACAAGAAAACGCTATTGTTTTATCACCTTCCTATTAATTATTCTGACGTTCTTTTGTAAACTACAGACAATTTTGTTTTAAATCAAAGCTCTAGATCGAGACATCTTTAATTTTAATCTTTATTCGTATAGTACCAAAATCCATTTCTCTTTAAAAGTTCCAAATTATTAGTTCCACAAATTTTCTATTAATTAATAATTTTCATATTATATTATCTGATATCTTTGTACCCTTACAAAAATATTATATTTCTAAATCAACTTTCTGTACATTGACATTTAACAATTTAACAGTCTTTACAGTATATCAACATCTTGGTTATTCGAAGACGCCTCTCTTTCATTTGGTGTTTTCTGTTTTAAGGCACACCCCCTTTCACCACTACTATTACCATTTCAGGGGTGTCATCGTCCCTGCCACAGAGTTAATGATATATAAACGCCCTTAATTCGTCTATAGTTTAAATACGCTGGAAACATGCATTATTTTCACATACATACACTACACTTACATTTAAAATAATCATCTATTGCTTTTATTACACTTGGCACACACATATAAACAGGCATAAGTTTTTCTTTACATTTAGAAATGAACATCTATTGCTTTATTACACGTGAGATGTATCTGACCAATGAAATCAAACCTCAATCAACACACTGTCTCTTTGGATATTTTAAAAATTAAAAAAATAAATTAAAATCATTCGTTTTTAAAAAATCTCTGAAGGCGCTCATTAAAGTGGAGCATGTCAGATTAAAACCATTTTTAATAACTCTTTATTTACATGACGCCTACCTATTAGCCAAAAGAGAAAGTCCAGATTTCTGCATTGTTATGGGGACGTTTAATTCTGAAGAAGCCTGTAAATTGTCCAGAAATTTGTTATTGTGGAGACTTAGGTCAGTCAGTTAAGTGCCATACGTGATACACGCTTGGACGATCATGTCTCGAAAGAGTCATGACTGACTGGGCAGAAGATTATCCCGCAGTAGGTTGCCATTGCTTTCTGCGGTAGACTGGTTGCCGACCAAGGCTATAGAACCCAATCTGTCCTGTTATTTAACCCATAACTGGAAGGAAGAGACGGATTAATACCTTTCCCAAGGGTATTTGCGCGTAAGTGAATGCAATGAATTCAGCTGGAATTCGAACTCGGCTCCCCGATTTCTTCTTCCGAGCCGATATCCAATGCACCACAACGACTTAGGTATCTCTTCGAAATAACAAGACACCGGATTATACAGAAACGCCAGATTATTCCTACTAGATGAAGGGGAGTGGTAGGGAAAGAAAAGATAGCTAATTGAGCTTAGTAGAGAGAGAGACAAAGACACATGTAAGAATGGTCTGGAGATTCAAGAGAAATCACCCTAGCTAGAGGGAGATGATTGCTGACATAAACCCCAATTCCATGCATATGGACATTGGAGTTTTTCCTAAAGAGGGGAGGTAACCAGGGATATAGAAATCAGAGGAAGGAATAGAAGAGTAAATGTTAGTTTCACAGAGAGCTAAGATGTCAGGTGAGTTTAATTGGAAGGATTCAACACTGCAAAAGTTGGTACAGATACCATGGATGTTCGAGGAGGAGATTTTAACAGGTTTAGGTAATTATTGTTTAGCTGGTTTAGTTTTAATTCTTACTTTGTGTGATGTCATAATCAGATCCTTTTTTTGATAAGGAGAGACCTAGAGTAGTAGTATCAATCAGTCGTCAAATGCAATGTATAGGAAGGAAACTGACATAGACTGCAACATAATGTGGCCTCAGGGTTACCCAGCGAAGGCACTTGCAGGGACGCCCACCCATGCGTGACATGGCACTACAAGAAACCCCAATATTATTCAACTGCTGATCACAGGAGCCTCTCAGAATGCTACACAAGAGTTTGGACTCCTAATTACCAGTTGGAAGCAGCAACCAGGAAACTGCCAATCCGGTACCCTCAGAAAAAAGCTTGCAACAGAACAAGGGATAAGCATTTACTCCTGTTCAAAAGAAGATGGAGGAGTATGAACCAGATGATAGTAGGGTCTATCTACACCAATTTAAAAAAGACAACATTAAAAATTAAAAATACAAATTTTAACTTAGTTAAAGTCAGAAGATTACTTAAAAATATAATCAACACCAAATCAAACTGGACGTGAACAAAATGGTTGGATTTTAGAAAAGAGGGGAGAAAAAAAATGATTAATTACCAGCAAACAAATAGTATCACATCTCTCTCTTAGCCATAAATGACATCACAACCTCCAATACACATTTGCTATGTATATTAATTCATGCAGTACTAATAAAAAAAAAAATGGTTTTCAGCAAGACTTTTCCTCTCTCTCTTTTTATTTTTTATGAAATGTTTATAAATGTCTTTCCCTCTTTTCATTGTATTTTTTATGCAATGTTTATAAAGGTTTTTTCTTCTTTTCATCATTTTTTTCATGCAATACTTATCCTCTCTTTTTTTTTCCAGCCAATGTTTATAAATGTCTTCCTCTTTTTATTTTTTTTTTCATATGTCTATGAAGGTCTTTTCATTAGGTGTGTGTATGTGTGTATCTTAAGGTTTCTTCCTTTTGATTACCAGTTTCCTCTCTACAGTAGGAGGTTTTGGTTGTATTTCTGCAGGATTTGGCTCTTCTTCTATTCCTGCTGTCATATTTAATTCGGTCTTTTCTTATTGATTCGATTCGCTTGGGTAAGGATTGCTGAACTGTATCCCTCTTTCCCGCTGTTGTATGTTCACCAAGGTATCGTTAATCTGTTTCTCTCTATATTTTTAAATTTTCCATATCGCCACTATTACTGCAACAATAATTAACAAAGTACTATCTCTACCATGATTATTCCTCTAACCCATACCTTCTTTTCCTAAGATATTTAACCTGTCTTTTAACTGATCCATGTTAATCATGTCTATTGGTTTTAATAATTCTGGCATCTGCTCTAGGGTGACTCTAGGGAATTCATTCATTACTGGCTCCTATAACTGTGCAATTAAGTACTTAAGGTTTTGTCAGCTATCCCTATTATCAAGTCTTTCTCTTCACACTTCTCTTCAGCCTGGTAATATGGGGTTAAGGAGATAGACATGCCAAACAACTTGGGGTTAGCTTTATTAGAGATAAGGATGGTTTCACTCTCAGCATTTTATTGGATTCTCCCCCACATACCCTAGACAGATCGATTGGTTTCTACTACCCAAATTCTGTCAGATATACTGATAATACTGATAGCTTGTGGTAACACAGTGTTTGTCACCATCTCTATTTGGAAATTCCCCTCAACCTGTTCTCTGTTGTCTTCGAATAATTCAAGTATACACCTGTGCTCATGTGTCATATATAAGACTCAGTAAGGTACATGTTCCCAGATTATCATTCCTACTCTCCCGGGCTTCCTCTGTTGTTAGCATAATAAATTTTATCCTGGCTTAGTTCACAGCTATATACTCTGTCTCAATCTGGTATCTCGCCCAAGCCCCTGCTCTGCTTGAGGGTATGGAATGGGTAAATTTATAACCTGATATATTTCAAAAAGGCTGTCTCTGTCTAACAATGGAATGAACACCAACAACATTATTATCTTCCATTAAGGTTACACAACCCAAAGCATTATAATATTTCCATAATTCCTTGGTGGGGTCCATTTGTAGCCTCAAATGATGAAGTAATTCAGTCTGTATCCTTAGTAATAATTCCCTCAGATGTCTAGAGGTCACTATACTCAGAGACAGATGTCTCAAGGACAACATATCCAACTGAGCTCTCACATGCTCCAACAAAATTGTTTGGGACTGACTAGTTTGTACTTTGTTAGCAATGGTTACCAACTGAAAATACTTTTGTATAAACCCACTCAATTCATGTAATTCAGCTGTCACAGCTTCTGTACTATTAGCTAACACATCACTCATTAAATTCCGGACCTAACTAATAAAACAACAACTTTTAGGCAAAATTCTACTTTATTCATCAACATAGTCTCCTTCAAGGGTGATACATTGATTCCAAAGCTTCTCTAACAATTTGATACCTTGAAATATTAAAATATGCCTCAGTTTACAATATCACTTCTTTATTGGAGCCAAATCTTTTTTCCTGGAGCATTCTTTTGAAGCCTGCAAACAGCCAGTAGTCCCTGGGGGCCAGATCTGGAGAATGGGGTGAATGTAGAAGCAATTCGAAGTGTGATTCAAGTAGTTTACCATCATTGCAATTGACTTGTGACATGATCTGCTGTCTTGGTTAAAGATCACTTTTTTCTTCTTCATTTGTGACCATTTTATGACAATTTCTTCCTTCAAATGCATCAATAATGCTATATAATATTCGCTATTGTCTCCATATCTTCTGGCCCACAAGGTTGATTTTCTTGTCTTGGCTTTTTTGTTCTTCTTAGGCTTGCTTACTCTCCAATCGGTTACTTCAGCTAATTTTAGGTCATTGACATAAGCCCTTTTTGTTCGTCCTGCCATCTGATCCCAGATCACAAATGACACAAGTCCCGTCTGTTCTGCTATCTTATAATATGGTTCTCATCTCTGGTCCAACTTTCCTTCTCTCAGGCAAATCTTGCAGTATACAGGATCCCCAACCCCACATTTTACCTCTATTCTGTCCTATCCACCTTCTCGTTCCTCTTCTTTTGTGCCCTCTGTATTCTCCTTTTTACCTGGATGAATCATCTATACTGCTCTTTTATTATCAATTGATGATGGTTCTCCCTCATATACTTCCTACAAGACCACATCTCTGCCAAACAGCATATAATATGGCGAGAATCTGGAGGTTTCATTGATTGAGAACCTCACGGCTGCCAGGGCCTGTGTCAGGTACAGGTCTTAGTTCTCAGTATTGTCCCCTGCCAATTTAACTAATACATCTCCTAAGGTTTTGTGGAACCTTTCCACTTTAGCATTATTTTTGGGGTGATAGGGAGATACCATTATGTGCTCCATATTTAGACTAGTCAAGACCTCGTTCATTATATTATTTACATTTCCCAGTCTATTGTCTGTAACTAACAGCATGGGGACACCATACCCGGGGAAAATTTCACCCACTACCAGATCAGCTACCATTCTAGCTCTTTTATTCAGCACAACTAAGTTTACAATGTAATTGTTACTTCTAGGGGTCTCTCTGTATGGTCCTGATGTATCCATACTTAACTTTTTGGAGGGGAAACTCAGTACATCCGTCCCTTCTAATGGCGCCATTCTCTGCCTCCAACACACCACACATTGTTGGAGATTGACCTCACTGTATAATTTAGGCCAGTAATAAGTCCTTCCTATCAGGTCATAGGTTTTATCAATCCCCATGTGGCCCAGCTTCTTGTGACATTGCTCTAATATCTCTAGCCTCAAATCCTCTAGCCTAGACCTAACTTTGTCCTCTCTTGAGAGATAGTATAGCCTCCCTCCATATATTGCAAACTTGGAGGTTTTCTCTAAGAGCAGTTATCTTGGTGTCCACCTGTTTCTTCTCAATTTCTTCCTTCCAGTTGAGGTCAGTGCCCACCTGTGTATCTTTTCCACCCATTTTGATTCATTAGAGTTAATTACTCTTATCTGGTAAGCTCTTTCATCTACCCCTGGCTCCACTCACAGATTCTCTCTCCAATCTTCAAGGTATCCTAGAGACTGATTGGCACGAGTGTTATCTCTTTCAGCCAGATACTCTATTATACAGTTGTACCCACTTCAAAGCCCACTGATGTATTTTCTTGTTTGTTCACTCTGCATCCAACAAATACTGTAGAGGCCTATGGTCAGTTTTTATGGTAAACATGGATCTGTTCAAATAATAGTCAAATTTCTGGAGAGCATACATGATAACAAAAAGCCTCCCTTTCTATTACAGGCCATCTCTGCTGGGTCTCTGAGAGTTTGTATGACAGAAAGTATATTGGTACTTCCTCTGGTATACCTGGCACTGGGCCATCTTTTTCAGGATATGGCTGAGTGAGGACTGCCCCTATATATCGTTCACTGGCATCTATGTACAGGACCATGGGCTTGCTGAGATCTGGATAGGTCATCAGGGGCTACTATCTCTTTGTTGTCCACCTAATTTACCTGCTTAAAGTATCTCTCTTTTTTATTCATCTTCACCTGTTGCAAGGTCCTCAAGGGTAGGGCCTTTCCTACCTCTTTTCCATTTTCATAGTTTTACTGGCCAAATTTACTAATAGTATGGGCATTATCTCTGCAGCCTCCATAACTGTCATACAGAACTACCTCACTTTCTTCATTGTAATTGAATCATCAGAAGAAACTAAACTAGATCAGTTATCACCTTTCTTGATAGAAAAGGTAATATCTAACCTATCAATGCCAAAAAATGTTAAAAAACTAAAAAATGGTAATTTGTTAGTAGAAGTTGAAAACCTACTAAAAATGGAGAAATTCCACAATATTAAATGTCACGTGTATCTACATGCAAAACTAAATTCCTCCAAAGGTGTCATAAGAAGCAGAGATCTTTCGCTTGCTACACCAGAAGAAATTGAGACAGCATTACTAAAACAGGGAGTAAAAGAATACAAAAGAATCATCATTCGAAGAAATAAAGAAATCATACAAACTCACACATACATACTGACCTTCGATAGACCTACAATTCCAAAAGAAATAAAAATTGGTTATACATTAGAAAGGGTAGAGCATTATATACCACCCACCCTGCGATGCTTTAAATATCATAAATTTGGGCATCACAAAGACGTCTGCAGAGGAAGACCTGTATATGGGAAATATGGAAAGTGTAACCCAAACCATACAGAATATGAATGCAAAAATATAGGATGTGCAAATTGTCACAAAGAACATCTTGCCTATTCAAAGATCTGCACTATATACAAGAAAGAAAAAAAATAACAGTAAAACACAAAGAACATATCTTTCCCAGAAACAAAGAAAATAGTAGAAAACTATATGGGAACAAAAACATATACTAATGCAGTCCAAAAAGTAAACCAAACAACCCAGGACAACCCTCCAAGTGACAAATATCAGTAACTCATTGAAAAGTTACTAAAACTAAAAACAAATGAATGGCCAACATTTTCAGGAAAATTTTTAAAAAAAAACATATTCAAAAGAAACCGAATTTTATACAAAAACAAAAGTAAATACTGGAACCAACACAGGAATATCTCAAGAAAACAACAAAACTGAACAATTAAGGAAAAAGTGACAAATATCACTTACCCTATCTCCTGACTACTACAAAGACACATATGAAACAAGAGACACTTCAAAAAAACAAAATCTAACTAAAAAAATTACCCCAAAACAGCCCACTCCATTTCCAACACCAAATAGATTTGAGGAACTCAAAGGAATGGAGATTAAAATACTAAAAAACAATCTCAAAATAAAAAACCCCGCAGATAACAAAATCAAAAATCTATAAACTAACTAAACAAAAACATATAAAAGACAAAACGTAAAATCAAATTCTCGATGAAAGTTTTAGGGCAAACAACTTTAAAAACAACCAAGAGGTTGAAGGCAAACAATTTTGAGAGCAATTAAAAGTTCAAAGACAAATAACTTTGAAAGCAATTAAAAGTTTAAAGGCAAACAACCTCAAAAAAAAAAAAAACGATTTTCAGCATTAAATGACCCAAAAAAGGTCCATATGCTGATTAAACAAACCAACAACCAATCAACTATTTTCTTCTATATCAACCAACTGAAGAACTTCTCCTTTTATCTTCTTCCCTGTTACCAGCCTGCTCTTCACCCACCCCACCTCCGACACTGGGGTAATTTGATATCTTCCTCTATTACCACTGACCCAGACCTCTCAAGTGGCCCCACCAATGGCATCCTTTCACCATTTACTATCAACATAGTGGGGTTAAATTCTATGCTGTCTCCATGGTGATGAAGCCAGTCCTTTCCTAAGATCATCTCTGTGCAAAGATCTGGGGTTATATAAAACCTCTGGACACTTCTTGTCCCTCCTATTTTCCTGAGAAGATTTACCCTAACCCTTTATTTTAGTGGTCCTGTCCACTTGGGTGATTGCTATGTCCACTTTTCTCATCTAATCCCTACTTCTCAAGCACTCATATTCTCTTTTTCTCAGTAGCAAGACTGACGCCCCCGTATCTATTAGGGCCTTCACCACTGATTTCCCCCCACGACTGCCTTACGAGAAAGTTCTTTGTCCTGTTTCAATACAAGTAACACCCTGGCCCTCTCATCTCCTGGGACCTGGGTTCTCTGTCCATCCAGCCATGGGTGCTGACAGTAGTGTGCCTCCATCATTATCTTCATGGAGATTCTCCCTTGGCCTTTCTCCTCTGTAGACGAGTCCTGTTCACCTCTTTTGCCCTTCATCACTGAGGACAGCCTCTTTTTAGGTGGCCTGGCTTTCCACAGAATCTTGTTAAAGTGGCCTCTATGGCCACATGCCCAACACCTCATTCCTTTTCTTCTTACTTGGGCCACCTTTCCTCTTACTTCTCATGCGGGGCTTACGGCCATATCACGTTGAATACACTGGTTCTCGCTCGATCACCGAAGTTAAGCAACGTTGATCCTGGTCAGTACTTAAATGGGTGACTGCTTTGGAATACCAGGTGCTGTAAGCATTTAGTGATAGATGTGCGTTGTGGTGCAGTGGATATTGGCTCGGAAAGAGAAATTGGTGAGCCGAGTTCAAATTCCAGTTGAATACCCTGCATTCACTTAAGCACTGGTACCCTTGGGAAAGGTATTAATCTGTCCCTTCCCTCCACTTATGGGTTAAAATAACAGAGTAGGACTTGGGGACCCTGCCCTTAAACAAATCCCAATGAATCTTGATACTCGAAAAGAAAAAAAGTATTACTAGACATAAAAACCTATATAAAAACAACAATAAATTGTTGAAAGAAAAAGGTATTACCAGCAATAGATAAATAAAAAAAATTTAGTTGGCAATAAATGACCCGCCGAGGTTGATATGCCATAAAACAAAATAACCAACCAACCAACTTCTCGTGCGGCCATGTGGTGTTTCCCTGGTTCATTTATTTCAGGGTTGGGCTTTTGTATTTGGGGTGGTGGGGCACCATTCTTAAGCTTGCACCAGTTGGTTTTGTGCCCCTTTTTGTCAAATCTCATGTCCTCGTAATCATTGAAGTTGGAGAGCAGTCTCCACTTTGTTGGGCAATTCACTACCCTATGGCCTTCATGACCACAGTTCCAACAGACGAAGCCATATCTACCAGGAACCTCTTCCTATTCTTTCGGTTCTTTCTCTTATTTAAATTTTCTACCTTCTATATCTCAATAATACTATGGCCACCGTGCCTCCAATTTTAATCTCCTCTGCATAGCCATTATTCCACAATGCACGTAATCATGTACACTTTTAAAATATCTCTTCTTATTCTTCAGGTGGTACTATCACATCTCCATTACATATAACACCATTTTTTCATCGATAAGTTATGTCTTATTTCTTTATAAGATTTTTCAGCTTTACAACAATTACTCCACCTGTTTTTTCTTATTCTTTCAATAATCTTGCTTAGTATTGGATCTGTTAGAGTTTCTGATACCAATCTTTGTAGCGATATGATATCAGTTTCAAGTTAATATGATATTTCTTCAGTCGGTATTTCCATTTTTTCTTTTTGACAATGCATCGTTTTTTGGAAGCTCCTTTCTAGGGTTAAGGGTTTGACTTTTATAGGAACTTCTTATATTGTCTATATTTTTGAGATGAGGTATTGTAAATATTTACATAGTTCGAACTGTTGTCCTCATCTGTACACTGTACACTCTAACTTTCTTCATTGAATTTGATTGGAATTTCAAACTGAACTCTTTATTTCTTTCACCAGAGTAGATTGTTCTAGTTCCATGAGTCTTTTTCAGATATCTCAGTATCAGGCCAATTGTTAGCTGCCAAGGATCTCTGTGCTATACTCTGAATTACTTCCGTGTGATATAATTGACTAATTAATAGGTAAGTTACCATCATATGTCTGAAACTCTACTCACTTTGTGCAATTAATCAAAGATGCTCACCTCCAATCAAACCAGATGGTGAGCCTAGATATGATGAGTTTGTTCACAGGGTACCAACAGAGAAGGCACTATCAGTAGTTGGGGACAGACTGACCTTAGACTCATCTCTAGGAGAGTGTACCAGTATACCAATAGATAACTTGATGAAGATGCTGCCTTGCTGTATAAAATACACTTCAGAATAGGGTCAAATATATATATTGGCAGGCTGTAGGCTTAGCAATGGGATTGCCATTATCACCAGCAATGGTTAGTATATACATGGAATACTTTGAAGAGATGACATTAGAATCCACATCACTAAAGCCAATGCTGGCTGAGATATGTAGATGACAACTTCATACTCTAGCAACACCAGGAAGAGGTCCTGGACTATGTGAACTCAATAAAATCATCGATACAGTTCATAATGAGAAGAGAAAACAACACCAAACTAGCACTCCTGGATGTACTAATATCTTGAATGGAGCATGGGTTCAAGACATCCATATACTGCAAATCAACATTCACTGGACAATACCTCAACTTCAACTCCCACCATCCATACAGTGTAAAGAAAAGGGATTGTCTGCTGCTTACAACATCAAGCAAAAGTCGTAAGCGGCAACCCAGAGATATATGAACAAGAAATGATCAGTTTAAGCACTACCCTACTCTGGGTACATGACAGCATCTCTGAGATACAAGGGTGCAAGAGGATAATAACACTCACAGTAGGCAGATTATGGCTGTTTTCTATGTAAAGGGATTATTGGAAAAAATACAAAAGATCTGTAGTCCATTAACATCAGGACGACCTTCAAAAGTGGTTCAACACTTTGCAGATGCATCTTCCGTGTAAGACCACCCATAAAGAACATGACTAAGGACTGTGTACATCATTCCATGCAGCTGCAGTAAGAAATATAAAAAAATGGGCTGTCCCCTTAAGGCTGCAACTACACCACAAAACCGTAACATGTGGGAAAATAGAAAAATCAAGCGTAGTTGATTGACCATATATGGAGGGAGAAAGAGAGATTAATGCCCCCTGTGAAATGAAGTTGAAATAATTTAGAAAAGCTCACTGGAAAATAAGAAAACTTAAGGAATCAGTGTACATTCTAAGCCACAAAAAAATCAAAGTCAGCCAGGCATAGAAATGAATACAGAAACAGTAACACAAACAACAAAATTGTAATATGAGCTCAGTTATTTTTTTTTCTTTTTTACCAGAGATTTTTTAGGATCTTAGTCCCAAAATGTGTCCCAAGGACCCATGACCCAAAGTGTTGTGATTTTAATACCAGGCTTCCTCTTCTTCTACTTCTATGTGCCTTGTAGGCGATCATGGCCTTCCACTTTTCCCTATCCCTGGTGGTTCTGAGCATGCCTTCTCCTGTTACAACATGCAATCCTCATTCCGTCATCCACCTGATTAGGTCCTTCAAATATGTTATCCGTTGCTTTCCTCTGTCTCTTTTTCCCTCTATCTGGCCTGTTAGTATCAGATTCTCCAGGCCCTCCTTCCTCATTGCGTGTCCCAGGAACTTCAGCTGTCTCTTCCTGATGCTCAGTATTAATTTCCTTTTTGTTTCCATCATTTCCAAGACCTCATCATTGCTCACATGCTCGATCCATGATATTCGCAGCATCCTTCCGTAGAACCACATTTCAGTTGGTTCAAGTTTTTTCTTCATCTTTGATGGTATTGTCCAGCATTCACTGCCATATTGAAGGACGGACAGCATGTAGTAATCCAGTACTCTCTTCCTAGATTCTAGCAAAATTGTCTTGTTTCTAAATACTTTACTCAACTTCTGGAATGAAGCATGCCAATTCGCTTTCGGATCTCTGTGTTGCACTTTCCGTCTTCTGTTATAACGCTTCCCAGAATTCTTTTTCTCTACTGGCGGTAGTGCACGTGCGTTTGGGTTAGAATCAGCTTAGAAATATTCTTAAAAGTAAGTTATAATTTTGCTTTGATTTTATTTTGTTTTATTTTCTGTGGCTAATTTTAAAATAGTTTCATGGTTATTTGAACAAGTGTTCTTTATCTTTTTTCAAATAAATTTCTTTGACCGGACTTTAACTAAGTTAAAACTCACCACCGTTACCTTTTTTTTCTCTTTCTTCTTCAATTGGAGTCAGTCAGTTAAGTGCCATACGCGATACACACTTGGACGATCATGTCTCGAAAGATACATCACTGACTGGGCAGAAGATTATCCCGCAGTAGATTGCCATTACTTTCTGCAGTAGACTGGTTGCCGACCAAGGCTATAGAACCCAATCTGTCCTGTTATTTGACTCATGGCTCGAGGTGGAAGAGATGTATTATATTATTACGTAGTAATTAGTGGGGGATCAGTTTAATACTTCATAGCAATAGAAAACCGATCCCCCACTTTATGACCTGGCGAAGCCTTAATCATGATTCCAACTATTCTGTCAGTCAATCAATTAAGTGCCATACGTGAAACACGCTTTGGTGATCATGTCTCGAAAGATACATGACTGACTGGACAGAAGATTATCCCGCAGTAGGTTGCCATTGCTTTCTGCGGTAGACTGGTTGCCGACCAAGGCTATAGAACCCAATCTGTCCGGCTATTTAACCCTTAACTGGAAGGAAGAGACGGATTAATACCTTTCCCAAGGGTATTTGCGCGTAAATGAATACAATGGATTCAACTGGAATTCGAACTCGGCTCCCCGGTTTCTCGTTCCGAGCCGATATCCACTGGACCACACGCACATCTCAATTGGAGTAGATAGTCTAAACTATCACCCGTTTCACACTCCACCCACACCTATTGAACAGGTGTAGAGGCTCATCCCTTGTTCCCTGTTTAGGATGTGGTTTCCGGTTTTCTCTTTTCCAATCTTTTCACTTTTCTTCTTTTTTTTTTTCAATTGGAGTAGATAGACTAAACTATCGTCCGGTTCACACTCCACCCACGTTTATTGGACAGGTGTAGAGGCTCATCCCTTGTTCCCTGTTTAGGATGTGGTTTCCGGCTTTCTCTCTTCTAATCTTTTCACTCTTACGTAGCTCCCAGCACATCAGTGGCGTTACCGCCTTGCTTGGGGGTGATATGATTAAAAAAAAAAAACTAAGAAATAATGGCCCATAACAAAGTAACCGACTAAGAAAGGACCTGATCATGTTTTTAAACATTACAAACTTAAAATCACCGCCATCACTAAGGTTCCTTGACGTAACTTTCGACTTAAATAGCTGAATATACAAATCATATACTAAAGATTTTTACAACTAAAAATACGTTCACAAAGATTCTAACCACCACCATAGAATACTAAACAATATTCAGAAATCTATCCAATTTAGATTATCTTATGGGATACATATCTTTTTTTTCTATTAAAATAAGCAACAGGAAATCACAATAAAACATTCTAGAAAAATTGGATCAAAACAGCAGTAGAATTTAGATTACATTTTTATATTTCTCAACCAATCAGCTAAAAACTTAGAATAAGAACATTCTAGAAAAATAGGCTTGGAAGTAAATTAACACAAAAATATTTAGGCCCCAAAACAAAAATGTAAAATAATAAATCTGATTGGTCAGTAAATGTTTTCACACCCTAATGTTAGGAAGATTAGTTGATCCCCTATTAATGTATATAATACACACAGTTAGAAAAAAAGGTCAGTCACCAAGCAGGCCATTAAGTCCGCTTGCCACCGTATACTTTGCCGGCCATGTCATTTCTTCCATGCCAAAAGTTCGTGACCTCGCTCCAAGGACCTTAAAAAGAAAAAACCGACGAACTTTCTTACAGCAACGCAACACGCTGTCGCCAACTGAAACGCACCAAATGTAAGTAGGAAAGGCTTATTTACAGACTCTGCTAATGTAAACTTATACACGTTTTTGGACAAAAATTAACTTCTTGCCAAGTTTATATTTCTCAAAAAGGCAATTTTCGAATCATGTATTTTGTTGGTTTCCACATACCATTTTATTTGGCACATAATAAATTGTTTGTTGTTGAATGTCCGTTGTAAATTATTCCTTCACTTTGCGCGATTGCAAAATAGAGTGTTGTATTTGTGGGGGAAAGAAATAATCAACATACAACCCAGCAAATACCAAATCCCCCACAATCTTCTAAGTTCAGTAATAAAGATATTGATAGCAGCAAAATGAAATATATTTAGGTATAGTATAGATAAGGTTGAGTCAAGGTATGAGTAAAGGTCATGTTTTATTAACTATACCATGATTTGATTGTTGCTCTTGACTCTATAAGATAACATCTTTTCTTATATGTGAATATTTATTCAGTCAGTTAAGTGCAACACATGATACACGCTTCGGGCGATCATGTCTCGAAAGAGACATGACTGACTGGGCAGAAGATTACACCGCAGTAGGTTGCCATTGCTTTCTGCAGTAGACTGGTTGCCAGCCAAGACTATAGAACCCAATCTGTCCTATTATTTAACCAATAACTAGAGGGAAGAGACGGATTAATACCTTTTCCAAGGGTGTTTGTGCGTAAGTGAATGCAAGGAATTCAACTGGAATTCGAACTCGGCACCCCGATTTGTCGTTTCGAGTCAATATCCCCTGCACTACAATGCACAAATACCCTTGGGAAAGGTATTAATCCACTTCTTCCATCCATTTATGAGTTAAATAACAGGACAGATTAGGTTCTATAGCCTTGGCTGGCAACCAGTCTACTGCAGAAAGCAATGGCAATATACTGTGGGATAATCTTCTGCCCAGTCAGTCATGTCTCTTTCGAGACATGATTGCCCAAGCGTGTATCGCGTATGGCACTTAACTGACTGACTGAATGTTCATTATCATATATGTACTGTGGTGTTCTGGTTATAAAGAGATTTTCTTCTGTGTATATATGTATTCATGTGAATATAGCATATTTGTTTCTACACGTGTGTGTCCAGTGGAATGTAGTAGCAGGTTGCTGTTTGTGTGTGCTACGTTATAATTAGTTTCGGTATTTGAGTGTGTGAATTGTCGCTGGAATTAATTCCTTGGTTTTCTGTATATTCTTTTGGTGAATATTATTCAAGCACATTTTTTTAGCTTGTTGGTGTGCTGGTTGAATCTCTGATGATTGCCGCAAACTCCACACATACATGTGTGCGATCATGGATCAACTAAATAGAGAAAAAAGAGAGTATGCACGCTGTTCTTTTTATATTTACTTAACGCCTACGCGTTTCTGCTTTGATTTTGGCAGGAGCGAAAGCCATTGATCAGTTGATCCATTAAGTTATGTCCGAGTTACATCTAGGTTATCAGAAATATGGAAGAATTGAAAGAAGGAAAATTATGTATGTGTTGAAAGAAAGAGAGAAAAAGAGAGTTTCTCTTTCACTCTTTTAGTAAAGAGGGAACTATATATTTCAATACGCTAAAAATAATAACAATGTAAGTTTAAAATCCACCGAAAAAAAAAGAAGATAAACATATATCAAAATCACGCAAAGATAACATCATATGATTTAACCAACCTTTTACTAATAACATCAAATTAACATCGGTCAAATTTTCCTAAAATTAATCCACAAAATTTTCAATAACTCCCCTACACTAAAAATGATTTTCAATAAAAACAATGTTAAGATGATAGTTGCGTCGATGAGTTTGATGAATGTAACTTCCTACATTACAATAAGATATTAAATAAAAACATGCCCAACCTGAAAAATAATAGTATTTCAACTAACAAGTGTCAAAAAGCATAACCTGTCCACTTAACGGTCAGTGTATAGCCAAATGTATAATTTACAAAACTAGTATACATTCTGACGGCGATACTAAGTTCTACTTTTGATCAGACGAAGGTCATGGGAAATCAAGATTATAAGATCATAAACTGACTTTTAATAATATTAAATACAAGAATAATATTGCTCTCTTCAAATATTTTTTGTTTTTAAAAAATAACAACAAAAATCACAATTACCCGGGAAATCACTGCGAAAACCAATTTTTTAATTTTTATTAAACCCAAAGAGCCAACCATAAAAGCTATAAAGGACCATACCTTTTGGCTGAAACATGTAGCACCATACACAGTTGACATTCTCCTATGAATTTCAACTGGTTTGCACCATTCAGCAACCAAAACCACGATAACTGACCTTTGTTCAATCCTGAAGCATGTTTCTTGATCGGCCATCTTTGTTAATCTCCAAATCTCTGAAAGTTTCTTTTCAATCTGCAAAAAAAATTAACTCCCTTTGAAAATAAAGTAAAGGAAAAAAAAGTAAGCGTCTATCTGTTTTAGAAGTTATTATACCGAAAAATTCACCTTATTTATTGAATGACCCTCGCAGAAAGGAGTTCTCGTAATGAAATAGTGTTTACTTTTCAGAAATCGATCGAAAATGTTTGCACGTCACTTTGCGGATCAACTTATACAGCGAGACCATTCTGAGAGCTCTAGAAATCCTGCCGAGGGTTCGTCATTGGTGACGGTCAACTGAACAATATAAGATACGCGGATGATACAGTGCTGATAACAGAAGACGAAAAGTGCGATACGGAGATCCGAAGGCGTATTGGAATGGCCAAATATGCATTCTAGAAACTGAGCAGAGTATTAAGAGACAGGAAAATTTCACTGGAAACGAAGAAAGTACTGGATTGTTATGTGATGTTTGTCCTTCAATATGACAGCGAATGCTGAAAGATTTCATCAAAAAAGAAGGAAAGACTTGGAGCAACCGAGATGCGGTTCTACAGAAGGATAATGAGGATACCATGGACAGAACACACAAGCAATGGTGAGGTTTTGGAGAAGAAGTACACAAAAATGAAACTGATTCTTAACTTCCTGAAAAGGCAGCTTTTTTTTTTTTAAATCGTATCACCCCGAGCAAGGCGGTAACGCCACTGATGTGCAGGGAGCTACGTAAGAGTGGAAAGATTGGAAAAGAGAAAGCCGGAAACCACATCTTAAACTGGAAACAAGGGATGAGCCTCTTAACCTGTTCAATAGACGTGGGTGGAGTGTGAACCGGGCGATAGATAGATCTATCTACTCCATTTAAGCTGAAGTTTTTGGGAGATATAATGAGGAAAGATGGCTTGAGGAACCTGATGAAGAACATTCCATTTTGGGATTTTGATATAAATCTAACTAAATTATGCATTTAATAAATAAAAATATCGACACACCCGATTTATAATTTATAACGATTTTAACTTAAGCAACTTAAAATAATTAGTTCATTAATATGAACCTGATGATTGCATCGTGCATGAAAGTCCAAGTCGTGCTTAAAATATAGGAGAATATGTATATTTACTAAAATGTATATATATATATAGAGATGAATAAAGAATTAAGAAAATAATTGCAACCTTTAAAACATTAGTTTAAAACAGTGCTCAATATAAAAATAGAGCAATTGATATTTATTATTAATTATTAGTTTAGAACATGTGCACACTATTACAAAATTGTACATTTTTTCGACATTGAATGAACAATGTCTCATTAAGTAGTTAATATTGATGGTATTATACATTTTATTGGAGAAAAAACACTTCTTTTTTATTTTTAGAATTTTATTTTATTTTTTTTATTTTTTTTTTGTACGTGGTAAAAAGATATTAAAAAAGAGGGGGAAAGAAAGAGGGTTGAAAAGATCAGAAAATAAGATGGTATTGAGAGGAAAGAGCCAATGAAAATGGCTAAGAGAGAGAAATTTATTTGGTTCTACTGAAGGATGCTGAGGATACCATGAACCGAGCACGGGGTCAACGACGAAGGTTTGGAGAGAATGGAAACAAAACGGAAACTTATACTTAACAATTTTGTGGGGTACGTGATGAGGAAGGAGGGCTTGGAGAATATGATACTCACATGACAGATAAAGGGAAAGAAAGACAGGGGAAAACAGTGCGTAACAGACTTGAAGACTCTCATTTACGATACCAAATTTTAAATTAATTTTTAAAAAATAAAAATATTTTCTTGAAGCTTTAATTTTAGTTTAATTGAAAGCTAAATGATTAAATTTACTGTTTCCAGTAAGCAAAATACACTGGTGAATTTCAAACATAAATTATATTGATTGGAAGCTAAACTTTTGAAATTTTAATTTTCTTTCTATTTTTCGGCCATTTTTGAGCGATCGACACATTTATAAACAGAAGTTAATTCTCGGTTTTAAAAATCTGGCAAAAAGTAAAGTATAGATCTTTGACGCGTTATTTTTTAAAAATTAGAAAATTTAAAATTAAATTAATCTGATTTACACAAGTATTAGTCGTTTATTTCTTAATCTTGCTGAGCTTTAACTTTGGCTAAGTATGGTTGACCAGAATTGATACAAATCTATGAAACCTAAAGAAACGTTTTGTAAGAAGAACTGTGGTGAATATGAAATAAAAGTAACTATCTTCTCTTCAATGTCAACAAATTAGCGATCCAGTGTGAAAACTCATTTCTGAACAATAGAAAAAAAAAGGATTCACTCCATACTGAAGGGAAAAGACGAAGCCAAATTTCGCGATCCTGTGTGAAATATTTTCTTGTTCATGAAAAAGGAGTAATTTACAAAACAGAGAAATTAACAAGCCAGTGTCAGAAGGTTATTTGTTATAAATAAATAAAGAAAGTTGAATCAGTGAGATGGGAGCAGAGATCCGATAGGACACCGCCACAATGTATAAGAGAAATTTCAAAACGCTGAGCCGGACATAACGTCACGGTGACACATACGCTCTCCCTCTCCTTCTGGCATGCAATTTTCCATTATCTATTCTTTTCGTCCTCACTTTCACTCTGCCAAAAAAGAAGATAAAAACAACAAGACACTTGAACTAACTCCTAAAATTAACGTCGATAAGTACATTTTTTTTTACAGCTTTTTTTTATCTTCATTTTCACCGTAAAAAGGAAAAAAGTTACAAACGGACTCTGGATTCATTAAACTCCTTACCACACTTTTTCTTAGAACATTTTTACAGTTTTATTATTTTGCACAAACAAATTGATGTTATTCTTTTTTGTAAGTAAATTTCCACTTAAACATACAAACGGAACAAGTTTATTCTTTCCGACCTTCTGATGATATTGGTGAGGACATCGGCGGTCACTAATCTGTAAGGAACGACCACGGTCTCCAAGTTATAGTGGATTTTTGAAGATATTACCATCAGACTGAAGACTACGTCTGGTTCAAGGACAATAAACTTCGGATTTCTCCTGATCTGGTCAAATAACATCTTTGAAACTCTCCAACAGTATTTATATTCGATTTGATTCAACATTCAGGATAACGAAATGAAGACAGAATAAGAAATGAAATGATACAGCTTCGAAGCAACAGGAATAAAATATATATTCAAACAATAATATACATTGTGATATTGATAAGGTAAGGCATGCAATTAATATAGTAGAATATAAGAAGGCGCGAGTTGTTCCCCCATTTACTGTTTTTTATTGGGGTAGATAGATCTATCAATCGCCCGGTTCACACTCCACCCACGTCTATTGAACAGGTTAAGAGGCTCATCCTTTGTTCCCTGTTTAGGATGTGGTTCCCGGCTTTCTCTTTTCCAATCTTCGCAATTTGTTATTTTTTTTTTCAATTGGAGTAGATAGATCTATCTATCGCCCGGTTCACACTCTACCCACGTCTATTGAACAGGTTAAGAGGCTCATCCCTTGTTCCCTGTTTAGGATGTGGTTTCCGGCTTTCTCTTTTCCAATCTTCGCACTTTGTTATTTTTTTTTTCAATTGGAGTAGATAGATCTATCTATCGCCCGGTTCACACTCCACCCACGTCTATTGAACAGGTTAAGAGGCTCATCCCTTGTTCCCTGTTTAGGATGTGGTTTCCGGCTTTCTCTTTTCCAATCTTCGCACTTTGTTATTTTTTTTTTTCAATTGCAGTAGATAGATCTATCTATCGCCCGGTTCACACTCCACCCACGTCTATTGAACAGGTTAAGAGGCTCATCCCTTGTTCCCTGTTTAGGATGTGGTTTCCGGCTTTCTCTTTTCCAATCTTCGCACTTTGTTATTTTTTTTTTCAATTGGAGTAGATAGATCTATCTATCGCCCGGTTCACACTCCACCCACGTCTATTGAACAGGTTAAGAGGCTCATCCCTTGTTCCCTGTTTAGGATGTGGTTTCCGGCTTTCTCTTTTCCAATCTTCGCACTTTGTTATTTTTTTTTTTCAATTGCAGTAGATAGATCTATCTATCGCCCGGTTCACACTCCACCCACGTCTATTGAACAGGTTAAGAGGCTCATCCCTTGTTCCCTGTTTAGGATGTGGTTTCCGGCTTTCTCTTTTCCAATCTTCTCACTTTGTTATTTTTTTTCAATTGGGGTAGATAGATCTATCAATCGCCCGGTTCACACTCCACCCACGTCTATTGAACAGGTTAAGAGGCTCATCCCTTGTTCCCTGTTTAGGATGTGGTTTCCGGCTTTCTCTTTTCCAATCTTCGCACTTTGTTATTTTTTTTTTCAATTGGAGTAGATAGATCTATCTATCGCCCGGTTCACACTCCACCCACGTCTATTGAACAGGTTAAGAGGCTCATCCCTTGTTCCCTGTTTAGGATGTGGTTTCCGGCTTTCTCTTTTCCAATCTTCTCACTTTGTTATTTTTTTTTCAATTGGGGTAGATAGATCTATCAATCGCCCGGTTCACACTCCACCCACGTCTATTGAACACGTTAAGAGGCTCATCCCTTGTTCCCTGTTTAGGATGTGGTTTCCGGCTTTCTCTTTTCCAATCTTCGCACTTTGTTATTTTTTTTTTCAATTGGAGTAGATAGATCTATCTATCGCCCGGTTCACACTCCACCCACGTCTATTGAACAGGTTAAGAGGCTCATCCCTTGTTCCCTGTTTAGGATGTGGTTTCCGGCTTTCTCTTTTCCAATCTTCTCACTTTGTTTTTTTTTTCAATTGGGGTAGATAGATCTATCTATCGCCCGGTTCACACTCCACCCACGTCTATTGAACAGGTTAAGAGGCTCATCCCTTGTTCCCTGTTTAGGATGTGGTTTCCGGCTTTCTCTTTTCCAATCTTCGCACTTTGTTTTTTTTTTTCAATTGGAGTAGATAGATCTATCTATCGCCCGGTTCACACTCCACCCATGTCTATTGAACAGGTTAAGAGGCTCATCCTTTGTTCCCTGTTTAGGATGTGGTTTCCGGCTTTCTCTTTTCCAATCTTCGCACTTTGTTTTTTTTTTTCAATTGGAGTAGATAGATCTATCTATCGCCCGGTTCACACTCCACCCACGTCTATTGAACAGGTTAAGAGGCTCATCCCTTGTTCCCTGTTTAGGATGTGGTTTCCGGGTTTCTCTTTTTCAATCTTCTCACTTTGTTTTTTTTTTCAATTGGAGTAGATAGATCTATCTATCGCCCGGTTCACACTCTACCCACGTCTATTGAACAGGTTAAGAGGCTCATCCCTTGTTCCCTGTTTAGGATGCGGTTTCCGGCTTTCTCTTTTCAAATCTTCTCACTTTGTTTTTTTTTTCAATTGGGGTAGATAGATCTATCTATCGCCCGGTTCACACTCCACCCACGTCTATTGAACAGGTTAAGAGGCTCATCCCTTGTTCCCTGTTTAGGATGTGGTTTCCGGCTTTCTCTTTTCCAATCTTCGCACTTTGTTTTTGTTTTTTTTCAATTGGAGTAGATAGATCTATCTATCGCCCGGTTCACACTCCACCCATGTCTATTGAACAGGTTAAGAGGCTCATCCCTTGTTCCCTGTTTAGGATGCGGTTTCCGGCTTTCTCTTTTCCAATCTTCTCACTTTGTTTTTTTTTTCAATAGGGGTAGATAGATCTATCTATCGCCCGGTTCACACTCCACCCACGTCTATTGAACAGGTTAAGAGGCTCATCCTTTGTTCCCTGTTTAGGATGTGGTTTCCGGCTTTCTCTTTTCCAATCTTCTCACTTTGTTTTTTTTTTTCAATAGGGGTAGATAGATCTATCTATCGCCCGGTTCACACTCCACCCACGTCTATTGAACAGGTTAAGAGGCTCATCCTTTGTTCCCTGTTTAGGATGTGGTTTCCGGCTTTCTCTTTTCCAATCTTCGCAGTTTGTTTTTTTTTTTTCAATTGGAGTAGATAGATCTATCTATCGCCCGGTTCACACTCCACCCACGTCTATTGAACAGGTTAAGAGGCTCACCCCTTGTTCCCTGTTTAGGATGTGGTTTCCGGCTTTCTCTTTTCCAATCTTCTCACTTTGTTATTTTTTTTCAATTGGGGTAGATAGATCTATCAATCGCCCGGTTCACTCCACCCACGTCTATTGAACAGGTTAAGAGGCTCATCCCTTGTTCCCTCTTTAGGATGTGGTTTCCGGCTTTCTCTTTTCCAATCTTCGCACTTTGTTATTTTTTTTTTCAATTGGAGTAGATAGATCTATCTATCGCCCGGTTCACACTCCACCCACGTCTATTGAACAGGTTAAGAGGCTCATCCCTTGTTCCCTGTTTAGGATGTGGTTTCCGGCTTTCTCTTTTCCAATCTTCTCACTTTGTTATTTTTTTTCAATTGGAGTAGATAGATCTATCAATCGCCCGGTTCACACTCCACCCACGTCTATTGAACACGTTAAGAGGCTCATCCCTTGTTCCCTGTTTAGGATGTGTTTTCCGGCTTTCTCTTTTCCAATCTTCGCACTTTGTTATTTTTTTTTTCAATTGGAGTAGAGAGATCTATCTATCGCCCGGTTCACACTCCACCCACGTCTATTGAACAGGTTAAGAGGCTCATCCCTTGTTCCCTGTTTAGGATGTGGTTTCCGGCTTTCTCTTTTCCAATCTTCTCACTTTGTTTTTTTTTTCAATTGGGGTAGATAGATCTATCTATCGCCCGGTTCACACTCCACCCACGTCTATTGAACAGGTTAAGAGGCTCATCCTTTGTTCCCTGTTTAGGATGTGGTTTCCGGCTTTCTCTTTTCCAATCTTCGCACTTTGTTTTTTTTTTTCAATTGGAGTAGATAGATCTATCTATCGCCCGGTTCACACTCCACCCATGTCTATTGAACAGGTTAAGAGGCTCATCCTTTGTTCCCTGTTTAGGATGTGGTTTCCGGCTTTCTCTTTTCCAATCTTCGCACTTTGTTTTTTTTTTTCAATTGGAGTAGATAGATCTATCTATCGCCCGGTTCACACTCCACCCACGTCTATTGAACAGGTTAAGAGGCTCATCCCTTGTTCCCTGTTTAGGATGTGGTTTCCGGGTTTCTCTTTTTCAATCTTCTCACTTTGTTTTTTTTTTTTCAATTGGAGTAGATAGATCTATCTATCGCCCGGTTCACACTCTACCCACGTCTATTGAACAGGTTAAGAGGCTCATCCCTTGTTCCCTGTTTAGGATGCGGTTTCCGGCTTTCTCTTTTCCAATCTTCTCACTTTGTTTTTTTGTTTTTTTCAATTGGAGTAGATAGATTTATCTATCGCTCGGTTCACACTCCACCCACGTCTATTGAACAGGTTAAGAGGCTCATCCCTTGTTCCCTGTTTCGGATGTGGTTTCCGTCTTTCTCTTTTCCAATCTTTTCACTATTACGTAGCCCTCTGCACATCAGTGGCGTTACCGCCTTGCTCCGGGTGATACATGTTGCATTAAGTTTTACGTTAAAGAATAATTAATCTGACATAAAGTATAAGAGTTCAAAGTAATATTTGTATGTGTGTGATTGCATTTAGAGAAAAATGTCTGTACGTGAGTTGGGCATTTGCATACTTGTTGCAGTCGATTCTTGGGCCCAATTGTAATTGGAATGTTTGATTGGAGTTTCTGTGAACATAATGCATGCTCGTGTTTGAAATAAAATTGACGCCTAATTGCTACCTGCAATTAGTGCGGGTGTGTAAAAAAGCAAGGTCGCTCTGCCATATTGGATAACAGAGGTTATCCCCATAAGTGACCACTGCCGGTTGATAGCAAACGTCCAACTGCTAAAATCACGTGTGCCCGCTGGTTAAATACCAAACCGAACTGCACGGGAAAAATGCACGTGATAGATAAGTGATTACCGCGTGTTTCGAGAATGAAAACACGCCAGATATTAGAAAGTGTGTGTGTGTGTGTGTGTGTGTGTGTGTGTGTGTGTGTGTTTACAAGAGTGAGGCATGCAGATTAAATATATGAAAATTAGAAATAAGCAGCTTCTATAATATCTTAAATTCTGGGGAGTTCGGTTATGTTTAGCACTAGGCCAATTTAATAAACATGATCCAAATATCTATAGAACTACCCTTGAAATATTTGACTTTTTAATGATAAGTCTTTTTTAACTTTCCATAGTTAAAAAACGTGCAATTAAAAACAAATTATTTAAAAAATCTTACTGTTAAATGATTTGTATTACGCTTTTCAATTTTCAATTTGTAAATATAGTCTTTACTTAATAAATTAATAACTGAAAACACTGAATGGCTGGAAGAAATTTAAAAGATGTTTGAAACTTCATGAATCATCATAATTAACAAAGAATAAATGAAAACAATTCTTATGAAAATTCATTATTCATTGAATTTGTTTCTTCAAAATATGATTCCCTTATATTATTTATGAAATCAATTAAAAGTTTATCTCAAGTAAAAATTTAGTTTTAATGCGTTTTTTATTTTACTATTCGGAGCAGATTTTCGGAAAAGCGGCTTCATAGAAAAAAATTACCTGATTTGTATTTGTAGACAGTGAAGAGAAAAGAGTTATTTTAATTCGTATTCACCAAAACAAGATTTGTGATCAGTATTCAGTTTCTAGAAATTTCATTAAATAATAATTTCATGAATAACTTATTTTTGACTAAATCCTGAAATTTTGTTTAAAATTTTGTTTAAATTTTGTTTAAATTTTGTTTATTATTTGATTTTTGCAAGAATTTCCAAATTAATGTATTTTTCAACGCCAAAAAATGAGTTGCGTAATATTATGTTTGCTATTAGTAGTAACTTCTAGTAAACATCGGGTGAATCGCTGACGTAAAAAAAAAATTTAACGTGTTAGTGTAGCCGTAGGGAGCTTGTTAATGTTCGTCTGATTCGGCCTTGTGTCAGACTTAACCGAACTCCCTTCAGCTTACAAGTTTTATACTGAATTATCATCAGAATTATTATCAGAAGGTTTTCATCAGAAGGTCGGCAGGTTGGAACATGTGAAATTGTGCGGAATAATGTAAGAAGAATAAAATATACATTTTGCATTTTAAAATAGAAATTTATTAAAAGGAGGAATAACTAGAATTCGTAGAAATTAATGTTCAATCAAAAACATTATTAAGAGAGTTCGTACAAAATATTCTAGTAGTAGTAGTTGAAATAGAAAAGGAAAAAGGGAAATAGGACAATGTCCGGGTCGCTTGAAGTTGAAAGTTTCATTTTAGTGTTGTCTTTCTCGCTGCTTCCATCTGACTATATTCACTAGCCTCCCCACAAAAGGCCGGATGTGACACATGGTCATTTTAAAGTGGGAGTTCCCGGCCATATAGCCGGGCCAAAAATATGTCTGTCTATTTTTACCGAGTCGTGGTTCTGCCCTCCGGCGGAACCACGACTGGGTTTGTGCTCTCTGCTCGGAAGCAGAGAGCGCCCTCTACCGAAGGCAGAGTGCTGACAGTGTCAACAGTAGCAGAAGCAAGTCTGCTACGCACTGACTATATTCACTAGCCTCCCCACAAAAGGCCGGATGTGACACATGGTCATTTTAAAGTGGGAGTTCCCAGCCATATAGCCGGGCCAAAAATATGTCTGTCTATTTTTACCGAGTCGTGGTTCTACCCTCCGGCGGAACCACGACTGGGTTTGTGCTCTCTGCTCGGAAGCAGAGAGCGCCCTCTACCGAAGGCAGAGCGCCGACAGCGTCAACAGCAGCAGAGGCAAGTCTGCTACGCAGTGACTGACTGTTGACTGACGTCGAGATCATTTATATAGACCTTTTGCATTTCAAACTGATCGCCAAGTCCTTCCAAGTCTTACGAGTCGCTCCCATTGGTAAAAAATCTTTTAACACCAACTTGCGAAATTTGGTTTGAATTTTTCGTTAAGCAGGTGGTCAATCCTTTTTCTAATTGAGAAAACCAGGATTTCACACGTCATTGTGAATTTTTGTAAAAGTGAAGAAGAAGGGCGTTGATTTTAATTCATTTCTTATCCGCTACCTTAGAAAGGATTAAATATTTTAAAAAAATAATGACATAAAACTTTCATCTTTCCTCTTAATAATAATAATAATAATAATAATAATATTAATAATAATAATAAACATTTATATGATAAAACTTTGTTTTTAAGCCTGTGTCCTTTATGCTGTTTTTTTCGGCGAATGAGTGGAAGTACCTACTAGAAGGGCTTGAAGTACCTCCACTATTTCGCGAGAAAAACAGCATAGCGTAAATGAAAAAGACCCCAAACTTAATGAAAATAAAGTTTTATCGTTAAAACGTTGATGTTATTAAGATGACAGACAAAAGTATTTTTTAATTATTTTTTTAAATTGTTTAATCCTTTCTAACACGTTCGAAATTTTGGTTAAAATCTTCTGTTTACGTCATCGCCTTCTACAAAGTTTAACATTGCCTTTTTTGCGCTTGTTTTCCTTTGAAAACACATATTTGGAAATTCTTGTAAAAATCAACAAATATTTGTCCGATTTTAATGAAATTTTCAAGACTTATTCACAAATGAATTAAATTATTTTTGACATGTTTTTTAGAAAATTTTGGTAAAATATTTTTTAATATGTTACCCCCCCCTCCACTTATATAAATTTCATCACATTTTGCACAGAACCTTCTTCTTATTTGTTGAAATTATTATTTTTGTTAAAAGTAGGAGTCATTGGACATTCTAATGTAAAATCACCTACTCTTTTTTTCAAATTTGTACCATTTAACTGAAAATCTGCTCTGAATTGAAAAATAATGAATCTAATAAAACTATGATATTACTTAATTAGAAAAGCTTGTAATTGTTTTTCTAAATAAATAATATTAAGGACATTATTGTCTGAAGAAATAATTTTTTTCTGATGAATAATGAATTTTTACAAGAATTTTTTCAATTTTTTTTTACATTTTTAATTATAATAATTTAATAGTTTAAAATCGTGTAATATTCTGTTTTGGGGTCTTTATTGGATGCGATACAGTAATTAAGTGGAAACAAAATTTACGAGTCTAAAATTACAAAGATTAACAAACGTAGTTACGCTATTTATTTTTAAAATAATTTTTTTATTTTGTGTTTTGTTACCTTATTTTTATGTATGGTAGACTAACATTGCTATTATTATGAAAAGGTTAAGTAATTTAAGAGTTTTGTCCCTTCACTTAGATTTATGAAAATTGTCATTTTATGGTCATTCGTAGCAGCTGCCATCGCTTCGTCAATCATCAATCCGTCAAACGTTCGATCAGATGAACACGATCAATCGTTAATAATTTGCTGTATATTACTTTTTTTATGCTATAAGTAACTAATATTTCTCTATAATCAGATTAATTTAACTTTCAATTTTCTAATTTTACTAAAAAAAAGTGTCAGAAATCTTTTGAAATATTTTTAAAATCGATGAATTTTTGTTTGTTACAAATTTAAATAAAGAAAATGACCGCTTTTAAGAAAATTTTAAGAAATCGAAATTAAGTGTGACCTTCCAATCTATATAATTTCTATCTAAAATACACCAGATTTTTTTTCTTGATGGATTTAATAAATTTAATCATTAATCATTTTTAATTAAATAAAATCGAAAATGAAATCTTCAAGAATGTTTTTTTTCTTTTTAAACTTAGGTATCGAATTTTTATGCCGAAATATTGGAGGTACCTGTTTGAGAGAAATAACAAGACAAAATATTTTAAAGAGATACAAAAACAGGAAGATGTGGAGATGCATAATCGCCTATGCTCTGAAGAGACGCGACATTCGCTCGTTTGTGAGGGATCAAGACCAGCACGGAAGACAGTGCGCCGAATTGTCCGTTTAAAACTATTACTATTTTTTTAAAAAGTGATGTTTTTCTCTCCAGCCTTATAATTTCCTAAGTCGATCGCTATGAAACATCAGTTTTTAATTAGTTTTTTATAGAAACATCCAACGCAGAAAGAAATGGCGGTAAAAAGAAAAACCGCGGTAAAAAAAAATCTTCTGCCTCGTCAGTCATCTATCGAACGAAAGAGACATGATCGCCCAAAAATTGTGAGAGTCACGTATGACAACAGACTGATTAGAAATATTTCGTATCTTAACATTAGTGATCATTTAAACTACAAAAGTATGCGTGTGTTCTTGGGTTACTACTGTTTGCCTATAAATAGGGTCACACGTCACACATAAAGAAAAGAAAAGAAAAAAACTATGTCAGACATCTTTTCTTTTTCTGTCGGGAAAATGAATACAACTTTTTCTAGGAATTACTATTAATGTTTTTTTCTTTTTAAGTGAATATATTTCGAAAAAGAAAAAAAAATTGTTCGTTAATCGTAACTTGTTAAAGATTTATCGCCAATTCATGGGTGCGGCAGAAAAAAGTGAAAGCAAATTTTTAGTTTGAATTTTTAGTTTCATTTTTATTTCGCCTGTTGTTTCATTTTATTTTTGCAAGACAAGTTCATCAAAAGTTGCTCTTCGTAAATATTGGCTTTTTTATTTATTTCTTTTAATCACTTTTCGGCTAAGTTCACTTTTATTCATTTTTTTTTTTAACTTTTCGGTAATTTTTAAGATTTCATTGTTTAGTACATTGTTTTTGTTTTATTTTTTTTGTTTCCTTTTTTTTCATTCAATGATGTTTTATTTTATGAAAAGAAGACGGTCATGTTAAAAAGAGTCTTAAAATTTCAGGAAAATTCTTAATTTCTACATTTTTGACTTGAAATTTTGTGAACAATTCGATTTGGTATCAATAATGCTAATTAAATTAATTAACTATTTTCTAATTTGCTATTAACAAGATATTTAATTTAAAAATAAAATCAAAGAAAATGGAAATTGAAAATGTTTTACCACTTACCAGTTCTTATTAAAAATAACAAGGAAATCAATTTTTATATGAATTTTTTTTTTTTTTTTTGTACATATTCAGAATTTGATAGCGTACTTGTCTGAAAATAAGTTTTACAATTTTTTAGCTAAAACGAATATAGTTTCAGTTTATCAAACTAAAAAAAGGCACTTTTTTCACTCTCAGATGACTAACGACCTGAGGCATAAAACTGACATTTTAAAACCGAATAAAAAATACTGAATGAGGCAAGTTTCCCTCTCTAGGTACTTAAAGATTGGTCGTCCACCCATAACAAACAAAAAAAGAAAAGAAATAGCTAAAATCATTTTTAAAACTATTTTTTAGTTCTTCATTCTTTGCAATGTCCTTTAAAGATCCCTAAATCAATAACAAATCAATATTTTTCGAATCTGACACGTATTTTGACTTATGTCGAAAGAATGCTAATTTAAATTATTTGAGAAAAAAATCCAAAATGTCACAACTTAATCTGACTGATTTTTTTTTTTTAGTTTTTTTTTACTGGGTACTTCCTCATTCACTAAAAGAACAGATAGCATGATATTCAAAAACAGCTCCAAACTTAAAACAAAATTTTATCATCAACGTTAAGGACAGAAAGTATTTCTAACTAGTTTTTAATTTTTATTTTAAAAATCTTTTCTGTTTCCTTTTTTTTTTTTTTTTTTTTTTTTGTCAGCAAGTGACTAGAGATTTTTACAAAGAGTTTTTACCTCGACAAACATAAATACACAACTCATTATTTTGCCGTTGAAAAACACATTAATTTGAAAATTCTTGAAAAAAACAAACAGTTGTAGGGTTTTGAGGGGATGTGCGTTGTGGTGCAATGGATGTCGACTCGGAATGACAAATAGGAGAGCTGAGTTCGAATTTCAGTTGGATTCCTTGCATTCACTTACGTACAAATACCCTTGTGAATGGTAGTAATCCGTCTCTTCCTTCCAGTTATGGGTTAAATAATAGGACAGATTGGCTTCTATAGCCTTGGTCGGCAACCGGTCTACTGCGGGGTACATCTCCTACCCAGTCAGTCATGGCTCTTTCGAGACATGATCGCCAAGCGTGTATCACGTATGGCACTTAACTGACTGATACACAAATAACTGCAATTATTTTTGTAATCTTGGTGTAAAATATATATATATATATATATATATATATATATATATATATTGTAAAGAAGTGATAGAACACATAGATTTTAATTTAAACCAACTGCTCAAGCATTAACTTTTATAAAGAGTGTTTGATACAAAGTAGAGATTTATATTGTAATAGTTGTTACAATGGTTTATAAAAGCATAGTATCACTACACAAAAATTCTCGTGTTTCAGAGCACAAAGTGCTGCTCCTTTGATGATTACTGAAAATGAAAATAAATGGTGGAAACTATTCATTCTTGGAAATGTGGTATGTAAGTGATGTGTGGGATGGGAATTTAAGTCTAAGCTGGTCTGTCAGCAGATTGTAACCATAGAGATACGGTTTGGGGTTAGAAGAGGGGGGCGGGGTAGTTTAATTTTGGACAGGTCACTATTTAGTTTTGTCTAGGTAATTCTTATATTGAGATGTTAGGTTTTTTTTTTTAAAAAAAAAAGGGTAAACACTTTATTTTATTTATGAGTGGATGAAATAGTGACTTTTTAATGTTGTATGGGTTTATTTTATTTTATTAGTATATTTGTTTTTTTTTATTATTTTATGGATTAAACATGGATATTAATTAACTTTTGGAGAGGATTATTTTATGTGAAAGAGGCCTTTAGTGGGTCCATATAATGCTTCAAATAGGTAAATAATTTTAACTGTAAGTTGATTTTTATATTAGAGCATGTGGGTCTCATACATTGACACCCACACACACACATACATACGCATGGTCACGCGGCGTCTACGTGACAGTCGTAGTTCTTCCCGCCAAAAACGAAGCCTTTAAAAACCGGAAACAGCACGTGATACAGCAGTTAGGATTTCGTCCCGGGGCGAGGGCAGACAAGAACAGACATGCCTCCCTAACTCATACAAACACACGCGCACTAATTGCGGGTAGCAGTTAGTGGCGCAAATATTTTTTTATTCTCTTAATTTTCTTCTCTGACATTAACTTTCATTGAAACCGGACTCTACAACTTCTTATGCATGCTTTCTCAACCCTATGTAACCTTTTTCAATATATTGTTTTTCCGTTTACTTTCGCCTTCTTGTTCATTCATAAATCTTGCTTCAAACCTTAACGAATGTTACGTCGAGTCGACCGTTAAAATATAAATTAGTAAGTGGACGGCCTTCATCCACTACAAGCACAAGTTTTGACAAATCCCTTTCAGTTAATTAAATTTTAACAAAAAATATTTTCGATGTTTACATAACACTGCTAATTCATCCCTACAGTTCAATAGTTCGCCATTGTTGGGGTACCTTAGAATGTACAGCTTTTCACTCAGGCATAAAGGGCAGATGTCGTTAAGTGAGTTACAGGTTCTAGTTTTTTTCAGGATTTTCCATTTTACTTTGGGTTTCTTTTTTGTGTCCTTTAATTTTCAAAAATATGCAGAAAGGGATGTTTGGTTTTGATACATGTTGTTTTTTAATGAAGTTAAGTGCATGTACCAGCATTGCTTAAAGGTGTTCTTTGTAGATCCGATGTAGATTTTATTTACAGTTGGGTTTTCAATTGATGTTATATTGCATTGATAGACAATTGAATTTATTTTACATCTATTTTGTAGTGGGCAATTATTGGGGTTTCTACAATTGCATAAGTTTTTATTGTTGTTCTCTTTATTATTTTGGTAGTTATTTTTATTTCGAGCAACGTGTTGATTTAAGATAAATTTATTATGGTTTGTAATGATTTTTTAACGGCTATTTGTGCAGCTATGACTTAGTTTAAGTGTATTTTTGTTAAAAAATTTTACTTAGAGGGTTGTTAGTGGGGGAGTGTTTTTTAATTAAATTGAGGAACTTCTGCCCTAACTTGGTGTTTACCATTTGGTTGAAAAGAGGTGTATACCAAATGATTTTTCTATTTCTATTTTTCCTGTTATGGTTATAATTTGTTATATACTTGATGTCTTGGTTTTTGTAGCCACTATTTTTTTAGGGATGTGCATTGTGGTACAGTGGATATCGACTCGGAACGACAAATCGGTGGTGCTGAGTTCGAATTCCAGTTGAATTCCTTGCATTCACATACACACAGATACCCTTGGGAAAGGTATTAATCCATCTCTTCCCTCCAGTTATGGGTTAAATAATAGGACAGATTGGGTTCTATAGCCTTGGTCGGCAACCAGTCTACCACAGAAAGCAATTGCAACCTACTGCGGGATAATCTTCTGCCCAGTCAGTCATGCCTCTTTTGAGACATGATCACCCAAGCGTGTATCACATATGGCACTTAACTGACTGATTGTAAAGACTTTTATGTTTATTAAATATTTCTTCATTGGAAGAGTTTTTACTAATTCTATATTCTATGGAGGAGGGTATATGTCTGATTATACTTGGGGGTGATTTGACTTTGGGTGGATGCATAATGGATATTCGTTGGGTTTTATGTATGGTTGGTAATTATTATTTACTAAGTCAAGTGATACATTGAGGAAGTTTACCACTTTTAAATTAATGTTGACAAATACTTTTAGATTTAAACTTTTGAATTCTCTGTGGATAAGTTTTCTTATTTTGTCTGTTTTAAAATGTGTAGAATTTTGTACTAACATAAGACCATCATCTCTATATAACCATATGTCTTGTGTGTTTATGTCATGGTGTGCAGGAAGATTGTATTGTGCAAATAAGCCAATGAGATCGGAAGACTCAGCAGAGTCTAACGCACCCATTGTAATGTCAAATTGGTTAATAGAGTTATTTTTTATCCATTGTTCTTGATTATGGATAAGGACAGATGTCTTGGTGGCCATTATTATATTATATACATCTTTGGTAAGTTTGAATAATATGTGGCGAATTCCAGTGCGAAAGTCTCTGGATATTGATGGGTAATAGTCAACTATGTCAAATTGGATTTAAAAACAGTTGCTTTTTTTTTCCTTTATGTTGTTAAACCAATTTATGACATCAGTTGTATTTGTCCACTGGAGTAATTCAAGGTTCCGTTTGATTTGTTTATTGATCCGTTCTAGGATCATGTTGCTGATTTTACCAATATCAGGTCTAGTTGGGTTGATGATTCTTGGAGGCAAATTTGTCTGAAAATCCATTTTGTGGTCTTTTAATGTTATGTAGGCTTCTTTCGTGCAGGGTTTATGAACTTTTTCACTGATTTTTAGTTTTTCTATGATAGTTTTACTAGTATTTTACTATTTTACTACTATGTTTAATGAGTTGTTGTTTGCTTTTTTATGGTTTTTGGTTCAGTTTTTTTCTTATTAAAGTTGTGTAATCCATTACGGAAATTTTGTAGAAATTTGCATTTTTGTTTGACTTGACTAAGAGTTTGTCTGATGTTTTTATGTTTGAAATAACCTGGTCTAGGTGTATTTGGAATTTATTTTTTCTTTTGTTGAACGAGACGTCTTTGATTGCTTGGAATAAATCGTTTTCAAAGCCAGATAATTTTTCAATTGTGAGTGCATTATTATTTTTTTTTTTTGCTTTTGGATCCATAAAGTTCAGGGTCGTTGGATGTCTTAAACGTATGAAGGAAGAAATAAGCTTTCCATCTCATCCTTCTAATTAAGTCCTCTATTTTATGGATAAGTTTTACAATATATTCCGGTTTGTTTGGGTTGGGAATATTTTTGAGTAAGATTCCAAAATTTGTTTTTTCCATTGTTGGTTTGAGAAATAAAAATTAATGTAGATAGTCCTCTACCAAGGTGGGAGCTGTATATATATATATATATATATATATATATATATATATATATATATAGTTGTAATTTTGTTATTACAATGCTTTATAAAAGCATAATATCACTACATAAAAATTTTCATGTTTCAGAACAATAATGTTCTTCAGGTGAGATGTTAAAATAAATGAAGAAAATTATTTTATTAGAATCGTCTATTTACTCACCTCACCCCCAAATACAAAATGAAACCGATCCTAGCCAATCAGTTCCATTGTGTGTAAACCATCCAATCACATCACTTGTTGCATGTTTCCCCCAAACGAGCATAGAATAAGCGCAGGAATTGGTTTGGCTATTTAAACAGGAACTCGTTTTCAATCGATGGTTAGCATACCAACATCTGCACGATACAGCGACCCATGCTAACTCAATGCTCAGTCAGCGATGCATCTTCTGCATGATGCTTTGTTGCTCGATACAGTGACCTGAGCTAACTCAACACCCCAGTTAGCATTTCATTTTCCGCACGAAGCTTTGTCGCTCAATACAGCAACCCACGCTAACTCAACATCCCAGTCAGCAGAGCAATTTCATTACGAAGCTCTCCCGCTCAATATAGCAATCCTTGCTAACTCAACACACATGATTAGACAAACCCGCCAACTTGATACTTCATCTATACCTCACCCTTCATCTCGAACATGAACACAGACAGAAGTTTTGTTTTTCATCATTCATCAAATCAAGTAATATTTTCCAAAAATTGACAACTTCTTTCAAAAAGAAATATTGTCAAGTCATCAATCTAAAGTATGCAACTGTGCATTACGAACTTTTACACACACACACCTGTTTTGACGCAAGTATTCAAAATTGTCGTTGTAATTTAAAGCATTTAAATTTGTCTCAATTCTGTTTGTAATTTATGCTGAACTTTCTTAAACTGAATTTTGGCATTTTAGAGACAATTTCTATTCATTTCGACCATTCACACATATATTCAATCTCAATATTTCTGTATATAAATTGTTTTTGAATTCCTGTTAATTTCAAACCTGTGTTTCTTGTTGTTATTTGCCAATTCAATCTTTATGTCTTTTAATGTTTATTGTTTGCGGAAATTTGAACACTAAACAGCCTTCTGATATTCAATTTCATTCAACATTTCCCGACGTTCCACAACAATTTATTTTTAAAATATAAGATGAATTCATGGTTATTTAAAAAATTAGGGATTAGTAGTTGGAGAAAATGCTGTAGGTGTGTCAATATTGTTCAATCAAAAAATGAGAATTATGCAACCATGTAGATTTAATATTTGGGTTTTGAAAGAGGGCAGGATGGCTTGGATCTAGATATGTCACTTTTTAATTTTGTCTGTATAAGAAACATAGTGGGACTGTGGTGATACTGAGCAAAAGCGAGTGACCGGATGTTTGCTCTATACCGACCAATAAGCAAATGAACAAAAACTGTCGTTGCACATCCGAGTTCGCACAGATGTTCCGGTTGAAAAATAAAAATTAATCAAATATCAAATTTCCATTTCGATTTACTGGCTAATGGGAAGCCCAGAATCAAATACAAGTGTGAAATCCCAAAACGAGCTGCTTTTGATCCAAAAAGCAGATATAAAAAGCAGATACAGACAAGACCCCAGCAGACAGGCAGACTGACTCAAAGACAGACTGATGGTGACAGGCGAGAGTAATCGATATCCCCTTGAGTTAAGTCAAGCGGCTACTACAGTCAGCTCCCTTCCCCTATCATCACTTCTTCCCTGTCTCAAAAGTACTTACTGACCTAAGGAGCGACTACTTCAAAGACATTCCTCACATACCTCCGCTCCCCACATTCCTTAGCCTTTTATATCTTTCAGCTCATTATTTGCCACGAACATTCTAACCTCTATTTCAAGTATTGCTTTAATTGTAAAACGTTAATTGATGTGTATATATATATAAATGAGATTTTCAACTCAATTTGCTTTTCTTGATTTTATAATCATTCTATGACTTATAGTGGGCTATCTACCACAAGGCCAAATTCCGTTAACCTGCAACAATATACAACTAACCTTCTCTTGAACAGACTACCACTAACGGGAAAATAATAGATAAGCAACCCACTATAGGACCATATATTTTTTTAGACAGGTCGACAATAATTTTTATCAGGAGATTGGATTTTAGGTTTTTTTTATTGAACAATAGATTTATTTTACGACTGTCTATGAATATTAAGGTCAGAATTAGGATTAGATAATTATATTGTATTAAAAAAAAACAGTTAGGTATTGTGTGGGTCATTTATTTTATTAAAATAATTTCATTTTTTTAATTATGTTAGAGTATAAGTTATAAATGAAATATTGTAATCAATTAAATTTTAAAGAAAATTATTTTGTCTGAGTAAGGCACATAGTGACTTAGTGGGACCACACATTACTTTTAATTAATTTTTAACAGCAACTTGTATTTTTTTTTAAACTAATTCATGATTAAAGGGCCTAGAATGATTATATTATAATTATGATTAAATAATTATGGTATATTAAAGTATATTGTAGTTAAGAAAACTAATTAAGTATTGTATGGGTCTTTTATTTCAGTAAAATAGTTATTAATTTTTTAGTTATATTATAGCATAAGTTATAAATAAAACATTGCAGTTTTTTTATAAATTAAAATAGAATTATTTTATCTTGGAACATTTATCTGGGATACATTGTGGGAACATATATTATTTAAATGGGCAGTATAGGATAAAAATCCTATATCATCAAAATCAAATTCAAACAACTGCAACATTTGGAGAAAATCCAAATTAAAATTGCACAGCCACAAAAGATGATTCAAACAGCTAAAAGCTTTTCTTTTTCCCAAGTCAGTGTGAAAAGTGAAACTCTAGATCCTGATTGGTTGACAAATTGAGAAAATCAAAATACTTCAGTGACATGGTTATTTTTCACAGCTAAAGAAAAAAAATGGACCGTGCAGCTGCCTCACATGACTGGAATTCAGTATTTAAGGATGGCCCCTGATCAGTCACAGTCAATCAGTCAGTCAGTCAGAGGGTCAGCGAGAAACAGCAGTCGGTTGATCCGTCAGGCAAGAAAGCAGTCGATCTATCAGTCAGCAAGTCAGGAGAGACAGTCACCCATGCCAGTCAAGCCCGAAAGGATCAGTGTCAGATATGCACAGTTATGCATATAGAATACAGCGCATTACGTAATCTGTTCAATGAAACAACATCAAAGATTAACACTCACAAGTCAGACACTCTACTGAATCTGACTATATCGCCAATACTCAGGAAAATATGGTTGCCTTTGATACATGCCACATTGAATATTTTGAGTTTTCTGATTCGTTAACCCTTCTATTGGTGAACTATAAAATGAGTCAGCTCATGGCTGGCTCACTAGTATACAAGAGTACTCAAAAACTTCAACAATTTTTCCATAGACAAATCAATTCTTACTTTTGTTGAATACTCTTTTAAAAGGACTTAAATTGTTTATTTGCAAAAGTTTTTGTGCAGAATGAAGATGGATAGAGAGAGAGTTGTTTGAAGAATTTGATTTCAGTAGCAAAAGTTATAAAAGTTCATAAATTGCTCAAACTTCTTTGAAAAAAAGAATGTAGAGTTAGTACCTCCACTAAATTGGTACCTCCACTAAACTGGTACCTCTACTAAATCATGAAAAAAACAGCATAGTTACTTTTAAACTGAATTTTTAAAAATGGAAAAGTTTTCTTGAAACATTTAGTTTTAATTTAAAATTAAATGATTAAATTTACTATTTCCAGCAAGCAAAATACTCTGTGCTTTATTTCAAACAGAAATTATATTGATTGGAATATAAAAGTTTGAGATTTTTTTTTTAATTTTTAATTTTGCCATCATTTTTGTGCTGTTGACACATTTGTAAACAAAAGTTAATTCTTGGTTTTAAAAAATCTTGCAAAAATAAAATATACATCTGAGCCACATTATTTTTTAAAAATTAGCAAAGTTTATGTTAAATTAATCTGATTTACTGAAGTATTACTTATTTATAGTCTGAAATTTAAAACAAAACTATTTCTTAATCACTGATTTGAACTTTTTGACCTGTCTGCGCCATAAATCAAAAAGCTGTTGAGAGGTTCTTGATTGGAGATAAAAATGTATGGCATTTATAAGTGACAAAATTGTATCAATTTTCTTTCAGGTAAGGGAGAAAACTCTGACCTTTATTTTGCACATAAAATTATCATACAAAAAAATCATTCAATGCACAAAAAAAGTTTAAATTATTTTAAAAATATGGGTGCAGAACAATTTTTATTAAACTTATCAATTTTTGATAGGTAGTATGATCATCAATTCTTAACTAAAAAATCTAACCGCAACAGTTCTTTAAGAATTTTTAAAATATTTTTAAAACTTTATAAATTATTGTATTAACAAAAAAAGGAAATGAAAACAATTCTTTTAAAATTTCATTAGTTATCAAAATTTTTTTTCTTCAAACTATAATCTCCTTAATTTTTATTATTTATTTAAGCAATTAAAAGTTTATCAAATGAAATAATATCAGCGTTGTATTGCATTTTTTATTTTACTCTTTGGAGCAGATTTTTGGATAAAGGTGAAAATTTAAAATAAAAAAATAAATGATTTATATTCTCTAATGAGTTCTGTGTTAAGTAACAATATTTTAGACCACAACACTGAAATTTATTAAAATTTCATGGATTTACGTGGAGGTGGGGTAACAGAGATAAAAATAAAATTTTTACTAAGATTTTAAAAATAATAATAATTTCAAAAATAATTTACTTCATTTGTGAATGAGTACTGAAAGTTTTATTAAAATCTTACAATTATTTGATTTTTGCAAGAATTTCCAAATTAATGTGTTTATCAATGAAAAAAGTTGATTATGTTACCATTATGTTTTCCTTTGTGAACAGTCGTAACATTTTGGTTCCCTGCTAACTCAAATCAAAACAAGATTTTCTGCCAAAATTTTGAAAATGTTAGAAGGGATTAAAAAATTTTTAAAAATAATTAAAAATTACTGTCATGTTTCCTTTTAATAATAAATCAGTAATGTGATAAGTACGGACTTGGTGGCTTGACTCCAGCCACTTCCCCACCGATGGGATATGGCTTCCCTTTGTCTGTTCTATAAATACTTTCATGGCTTCTGCTCAAATGAACTTAAATCACTGGTGCCTCCGCAACAGGTGTTTACTTGTGCAACCAGATTGGCAAGTGGGTCCCACCCATTCACAGTTAGATTAACCAAATGAAGACGACAATTCTACTCCTGCAGTTTCTTTTCTCTCACTTCCTGCCTGTGGAACTTGCTTCCATATTCTTGCTTTCCTGATAGCTACAACCTCCAGGAATTTAAATGCAATGTCAATACTCATCTATTAACCACTCAACTCTAGTTCTTTCTATACCACCCTATATATCTTTTCCTTTCTCTCCACCTTTGCAACTGTCATCACACCTGTATTCCCATCCTTCTCTTGCTCCTTTCTAACTTGTTCGTCTTCCTCTTCACTCTCTTCTAATTAATCTTTTTTACTCTTATGTAGTGTCATCACACCTGTATTCCCATTCTTCTCTTGCTCCTTTCTAACTGTTTCGTCTTTCTCTTCACTCTCTCTAATTAATCTTTTTTATTCTAATGTAGTGTCATCACACCTGTATTCCCATCCTTCTCTTGCTCCTTTCTAACTGGTTCGTCTTCCTCTTCACTCTCTTCTACTTAATCTTTTTACTCTTATGTAGCCCCCTGCACATCAGTGGCATTACCACCTTGCTCGGGGTGATACGATTAAAAAAAAAAAAAAAAAATATTATAAACATTTTGATGGAAAACGTTTGTTTTATTAAGTTTGGGACCCTTTTTTATTCATATTATGCTGTTTTTTTGGTTTTTTTTTAGCAATTTAGTGGAGGGAACCTAATATAGAGTTTTTGATTTTTGTTATGCTTTTTAGAGGTTGGTAGACCAACATAGTGGCAGGAGAGTCCATTTATTGAATGGAAGGAGTTGCAGAATGAGTATCACTGGTGAAAAACATTCAGAAGTTGGTACTGCCTTGTTGAATTTTAATGAAGATAGTGCATCAAATAACTATTATTAATGAAGACTTGGTCTACGTGCATTATTATTTGTTTCAAATGTATTGAATATTATCTCTTTTTAGGTTTTTGTATCCCAGAGTTCATGGAGATTCATGTATATCTTAGAATACATTGTCATTTTTTTTAACTCACTATTAAGATTTCTTTTTTTTTTAATCGTTTCTCCCCATGCAAGGCGATAATGCCACTGATGTGCAGGGGGCTACATAAGAGTAAAAGATTAGATAGGAGGAGAGTAAAGAGAAAGGCAAACCAGTTAGAAAGGGTGTCAGAGAAAGGAGCAAGAGAAGGGTGGGAATACAGGTGTGATGACAGTTGTAAAGGTAGAGAGAAAGAAAAAGATATACAGGGTGATGTAGAAAGAAGGATGGTAATACAGGTGTGATGAGAGTTGCAAAGGTAGAGAGAAAGAAAAAGATATACAGGGTGATGTAGAAAGGAGGATGGTAATACAGGTGTGATGACAGTTGCAAAGGTAGAGAGAAAGAAGAAGATATACAGGGTGATGTAGAAAGAACTAGAGTCAAGTGGTTAAGAGATGGGTATTGACATTGCATTTAAATTCCTGGAGGTTGTAGTCATCAGGAAAGCAAGAATGTGGAAGCGAGTTCCAGAGAAACTCCTCATCCCAGAAATTTACACAGAAACTACTCTGTTTATTGCTATGGTATATTTACATTATAAACCAAAATATGGTACCACCATCTGTAATTTTTTTTATTGCTTCACTCCAATCAAGGAGGTAATGCCACTGATGCGCAAGAGGTACATAAGAGAAAAAGATTAGAGAGGAGGAGAGTAAAGAGAAAGATGAACCAGTTACAGGGGGTGTCAGAGAAGGGAACAAGAAAAAGATGGGAATACTGGTGTGATGACAGTTGCAAAGGAAGAGAGAAAGAAAAAATATACAGGGTGATGTAGAAAGAACTAGAGTCAAGTGGTTAAGAGATGGGTATTGACATTGCATTTAAATTCCTTGAGGTTGTAACCCCCAGGAAAGCAAGAATCTTGCTGTGTTGACTTACATATCACCCTGACGACTCGCTCATAAATGGAACCATGAGAAGTAATGATAGTGGGTTGACCGTTTCCTTTTCTTTAACTCTACTGACTGATTCAGTAAACTACTTTTCAGGATTGGTTTAGGTTCCAAATTCTGCAATCACTCTCTCACCGGCATGACATGGCTTCCCTGTGTCTCTTCTATAAATACTTTCAGGGTTTCTGCTCCGATGAACTTACATCACTGGTGCCCCCTAGATATGAATTTGCACGAGATACTAGAGTAGCAACTAGATCCCACCCTTTTAGAGTGAAACCGATAAAATGCAACCGCAACTTCAACTCCAACAGTTTCTTTTCTCACACTTCCCGACTGTGGAATTCCCTTCCACACGATTGCTTCCCTGATGGCTACAATCTCCAGGAGTTTAAATGTAAGGTCAATAGACACCTCCTAACACACTAACTTGCTCCCATTCTTTCAAACACTTCCCATCTGCCCAAACCTCATCCTCTGTATCCTTACTCATCTGTCACCTTCCTCCTGACATTTCCTATATCTAACCACTCCTTCTCTTTACCTTCCTCTATGTAGCCCCATGCGCAATAGTGGCAGTGGAATGCCTTGCTTGGGGTGAAATAAAAAATTGGTAGGAAATCCTCATGAACAGGACTGTGTTATTAAAATCAATCTGAGAAGCAAAGAAGTTCCATGAAAAAATCTCATTGGCTGGAAATGTCATCATTTGAGATGGAGTCACTTCTTTGTTACACATCAATTTTCATAAGAGGTGTGTTAAGAACACCTAAATGATCATATATCCACATGGTTAGTGACAAGTTCTTGACCCAAGCAAGATGTCCTTGGTTAGATTTAGGGAAGTGAATTGAACTAAAAGCATTTTGATTTAATGACGCTAAAATGATCATATATATACACATGGTTACTGACAAGTTCTTGACCCAAACAAGATGACCTTAGTTAAATTTAGGGAAGTGGATTGAACCAAAAACTGTTTGTTTTAATGACACCAAAATAATCATATATACATAAGGTTAATGACATTTTCTTGGCTTGAACAAGCTGTTTTTGGGTAGATATAGGGCAATGGATTGAAATAAAATCTTTTTTTAAGACACTGAAATGATCATATATGCATATGGTAAGTGCCAAATTCCTGACCCAAACATCATGTCTTTGATTAGATTTAGGGAATTGAATTGACCTTAAAACATTTTGTAGTAATAACAGAGATGGTTAGTGACAAATTCTTGACCCAAATGAGATATCCATGGTTAGATTTAGGGATGTGGATTGAACTAAAGCCTTTTTGTTTTTAAGACACTGAAATGATCATATATACACATGGTTGGGGACAAGTTCTTGACCCGAACAAGTTGTTCTTGTCTAGATTTAGGGAAGTTGATAGAACTAAAACCTCTTTATTTTAACAACACCAAAATGATCACATATACACATAGTTAGTGACAAGTTCTTTATCCAAACAAGATATCCCGGGCTAGATTTAGGCAAGTTGATAGAATTAAAAGCTTTTCATTTAACATTACTGAAATGGTTATTTATAGACATTGTTAGTAACAGGTTCTTAGTCTAAAATGATGTCTTTGATTAGATTTAGGGAAGTGGATTGAACTAAAAAAATTTTGTTTTGATAACACCGAAATAATCATATATATTCATGGTTAGTGACATTTTCTTGAGCTAAACAAGATGTCCTTTTTTGGTTGGGGAAGTGGATTGAACTAAAACTTTTTTTTAATGACACTGAAATGATCATATATACACATGGTTAGTGATAGGTCTTGACCCAAACACATTGACCTTGGTTAGATTTAGGGAAGTGGATTAAACAAAAATCTTTTTGTTTCAACAACACTGAAATAATCATATATACACATGGTCAGTGACAATGTCTTGATCCATACATGTTGTCCCTGGCTAGATTTAGGTAAGTGGATTGAGCTAAACCTTTTTTTTTTAATGACACTGAAATGATCATATATACACATGGTTAGTGAAGTGTTCTTGACCCAAACAAGATATCCTTGGTTAGAATTAGGGAAGGGAATTGAACTTAAAACATTTTGCTTTAATGACATAGAAATGATCATATATATACATGGTTAGTGACAAGTTCTTGACCCAAATCAGTGGTTCTTGTTTAGGTTGAGGGAAGTGGATTGAATTAAAAACTTTTCAGTACGCTCTTCTGACATTTTGTTTTATAGCAATCATGTAGTTTTTTAAAACTTTTTCTTTAGACGTAATGTCAGTGTTTTTTCTGTTTTCAGATTTCTGCCCAGAGAAAAGCTACCACACTGTGGCGTATAACATTTTGTAAGAGGTGATAATTCTAAAGTTTGATATAAACAGCCAGACTTTGAGAGAAAAACGTATAAATATTTTTTTCTTGAAACATGTGAATAAAAGAAAAAGGGTAAGTGAGACATTAAAAAACAAAAAGGACAGTGAGGAAGAGAGAGAGAGACAGAGAGACAGAGAGAGAGAGAAAGAGAGAGAAATAATTATATATACACATGGTTAGTATAAAGTTATTGATCCAAAGAAGATGTATTTTGTTAGATTTGGAGAAGTGGATTGAACTAAAAAAATTTTGTTTTAACCACACCAAAATGATCCTTATATGCATATGGTTAGTGACAGGTTCTTGGCCAAAAATGATGTTCTTGTTTAGATTTAGGAAAGTGGATTAAACTAAAAAAAGATGTTGTATTAATGACATGGAAATGATCATTTATACACATAGTTAGAAACAAGTTCATGGCCCAAACAAGATGATCTTGGTTAGATTTAGGGAAGTGGATTGAACTAAAAGCTTTTTGTTTTAATGACACTGAAATGATCATATATATACATGGTTAGTGAGAAGTTCTTGACTTGAATATCATGTCTTTGTTTAAATTCAGGGAAGTGGATTGAACTAAAATAATTTTGTTTATCGACAATGAAATGATCGAATAAAAATTTGGTTAGTGACAAATTATTGACCTAAACATAATGTCCTTGATTAGATTAGGGGAAGTCGATTAAACTAAAATCTTTTTCTTTTTAACGACACTGAAATAATCATATATACAAATGGTTAGTGAACATTTTTTGAACCAAACAAGATGACCTTGGTTAGATTTAATGGAGTTGATTAAACTAAAAACTTTTCTTTTTAAAACACTGAAATGATCATATATACATTCAGTGACAAGTTATTGACCCAAACAAGATGTCCTTTTTTGGTTTGGGGAAGTGGATTGAACTAAAAAAAGATGTTGTATTAATGACATGGAAATGATCATTTATACACATAGATAGTAACAAGTTCATGACCCAAACAAGATGACCTTGGTTAGATTTAGGGAAGTGGATTGAACTAAAAACTTTTCAGAATGCTCTTCTGACATTTTGTGTTATAGCAATCATGTAGTTTTTAAAAACTTTTCTTTGGTAGTAATGTCACCATATTTTTTTGTTTCCAGATTTCTGCCCAGAGAAAAGCTACCACACTGTGGCGTATAACATTTTGTAAGAGGTGATAATTCTAAAGTTTGATATAAACAGCCAGACTTTGAGAGAAAAATGTATAAATATTTTTTTCTTGAAACATGTGAATAAAAGAAAAAGGGCAAGTGAGACATTAAAAAACAAAAAGGACAGTGAATGAGAGAGAGAGAGAGAGAAATTCTGGTGCCTGAAATAAAATAAATAAGAAAAAATGGCCTATTCCAGTGGAAAGAATTTCAGTTCTAACGACAGTACCTCTTTTGGCAAAAGCTTGAATGAAAAACCATATTCTTTCCAAATTAATTATTTGTCAGCTCCCACACTTACAAAGAATTTAAAGAAAAAATTACAGTCTGCTCTCAAAGGAAAAGAATTTGTAATTGTAGACAAATCTAAAAAATGTATAAACAGAACTTTTGATAAAGATGTGGACAGTTTTCTTGAAATTACAAGCTTCTTTGTCATACAACATGAGCTTCATCAAAAAGCCTGGCTGAAGACAAATGTTCAGGTATGGAATCGTTTTATTGATGGCTTTCAAAATAAATTCTTTTGTGTCATCTTCAGTGAAGGTGACTTTTCAAAGACATACATGTTCATCAAAAAAGTAGATTTTGAACCAATTCATTCAAAAATCTCAAGGTTTTTCAATGAACGTCCAGTTGATATTAAAATCTCACATCATGTGAAGGAATTTGTGAAACACAATAAGACTTTCTCAGATTTAAAGTTACAGTTAAGGGCTCGAAATGAAACCTGGATCCAGAATATCAGCAACACTCGTCTTGCCAAGCTGAAAAAAGAAATAAGAAAAATTAATTGCCAAAGTTATTTACTTGATCAGAAACAATATGAAGGGTTGTGTGAAGAAGAGAATACAGTTTTGTCAAATATGGAGCAGAAGTTACAGGTGAAGGGCAAGGCCTTTATTACAGAGCATCCTTTTGTTATTGAAGTGAATAACTTAACACACATTGGTGTTGTCAGCAATAACTTGCCTATTTTTGCTTTTGATAGTCTTATTGTTCTAAGCAAACAGGAGCCATCGCAAGGTAAGTGGCATTTTGTTAAACATTAACTAAGAAAATTTCATGAATACTGTTTTTCCCATGCTTGAACATAAATTAATTCTGCATTTTTTTTTGTACCCCCAATCAAAGAAAGACTGCCACTGGTGCACTAGGGGTTACAGTGAGAAAAAAAAACAAGTTACAGGAGATGTCAAAGAAATGGCGAGAGATGGATGGGAATCAAGTAAATAGAAGATGGCAGTTGATGTTGCATTTAAACTTTTGGAGATTGTAGCTATCAGGGAAGCAAGCAAATGGTAGGGAGTTCTATAAACAGGAAGTGTGAAAAAAGAAACTGTTAGAGTAGAAGAGGAGGTAGTTACATTTGACTATTTTGATGGTAAAAGGGTGGGACCTTGATACCAATCTAGTAGCACGAGTAAATACGTGTGGTTCGGGAAACAGAAAAAAGTTTGTCAGAGCCGTTACCATGAATATTATTGTAGAAAAGACAGAGGAAAGCTATATTATATTGATGAGAAAGTGACTTAAAGTGAGCTGCCAAGTCAGGATCGATTATATTGCAGATCATCCTTCAGAATTCTGTGAATTTCAGTTCTTTTATATAGTCATTTGACAAACATAAACCTTTAGGCCTGCCAAATAACAGAGTGTCAAAAGGTATTAAAAGAACAGTTTTTTCCCTATTATTTTAACTATTTTTACTCCTTGACAATGATTACTGTTTAAAAAAAAACAGTGATTAGAATTGTAATAAAACCTAAACATAAAAAATTGAATTTATACATTTTCTTTGCTCTTGAAAATTGACAACAAAAATAATAAACATACCCTACACTTTTGTTTGAATATTTGACACTTTTCTGTCTGAGACTGGTGTTTATATATTTATCTGTTGCATGGTTCTTTCCCATGTGTGCACTTCCCAGGTACAGTTGGGTCGATCATGTGTTCACATGTTGAGAGCAACCACTGACATTGAGTAATGCACAGATTTCCACACCCTAGTTTCTAGGTCACCTCTCAGGACAACCTTTCGCTTAGCTTCTCTGAAGGACACTAAATGCAAAGTCTATTCTTGCATGATCTAAGGTAGGTACCTCCACTCATTTTCAATACCAAAATTTTAAATTGAATTTTTAAAAATACAAAAGTTTTCTTGAAGCTTTTATTTTAGTTTTAATCGAAAGCTAAATGATTAAATTTACTATTTCCATGAAGAAAAATACTTTAATGTATTTCAAACTGATATTATATTGGTTGGAATCTAAACATTTGAGATTTTTTAAAAAATTTTCAATGTTTCAGCCATTTTTGAGTGATTGACACATTTGTAAACAAAAGTTCATTGTCAGTTTTAAAAATCTTGCAAAAGTAAAATATACATCTGTGACATTTTATTTTGGGAAAGTTAGCAAATTTAAAGTTAAATTAATCTGATTTGAAACAAATATTGATTATGGCATGAAATTTAGAATAAAAACATTTCTTAATCAGAAAGATCTGACTCATTGACCTTTCAAGTAGGTGATGACAACCCCTGATATCAATCAGTTTTTACACATCTGGAAGTATGGTGACCAAAATATGTCAGTGAATGTTTCATAAGGAGAACAAACTTTGAAACACATGACCTTTAATCTCTCATGAGTTTCCATAGTAAAAATTATACGCAGCTTAACATAAAAAGTTTTTATTTAAAAAATTTGAATTCTAAATGATTTGTTAAGCTTTTCAGTTTTTGATTTGTAAATAAAGTAATTACTTAAAAAATGTTTGAAACTTTATAATTCATCATAATTTACCAAAAATAAAAAGAATTCTTATAAAAATTCATTATTCATTGAATTTTTCTTCAGAATATGATATCATTAATATATTTTATTTATAAAATCAGTTAAACATTTATCTGAATTAAAAATGACGTAGTTTTAATGCATTTTGTATTTTACAATTTGGAACAGATTTTTTGAGAAATGGTCTGCTAAAAAAAAATACATGATTTACATTCTCCAAGTTAATTTGAAAGAAATATAGTTTATGTCATGAAATTTAGAATAAAAGTATTCCTTAATCAGAATGGTCTGACTCATTTAACTTTCAAGTAGGTGATGACAGTCCTAGTTATGAATAAGTTTTGTACACATCTGGAAGTACAGTGACCAAAAAATGACAGGGAATGTTTCATAGGGAGAACAACCCTTGAAACATGAGATTTTTTAATGATAAGTCTCTTATAAGTTTCCATAGTAAAAAAGTAATATTCAGCTTTAAATAAAAAAAAAATTTCTAATTATTCAAAAAAAATATTAATTCTGAATGATTTGTATTAAGCTTTTCAATTTTTGTTTTGTAAATATAGTCTTTACTTAATAAATTAATAACCAAAAATACCAAGTAACTGGAAGACATTTAAAAGATATTTGGAAATTCATAAATCATCATAATTAGCAAAGAAAAAATAAAAACAGTTCGTATAAAATTCGTTATTCATTGATTTTTTTTCTTCAGAATACGATATCCTTAATATATATTATTCATAAAATCAATCAAAAATTTATGTGAATTAAAAATGGCATAGTTTTAATGCTTTTTTATTTTACTCTTCGGAGCAAATTGTTTGGAAAAATGGTCTTTGTAAAAAAAAAAAAATACATGATTTATATTTCCTGAGGAGTCCTGCATTTAACTAATAAAAAAAAATTGGGATCCGTACTGAATTTCTAAAAGTTTCATGCAATTAATAGGAGGGTGGTGGGGCAACAGATGTAAAAAAAATATATATATATATTTTTACCAAGATTTTCTAAAAATAATAATTGCATAAATAACTACATTTGTAAATAAGTCCTGAAAGTTTCATTAAAATCAGAAAATTAGTTAATTTTTGGAAGAATTTTCAAATTAATACATCTTTCAAAACCAAAAAAAAAGACTTGCATAATATTAGGTTTGCCATAATAATAACCACTAGTAAATATCGGGTGATTTGCTGATGAGAAAAACATTTTAACCAAAATTGCGAATGTGTTAGAAAGAATTAAAAAAATTTTAAAATAATGACAGCAAAATTTGATCTTTTCTCTTAATGATATAAACATTTTGATGATAAAACTTTGTTTTTATTAAGTTTGAGAACATCATGCTATGCTGTTTTTTTGGCAATTGTGTGGAGGTACCTAAAAGGTGAGACATATACTACACAACGAGGTTAGCAGAAATACAACTCAAATTCAAAATCAGGAGTAGAGTCCCTTAAAATATCCTTAGTGTTGTGAAGTCTACACAGTCCTCCAGAATATGTCTTGGAATCGTCCAAAAAGCATATATACTGGCAACAAGTATTGTCAGCAGAGCTAGCTGGGAGAGAGCCTTATGTCCTTACTATGGAATTCAGTAAGAATATATCAACTCCAAGTGACGTTATGACAGGGTTATCTTTCTTCAATGGAATAAAGACATAACAGTAGCAACAAGAATTTGAATTCACACAAAAAATATAAGATTTTTCTTTCATTTTGGTTTGTAAGCAACTGAAAATTTGTTGAAAAAATAATTCATACTTTACAAAAAATATGTTTTCCTTTAGCTTAAACCCACAGGAAGTGGGTGGAGTGTGAACCGGGCAATGGTTTCGTCTGCCTACTCCAGTTGAAGGAAGAAGAAAGGAAAGGAAAGGGGAGTGAAGGGATTGGAAGGGAGGGGGCTGAAGGCCACATCCTTGGCGGGGAACAGGGGATGGGCCTCTTCACCTGTTCGGTGGACATGGGTGGAGTGTGGGGCGGACGGTGGTTTGGTCTATCTGCTCCAATTGAAAAAAAAAAGAAAAGAAAAAGGAGTGAAAGGATTGGAAAGGAGAAGGCCGGAAGCTGCCAGAGAACAGGGGATGGGCCTCTTCACCTGTTCGGTGGACGTGGGTGGAGTGTGAACCGGGCGATGGTTTAGTCTATCTACTCCAGTAAGTCTATGACTGAACTATTGCCCGGTTTACACTCCACCCATGTCTGTTGAGCGGGTGAGGGGCTCGTCCCTTGTTTCCTGTTTGGGATGTGGTTTCCAGCTTTCTCTTTTCCAATCTTTTCACTCTTATGTACTCCCTGCACATCAGTGGCGTTACCACCTTGCTCGGGGTGATATGATTAAAAAAAAAAAAGTTCTCTACAAGATTGTGATTTAAAAAAATTTCTTTGATTTCTTGCTTAGCATAATTATCTGGTGAAAAAAAATTAAGTATTCACAGCAAAGACTTTTGTAGGGTTCATGCATATTCATTGGGCAATGTGGAAGTCAATAAACTCCTAGCGTGTATGATATTCAACTATTAAAAAAAAAAACTTTTTCTAACAAGTTAATGACTGTATGAATATAATACACGATGGAAGACTTGAAGATAATTATTACACATTGACAAGACTTCCAGAAGACATTATTACAACAAATGCAGCAGGAGCAGATTGAATATCGGGAACAGTTAAAGGCAATCTTGGAAAAGAAAGGAACAGGCAATGCATCAATTTTATTTTTGCCAGACTCAGTCACTAATTCTATTAGTGAGTGTAAGTATGTCCCAGAAAAAAAATTACCTTCCTATCATACTTCAGAAGGTACAAAGCTATTTTCAGAGAAGAATATCTAAACTTATTTATAAATGGAACTGTGTGTGTGTGTGTGTGTGTGTGTGTGTGTGTGTGTGTGTGTGTGTGTGTTACCTATAGACTTCGAAATGGCTGAACCAATTTTCTTGAAAATTTACACTGTTGTACTATAAGTGTCTGCAAGTGTTCTTAGCTAGGTTTTGTGTCAAGGTACTCCTGATAAATATCGATAATCGAAAAAATCGGGTTATAGAAGAAGTGGTCCAATTTTAATCAAATTTGATACACTCATAGACAAAGACATAAGAAACGATATTTAGAAGTTTCAAGGTTACAGTTCTTACAATAGTGCAGAAAATCAATAATATATATATATATAAGGCAAGATGTTTGTGTGTGTGTCTGTTTATCTGTCTGTATGTCCTTTATACAAATCCACAATTTTTATCTGATTCTCACCAAACTTCACACAAATATTCTTTAGGCTGAGTCTGAGCTCTAGGACCATAGATTAGTTTTAAAGCTTTCATTACACCCTAGCAATGCTGGGCTATACTGCTAGTCAAGAATAATCAGATGAAAAGAAAGTACTTCTTTTACAAAATATTATGTCCCACTGAACATGAAAAATATATGAATTTTATTTTGCTGAATACTCCAGAAAAAGTGTTATTTAATGAAACAGTTTCAATATTTAAAAAAATTTTTGGTGAAAAATAAATTCACTTTTTTATCCATGAGGGCAGAACATTAACTTTACGAAGGACAAAGATAAAGATTTTGTCACGTATGCCAGTCAAGTCAATGATGAGTGTGAGAAATTTAAACTGGATGAATTCTCCCCAAACAAATTGAAATATCTTGACTAAAGGTCTAATATGAAGCAATGATGCAGAAATATACTCTTGAATTTTTACAAAACCTGAACAGAGTTGAAAGTTAATGATACAGACTGTTGCAGAAGAGTGCCATATCAATTAAAGGCATGAAACAGCAAATGTTGAACGAAATAGCATGTCAGAAGCACAAGTATGAAAGAAGGCAATCATATAAAAGAAAAATCTGAAATAAAACACTGACAGATTTAATTGATGCTATGGCTGTGCTTCATTTTAGAAAAAACTGTCCATTTGAAACAAAAAATGTTTTTTTTGGAAAATTGTGGAAAAACAAGTTACAAACAAAGCTGTGGTACTTTAACTTCACAATACCGGGTTGGCCGATGGTTTCGTGATTACCACATGTTCCAGACTGGATGTCCTCTGATCCCTTCTGCGCCCACGTTGTTTCTTAAGATCCGTGAAAGGGGGGGGTGGATACAATTCAGTCGATGGAGTTTTGAATTTGGCATCGGAGTAGAAGAATAGCTGCCACACCATCAAAGAAATGAAGAAAAGTGTTTGTTATAAACAGTAACAAACATTTATTTACACTGGTATACAATAATTTCTTATCAAGTTAAAGCTAACACCGCAAAGTGAGGGGTGAATGTAGATGACTGGTGGAAAAAGGTTTTTTAACTCGAAGAAATCTTAACTGCAATTAGGCAGTGTCATTGATGGAGTATGCAGTGGCAACGGATTCGGTTCTAGGCAGCGAAGAATGACCGACTCAATATTTTGCTCTGGGTGTTCTCTATTTATGGGCCCAAATCCTGAATAATTAGCTCCTGATTGGTCAGCCAATAGGGATCACTGGCCAATGGCTATCGTCGTAACAACCCCCCTGGGTTGCATCCGATTAGTTTAGATAATCAGCCAATTAGTCGCAGTCATCGGGGTGGGCTAACAAGAAGCAGGCCCTGTGGTTGGTTGATCAATGATTTATTACCTTGTGCCATACTTGCACTCAATCCCCAGGTGAAGCAACCCACCTGTTTGCCACGCTCAAAATATGTTTATATTTTGAAATTGAAGTAATTTTTTGACATGCCATTACACCTGCAGAGTGTTTTGTTTTAGTGACAGTTTATAGGTCAGCCTTCTGCTTGGGTCTAGATATCTTTATGCCTAATGACCTCGGTTTACTGCACCTGGTTTTTTAAAAATGTTGAATATCCAGAATGAACTTATTTTCATGATGGTTTAATAAAATAATTATTATAATGATTTATTTAATTATTATTTAATTAATTTTCATTTAATTAATTTTCATTTAATTAATTTTGCCAGTCAACTTTTTGACACTTGAATGAAAGTGTCATAAAGCTATTACAAATTATCTTCTGAGATGAGGTAGTATATTACATTATTTACATTGTTTGGACTTATAGTGGGTTGCTTGTCTATTCTTTTCTGTTAGTAGTGGAGAGTCCGTTCTAGTGAAGGGCAGTTGTATACTGTTGCAGGTTCACGGAATTTGGCCTTGTTGTAGATAGCCCACTATAAGTCATAAAGAAAGGTTATAAACCAAGAAAGGCAATTTGAGCAAAAAAATAACATTTTATATATACACATATCAATTAATGTTTTTACAATTGAAGTAATACTTGAAATATAGGCCCAACGGAGGTTGAAATGTTCATGGCAATAAAATGCTGAAAGAGAATTAATGCTTAGGAATGTGATGAGCGCTATGAGTAAGGAATGTCTTTGATGTATTCGCTCCTTAGGTCAGTAAGTAGTTTTGAGACAGGGAAGAAGGTAAAGAGATAAGGGAGGCAAGCGTATTAAGCCACTTTACTTTCGGTCAAGGGAGCTACTAATTACTCTCTTCTCCTCGAGTCGGTCTGCCTGTCAAAGCTTTCTGTATCCGCTTTTTATATCTTCATTTTGGATCACAGCAGATCACTTGGGATTTCACATTTGTATTTGATGCTGAGCTTCCCATTGGCTGATAAATAAAATTCGCGTAGGTTCGCAAACTGGAAATTTAATATTTAATTAATTTTTATTTTTCATCTGTGCAAACCCAGATGCACAACAACGACTTTTGGTCATTTGCTTTTTGTTCACTTTTGCTCGGTATCACCACAGACTATTGTCTTCTCATTTATTGCCATGTTTATGTCATTTTGGTCATTGTACACTCTGGCCTTTTTCAGCTACGAATTTCCAAACCCTATATTTCGATCACTGGGGTATATTATTCTCATTTTCACTTCCAGTAGCCATATAGTTATCTCCCTTTGACTTAATAGTTGAAGTTATTTGTTTACCAAGCCTGGTATTGAATTCACAACTCTTTGGGCCAAGTCACTGGAACTAACCAATGCCTATATCCACTGGGCCATGTGTCCTTGAGGACATCAGTGTATGAATTTCTGGACTTATAAACCTAATATCTCAGTAACCCTTTTTTACCAGAGCTCATATTGCGGAATATTTGTGGAAAAATGAAGCTACTACAAGTTGAAAAGCAACAGAAATGCACAAATTAACTTGTTGAAAGAAGTGCTACTAGCTAAAAAACTGGTAAGTTCAAATAATAGAAAATTAACAGCAGTAAAATTGAATAATGCTATGGCAAGACTTCATTTGGACACTGATAGTATTATTTTAATTATTGATGAACAAACTTAAAACAAAATTGGCAAGCCTAACTTGAATAACTACAAAAAGTTGTAAGAGGAATATCAGGCAAGAAATTAATTTTCTTGAGAACATTACATGTAATGTCTGGTAAAACCAAAAAGCAGATGTTTATGTATTAAAAAATTCCAGTTTGAATTTAATAGACATCAACTGGATAGAATTATTTTTTTATTTTATTATTTTATTTAATCGTGTCACCCCAAGCATGGCATTTCACTGTCACTATAACGCAGGGGGTTACATAGGGCGATTGGGTATAGGAAATGTCAGAAGGAGGGTGATAGACTACTTAGGATGTACATAGGGAGAGAGTTGGAGAGTGTGGGTGTGAGTTAGTGTGTTAGGAGGTGTCTATTGACCCTACATTTAAACTCCTGGAGGTTGTAGCCGTCGGGGAATCAAGCATGCGGTAGGGAGTTCCACAGGCGGGAAGTGCAAGGAAAGAAGCTGTTGGAATAGAAATTGCAGTTACATTTCATCGGTTTCACTGTAAAAGGGTGGGACCTAGTTGCCAATCTAGTATCTCATGCAAATTCACATCTAGGGTGCACCAGTGATTTAAGTTCATCAGAGCAGAAGCCATGATGAAATTGGCTGATTAATTCATTCTCTGTTAAAGTTAATTGTTCTTTAGAAAAAGATTATAGTTGAACACTAAGTAAACTAAAAAAATAAATTCACAAATATTTTCCCAGAAGAATTGGGGAAATGTATAAAGTCAAAAGAATTTTTTAAATTAATATAAAATCACGCCATGTCTTAAGCCTAAAAGAAATATTCTCTTTGCTGCATCGGAGCCAATAAAACTGAACTTGATAAGTTAGAAAACTGCAGAGTTATTAAAAAAATAAATTTTTCATAATGGTCCATGTCAGTGGTTTAGAAAGAAAAACAAGATTTGTTTATGTGCAGATTTTTCAACTGGATTGAATGTCTGCCTCCTCACGCATGAATATTCTCTACCAATTCCAGAGGATATATTTGTCAAATAAATTGGTGGTAAATTTAAAAAGAAAAAAAACTGTCTCAGGAATAGCATTAAATTGAAGTGGGTGAGGAATATCAGAAATATTTAACTATTAATACGCATAAAAGACTCTTTGAGTTTAGAAGATTTCCCTTTCATGTAAAAGTCATGCCAGCAAATAATGGATACTACGTTGGCTGGTGTAGATGGTACTGTTGCTTACATTGATGACCTGCTTTTTGAAAGTTCTATGAAAATACAGCACATAAAACAGTGACTACATGATCATGGGTTCAAAATTAGTGAACATAAATGGCAATTCTTTATGAATAAGATTAAATATTTAGGTCAGATAATCAATGAAATGATAGCGGATGTGCATTGTGGTGCAGCGGATGTGCGTTGTGGTGCAGCGGATGTGCATTGTGGTGCAGCAGATGTGCGTTGTGGTGCAGTGGATATCAGCTTGGAACGAGAAATCAGGGGGGCCGTGTTCAAATTGCAGTTGAATTCATTGCATTCACTTACATGCAAATACCCTTGGGAAAGGTATTAATATCCATATCTTCCTTCCAGCTATGGGTTAAATAACAGGATGGATTGGGTTCTATAGCCTTGGCTGGTAACCAGTCTACCGCAGAAAGCAATGGCAACCTACTGCGGGATAATCTTCTGCCTAGTCAATCATGTCTCTTTCGAGACATGATCACCCAAGCGTGTTGCACATATGGCACTTAACTGACTGAATCAATGAAAAAGGAAGAGGATCGTATTCCATGAAAGCAAATACCATTAAAGAAATACCTCCTCCTACAAATTTTGTTACCCTACAACCGTTTAATATAAGAACACTGGCAACATCAGTAGCTTTAGAATGTTTTAGCCACATGTCAGGGTGAGTATTAAGGTTTTGTTAGGGAAATGAGTAGAGAAGTCCATGATTTCAGTAAGCGATTGGACAATGGAAAAATTTAATGTCTGAACACTGACAACATCAGTAGCTTCAGAATGTTTTAGTCTGATGTCATGGTAATTATTTAGGTTTTACTAGGGAAGTGATTAGAGAAGTGCACAATTTCAGCAAGGGTTTGGCCGATGAAATAATTTAATATCTGTACGCCGGCAACATCAGTACATTAAAAATGTTTTAGCCTCATGTCATGGTGATTATTTAGGTTTTGCTAAGGAAATGAGTAGAGAAGTGCACAATTTCAGTAAGAGATTGGCCAATTCAAAAATTTAATGTCTAAACAATGACAACATAAGTATCTTTAAAATGTTTTAGTTATGTATCATGGTGAGTATTAGGTTCTGCTAGGGAAATGAATAGAGAAATCCACGATTTCAGCAATTGGCCAATGGAAAAATTAAATATCTATACACTGGCAACATGAATATTAAGGTTTTTTGCTAGGGAAACGAGTAAAGAAATTAATGATTTCGGTAAGAGACTGGACAAGGAAAAATTTAATGTCTGAACACTGACAACATCTGTACCAGTAAAATGTTTTAGCCTTGTGTCATCGTTAGTATTAAGGTTTTACTAGAGAAACGAGTAGGGAAGTTCACAATTTCAGTAAATGATTGGCTAACCGAAAAATTTAATGTCTGAACAATGGTAACATCAGTATCTTTAGAATGTTATAGCCACCTGTCATAGTGATTATTAAAATGTTTATAGATAGATGGAGAAAAAGTTCTTTTTTATATTGTCCACTGTTATGCCAAATATACTGCAGTCCTGTGAAGAGTGAGAGCAATAACGACCAAAGAGTTCTGCTCACAGCATTTTGTAATAAATGATGAAAGCACATTTCAGATTAGAAAATAGGTGATTGGTTGGTTGGATGTTTTGTTTTTATGGCATATGAACCTTGGCGGGTCATTTATTGCCAACTAAATTTTATTTATTTATTGCTGGTAATACTTTTTTTTTCTTTCAACAATTTTATTGTTGTTTTTATCTAAGTTTTGTATCTAGTAATACTTTTTTCTTTTTCGAGTATCAAGATTCATAGACATGAAACAATTTCAGGTCAGACTATAGGTGATTGGTTAGTTGGTTGTTTTGTTTTGATGGCAAATCAACCTCGGCGGGTCATTTATTGCCAACTAAATTTTATTTATTTATTGCTGGTAATACCTTTTTTTATCTTTCAACAATTTTATTATTGTTTTTATGTAGGTTTTGCGTCTAGTAATACTTTTTTCTTTTTCGAGTATTAGGATTCATTGGGATTTGTTTTTTTTAAGGCCAGGGTCCCCAAGTCTTATCCTTGTTATTTAACCCATAACTGGAGGGAAGGGACAGATTAATACCTTTCCCAAGGGTACAAGTTCTTAAGTGAATGCAGGGTATTCAACTGGAATTCAAACTTAGCTCACCGATTTCTCTTTCCGAGCTGATATCCACTGCACCACAACGCACATCCGTCACTAAACGCTTACAGCACCTGGTATTTGACTATAGGTGAATCTATCTACTATTAACCTATAAAAAAAATTGATTTATTAATTTTTAACTTAGTATGAGTTTCAATATTCACTTTCTTGGAAAAAGTGTTATCCCAAAAAATTCCTGTTCACTTTCCTACGCAAGAAAAAGTTCCCATTAAATATAATATTGGGAATTAACAATATATTAGTGTGTTAAATGTATCAGAATGGTTGGAGCCTCTTGTATCTTTTCATGTGTCTTTCTTTCTACTTAAAATGAAATGGTCCATTGTTTATCTGATGTAATGGCCTGTTGAAGAACAAGCAGAATTATAATCTAATATTCTTTGATTTATTTTATTTACAGAGTATGATCTGGTTGTTGACTCTCATGATTATAAGATTTGGCGAACAGTTCCTTGGGATATGCCAGCCAATCAAGTGGTTTATGCTGAAATTACCCCATCCTTCTCGGAAAGAAAACTGAGCTCACTCTTAGAAAAATGCCTGCAAGAAATTTATGATGGTCCTCATCCTGTCACAGTCTTGGGAATTCTACCACTTTCTCAAAGTATTCAAAACTGGAAACCTTTTTTCTCTTGCTTGGTCTCAACATTGGAACATTTAAGACTAGAACAAGTCAAGATCCCTCTACACTACATTATGATAATTTCAGAAAATGAAAAGAATCTTGCAGAGATTGAAGCAGTATTTGAAAATAAAAACACTTTTGCAGAAGGTAAGCATGTTTTCTTTTTTAAATCATTTTGGCTTAAATTACTGAGAAAAAATTTGTCCTTACCTTCAGTTCATTTTTGATGTTACAAGAAGTTTTGTTAGTCTCTTGCTCAATTGCACTCGACACAAATATCCAAGAGCGTTGCAGTCTGAGGAGTTAGGTGGCCAGATTTAAGAAGTGATGTGGTTATGGAAATTCTATGACAGCCATGACTAGGTTCTCCTGCTTGTGAAGCATGGTGCAGAGTCCTTTAGCCAGATATAGAGTCTTCCAGCACTCACCCTCTTGACTCAGAGCAGCACTACCTTCACAAAACATTTTATAACAGTTACCAAATAGCAAACGCAGTTCATAAGTTTGTAATGTGGTTCTATGACATCACACCGTGTGAGAGCTTGAAATGTTAACAGAACCATATATTTAAATGCAATGTATTGTGTTATGACCAGATTTAAACCTGATTTTATTAAGTGTGGGTTGTTTGGATTTAATGTAGATGGCCTCCAATATCTGAAGGTTTTTTTTTACTGTGTGTATAAGTGAGTATTATTGCATTGTTGACTAAAATCTGTCTTGTATAACCTACATGACTATGTTTTTCTAAGTAATGTTGTTTAATTGAACTCTGATCAGAAAGGTGACAGGAAAGTCTACTATTGTTACCTGTTTGCTATTTGGCAACTGTTATCGTTGCTTAGCAAATTTTATGTCAACACAAGATAAAATCGTCTTTGATGGTAGATGTTTTTATGTTAATGTCCCTGTAACCTCTTTGAAGATGGCTCATGTGAGCTGAAAGCTTTAACCAACTTAATAAAAAATTATCCAAATGTTGGAAAATTTTTGTCTTTATTTTCAGCTGAAATTAAAGCCAAAATACGATGTTTAGAACGGCTCATGATTAAACATAATAGACATTCATTGTCTCTTATATTTAACAGTATATGTTTAGAAAATATATATATACATCTGCAGACAGATCTGTTTTACTGTATCACAGCTCATCAGTACTGTTAAACTCCGATTGCTTTTAACCCAGGATTGAAACCTGACCGAATTGGCGTCAGTCGGCAATTCTACCTCTGGGCTATGGGGGCTCAGTAGAAGAAGGTAAACTTTTTAGCGCATATATTATCATTATACATGCCCAATAGTCAAAGTGCTCTAATTCATTACTGAATGAGCGATGCGTACATGCCAGAGTAGTTACTGTTATTCAAAGTCTACCATTCTTCCAGAGTGCTCAATCAGGGTGTGAGAGCGTAAATAGTCATCCGCAGACAGATCTGTTTCGCTGTATCACAGCTCATCAGTACAGTTATTTATATATATATATATATATATATATATATATAGTTTACTGCAACACAAGATCCATTGTGTTTCAATATATGGGGATATATTATCTACATTTCAGATATGAAACTGACCTCATATGACTTTTGAGAAAAATAATGCTTGAAGTTGATGTGTTTTTTTAAAAAATAGAAAATAGAACCTTGCTTACTTTGATTTTCTTGACGTTCAACTGGTAAAAAATGCCAGAAAAAAATGCTTTCCCCTATAAAGGTGGATGCAGGTTGGATTTTGATGAATGATGAAATGATGAATGATAAAAATGATGTGTGAAGTTAAAACATTTTCTTAAAAAATGGAAAATAGAACCTTGCTTGACTTTCTTGGTTTCAGTCTGGTAAAAAAAGGCCAGAACAAACCTTCCATTCCCCTATAAAGGTGTAGAGGCTCATAACTTGTTCCCTGTTTAGGATGTGGTTTCCAGCTTTCTCTTTTCTAATCTTTTCACTCTTACATAGCCCCCTGCACATTAGTGGCATTACCACTTTGCTTGGGGTGATATGATTAAAAAAAAAAACAAAAAAAAAACGTAATATGTGATATTAATTTGTTTTTCAAAAAATGGAAAATAGGACCTTGCTTGAATTTCTTGGTTTCAGTCTGGTAAAAAAAGGCCAGAACAAACCTTCCATTCCCATATAAAGATTGATGCTGGCTAGATTTTGATGAATGATAAAATAATGAATGATACAAGTATTGCCCAGTTCACACTCCACCCACATCTATTGAACAGGTGTAGAGGCTCATCCATTGTTCCCTGTTTAGGATATGGTTTCCGGCTTTCTCTTTTCCAATCTTTTCACTTTTCTTTTTTTTTTCAATTGGAGTAGATAGACTAAACTATCGTCCGGTTCACACTCCACCCACGTCTATTGAACAGGTGTAGAGGCTCATCCCTTGTTCCCTGTTTAGGATGTGGTTTCCGGCTTTCTCTTTTCCAAATCTTTTCACTCTTACATAGCCCCCTGCACATCAGTGGCATTACCACTTTGATTGGGGTGATATGATTGAAAAAAAAAAAAACGTAATGTGTGAAATTAATTTCTTTTTCAGAAAATGAAAAATAGAAGCTTGCTTGACTTTCTTGGTTTCAGTCTGGTAAAAAAAGGCCAGAACAAACCTTCCATTCCACTATAAAGATGGATGTGGTTAGATTTTGATGAATGATAAAATAATGAATGATACAAGTATTGCCCAGTTCACACTCCACCCACATCTATTGAACAGGTGTAGAGGCTCATCCATTGTTCCCTGTTTAGGATATGGTTTCCGGCTTTCTCTTTTCCAATCTTTTCACTTTTCTTTTTTTTTTCAATTGGAGTAGATAGACTAAACTATCGTCCGGTTCACACTCCACCCACGTCTATTGAACAGGTGTAGAGGCTCATCCCTTGTTCCCTGTTTAGGATGTGGTTTCCGGCTTTCTCTTTTCCAAATCTTTTCACTCTTACATAGCCCCCTGCACATCAGTGGCATTACCACTTTGATTGGGGTGATATGATTGAAAAAAAAAAAAACGTAATGTGTGAAATTAATTTCTTTTTCAGAAAATGAAAAATAGAAGCTTGCTTGACTTTCTTGGTTTCAGTCTGGTAAAAAAAGGCCAGAACAAACCTTCCATTCCACTATAAAGATGGATGTGGTTAGATTTTGATGAATGATAAAATAATGAATGATACAAGTAATGTGTGAAATTAATTTGTTTTTCAAAAAATGGAAAGTAAAACCTGGCTTAATTTGACATCTTTCATTTCCAACTGGCAAAAGAAATGCCAGAAGAAACGTTGCTTTACCCTATAAAGTGGGATGCAGATTTTGGTGAATGATAAAATGATGAATGACAAAATTCATGTGTGAAGTTGACGTCTTCTTCTAAAAGATAAAAAAAAAACAGAACTTTGCATACATTGATTTTATGGTATTCAACTGGTAAAAAATGCAAGAACAAATGTTCCTTCTAATAAATATTCTGTAATTTATGATACAACAGACTTTTATTAAAACTTCAGCAATTTATAATTAAAACTACACCTATCATATCCCACCAATAAAATGGTTCAAAAGGATTTGGCAATTTATAAAAAATACACATATCATGTCCCAACAAATAAATGTTTCACCAGGCTTCGATAATTTATAATAAAAATCAGCTACCATATTCCACCAAATAAATGTTTCATCAGGCTTCGAAAATTTATAATAAAATACACGTATCATATCCCACAAAATAAATGTTTCGCCAGGCTTCATCAATTTATAATAAAATACAGCTCTCATGTCCCACTAAATAAATATTTTACCAGGCTTCGATAATTTATAATAAAATACACTTTTCCTATCCCACCAAATAAAGGTTTCACCAGACTTCGATAATTTATCATAAAATACACCTATCATATCCCACCAAATAAATGTTTCACCAGGATTTGGCAATTTATAATAAAATACACCTATCATTTGCCACTAAATATATGTTTCACCAGGCTTCGGCAATTCATGATAAAATACAGGTATCATATCCCAACAAATAAATGTTTCACCAGGCTTCGGTAATTTATAATAAAATACACTTTTCGTATCCCACCAAATAAATGTTTCACCAGGCTTCGGTACTTTATAAAAAAATACACTTTTCGTATCCCACCAAATAAATGATTCACCAGGCTTCGGCAATTTATAATAAAATACACCTATCATATCCCACCAAATAAATGTTTCACCAAGCTTCGGTAATTTATAATAAAATACACCTATCATATCCCATGAAATAAATGTTTCACCAGGCTTCCGTAATTTATAATAAAATAAACTTTTCCTATCCTAGCAAATAAATGTTTCACCAGGGTTCGGTACTTTATAAAAAAATACACTTTTCGTATCCCACCAAATAAATGATTCACCAGGCTTCGGCAATTTATAATAAAATACACCTATCATATCCCACCAAATAAATGTTTCACCAAGCTTCGGTAATTTATAATAAAATACACCTATCATATCCCATGAAATAAATGTTTCACCAGGCTTCCGTAATTTATAATAAAATAAACTTTTCCTATCCTAGCAAATAAATGTTTCACCAGGCTTCGGCACTTTATAATAAAATACACCTATCATATCCCACCAAATAAATGTTTCACCAGGCTTTGGTAATTTGTAATAAAATACACTTTTCCTGTCCCACCAAATAAATGTTTCACCAGGCTTCGGTAATTTATAATAAAATACACCTATCACATCCCACTAAATAAATGTTTCGCCAAGCTTCGTCAATTTATAATAAAATACACCTATCACATCCCACTAAATAAATGTTTTACCAGGCTTTGATAATTTATAATAAAATACACTTTTCCTATCCCACCAAATAAAGGTTTCACCAGTCTTCAGTAATTTATCATAAAATACACCTATCATATCCCACCAAATAAATGTTTCACCAGGCTTCGGCAATTTATAGTAAAATACACCTATCATATCCCACCAAATAAATGTTTCACCAGGATTTGGCAATTTATAATAGTATACACCTATCATATCCCACCAAATAAATGTTTCACCAGGCTTCGATAATTTATAATAAAATACACTTTTCCTATCCCACCAAATAAATGTTTCTCCAGGCCTCGGTAATTTATAATAAAATACACTTTTCGTATTCCACCAAATAAAGATTCACCAGGCTTCGGCAATTTATAATAAAATGCACCTATCATATCCCACCAAATAAATGTTTCAGCAGGCTTCGTCAATTTATAATAAAATACACTTTTCCTATCCCACCAAATAAATGTTTTACTAGACTTCGATAATTTATAATGAAATACACTTTTCCTATCCCACCAAATAAATTTTTCTCCAGGCCTCGGTAATTTATAATAAAATACACTTTTTGTATTCCACCAAATAAATGATTCACCAGGCTTCGTCAATTTATAATAAAATACAGCTCTCATTACCCACTAAATAAATGTTTTACTAGACTTCGATAATTTATAATAAAATACACTTTTCCTATCCCACCAAATAAATGTTTCACCAGACTTCAGTAATTTATCATAAAATACACCTATCACATCCCACTAAATAAATGTTTCACCAAGTTTCTTCAATTTATAATAAAATACAGCTATCATATCCCACCAAATAAATGTTTCACCAGGCTTCGGCAAATTATAATAAAATACACCTATCATATCCCACCAAATATATGTTTCACCAGGCTTCGCAAATTTATAACAAAATGCACATATCATATCCCACTAAATAAATGTTTCACCAGGATTTGGCAATTTATAATAAAATACACCTATCATATCCCACCAAATAAATGTTTCACCAGGCTTCAATAATTTATAATAAAATACACATTTCCTATCCCACCAAATAAAGCTTTCACCAGGCTTTGGTAATTTATAATAAAATACACTTTTCCTATCCCACCAAATACATGCTTCACCAGGCTTTGGTAATTTATAAAAAAATACACATATCATATCCCACCAAATAAATGTTTCACCAGTCTTCGGCAATTTATAATAAAATACAGCTATGATATCCCACTAAATAAATGTTTCACCAGGCTTCAATAATTTATAATAAAATACACTTTTCCTATCCCACCAAATATACGTTTCACCAGGCTTCGGTAATTTATAATATAATACACTTTGCCTATCCCACCAAATATATGTTTCACCAGGCTTCGGTAATTTATAATAAAATACACATATCATAATCCACCAAATAAATGTTTACCAGGCTTCGGCAATGTATGATAAAATACACCTATCATATCCCACTAAATAAATGTTTCACCAGGATTTGGCAATTTATAATAAAATACACCAATCATATCCCGCTAAATAAATGTTTCACCAGGCTTCGATAATTTATAATAAAATACACTTTTCCTATCCCACCAAATAAATGTTTCACCAGGCTTCGGTAATTTATAATAAAATACACTTTTCCTATCCCACCAAATAAATGTTTACCAGGCTTCAGCAATGTATGATAAAATACACCTATCGTATCGCACTAAATAAATGTTTCACCAGGCTTCAATATTTTATAATAAAATACACTTTTCCTATCCCACCAAATAAATGTTTCACCAGGCTTCGGTAATTTATAATAAAATACACATATCATATCCCACCAAATAAATGTTTACCAAGCTTCGGCAATGTATGATAAAATACACCTATCATATCCCACTAAATAAATGTTTCACCAGGATTTGGCAATTTATAATAAAATACACCTATCATATCCCACTAAATAAATGTTTCACCAGGCTTCAATGATTTATAATAAAATACACTTTTCCTATCCCACCAAATAAATGTTTCTCCAGGCCTCGGTAATTTATAATAAAATACACTTTTCGTATTCCACCAAATAAATGATTAACCAGGCTTCGGCAATGTATGATAAAATACACCTATCATATCGCACTAAATAAATGTTTCACCAGGCTTCAATAATTTATAATATAATACACTTTTCCTATCCCACCAAATAAATGTTTCACCAGGCTTCGGTAATTTATAATAGAATACACCAATCACATCCCACTAAATAAATGTTTCACCAGGCTTCGGTAATTAATAATAAAATACAGCTATCATGTCCCACTAAATAAATGTTTTACCAGGCTTCGATCATTTATAATAAAATACACTTTTCCTATCCCACCAAATAAAGCTTTCGCGAGGCTTTGGTAATTTATAATAAGATACACTTTTCCTATCCCACCAAATAAAAGTTTCACCAGGTTTTGGTAATTTATAATAAAAAACACATATCATATCCTAGCAAATAAATGTTTCACCAGTCTTCAGCAATTTATAATAAAATACAGCTATGATATCCCACTAAATAAATGTTTCACCAGGCTTCGATAATTTATAATAAAATACACTTTTCCTATCCCACCAAATATATGTTTCACCAGACTTCGGTAATTTATAATATAATACACTTTTCCTATCCCACCAAATATATGTTTCACCAAACTTCGGTAATTTATAATAAAATACACATATCATATCCCACCAAATAAACGTTTACCAGGCTTCGGCAATGTATGATAAAATACACCTATCATATCCCACTAAATAAATGTTTCACCAGGCTTCGATAATTTATAATAAAATACACTTTTCCTATCCCACCAAATATATGTTTCACCAGTCTTCGGTAATTTATAATATAATACACTTTTCCTATCCCACCAAATATATGTTTCACCAGGCTTCGGTAATTTGTAATATAATACACTTTTCCTATCCCACTAAATAAATGTTTCACCAGGCTTCGGCAATGTATGATAAAATACACCTATCATATCCCACTAAATAAATGTTTCACCAGGATTTAGCAATTTATAATAAAATACACCTATCATATCCCACTAAATAAATGTTTCACCAGGCTTCAATAATTTATAATAAAATACACTTTTCCTATCCCACCAAATAAGTGTTTCTCCAGGCCTCGGTAATTTATAATAAAATACACTTTTTGTATTCCTCCAAATAAATGATTCACCAGGCTTCGTCAATTTATAATAAAATACAGCTCTCATTACCCACTAAATAAATGTTTTACTAGACTTCGATAATTTATAATAAAATACATCTATCATATCCCACCAAATAAATGTTTCACCAGGCTACGGCAATTTATAATAAAATACACGTATCATATCCCACCAAATATATGTTTCCCCAGGCTTCGCTAATTTATAATAAAATGCACATATCATATCCCACCAAATAAATGTTTCACCAGGCTTCGGTAATTTATAATAAAATACACTTTTCCTATCCCACCAAATAAATGTTTCTCAAGGCCTCGGTAATTTATAATAAAATACACTTTTCGTTTTCCACCAAATAAATGTTTCACCAGGATTCGGCAATGTATGATAAAATACACCTATCATATCACACTAAATAAATGTTTCACCAGGCTTCAATAATTTATAATATAATACACTTTTCCTATCCCACCAAATAAATGTTTCACCAGGCTTTGGTAATTTATAATAAAATACAGCTATCATATCCCACCAAATAAATGTTTCACCAGGCTTCGGCAATTTATGATAAAATACACCTATCATATCCCACCAAATAAATGTTTCACCAGGCTTCGGTAATTTATAATAAAATACACCTATCACATCCCACTAAATAAATGTTTCACCAGGCTTCGGTAATTAGTAATAAAATACAGCTATCATGTCCCACTAAATAAATGTTTTACCAGGCTTCGATCATTTATAATAAAATACACTTTTCCTATCCCACCAAATAAAGCTTTCGCGAGGCTTTGGTAATTTATAATAAAATACACTTTTCCTATCCCACCAAATAAATGTTTCACCAGGCTTTGCTAATTTATAATAAAATACACATTTCATATCCTACCAAATAAATGTTTCACCAGTCTTCAGCAATTTATAATAAAATACAGCTATGATATCCCACTAAATAAATGTTTCACCAGGCTTTGATAATTAATAATAAAATACACTTTTCCTATCCCACTAAATATATGTTTCACCAGGCTTCGGTAATTTATAATAAAATACACCTATCATATCCCACTAAATAAATGTTTCACCAGGCTTCAATAATTTATAATAAAATACACTTTTCCTATCCCACCAAATAAGTGTTTCTCCAGGCCTCGGTAATTTATAATAAAATACACTTTTTGTATTCCTCCAAATAAATGATTCACCAGGCTTCGTCAATTTATAATAAAATACAGCTCTCATTACCCACTAAATAAATGTTTTACTAGACTTCGATAATTTATAATAAAATACATCTATCATATCCCACCAAATAAATGTTTCACCAGGCTACGGCAATTTATAATAAAATACACGTATCATATCCCACCAAATATATGTTTCCCCAGGCTTCGCTAATTTATAATAAAATGCACATATCATATCCCACCAAATAAATGTTTCACCAGGCTTCGGTAATTTATAATAAAATACACTTTTCCTATCCCACCAAGTAAATGTTTACCAGGCTGCAGCAATGTATGATAAAATACACCTATCATATCGCACTAAATAAATTTTTCACCAGGCTTCAATATTTTATAATAAAATACACTTTTCCTATCCCACCAAATAAATGTTTCACCAGGCTTTGGCAATGTATGATAAAATACACCTATCATATCCCACTAAATAAATGTTTCACCAGAATTTGGCAATTTATAATTAAATACACCTATCATATCCCACTAAATAAATGTTTCACCAGGCTTCAATAATTTATAATAAAATACACTTTTCCTATCCCACCAAATAAATGTTTCTCCAGGCCTCGGTAATTTATAATAAAATACACTTTTCGTATTCCACCAAATAAATGATTCACCAGGCTTCGGCAATGTATGATAAAATACACCTATCATATCGCACTAAATAAATGTTTCACCAGGCTTCAATAATTTATAATATAATACACTTTTCCTATCCCACCAAATAAATGTTTCACCAGGCTTCGGCAATTTATGATAAAATACACCTATCATATCCCACCAAATAAATGTTTCACCAGGCTTCGGTAATTTATAATAAAATACACCTATCACATCCCACCAAATAAATGTTTCACCAGGCTTCGGTAATTAGTAATAAAATACAGCTATCATGTCCCACTAAATAAATGTTTTACCAGGCTTCGATCATTTATAATAAAATACACTTTTCCTATCCCACCAAATAAAGCTTTCGCGAGGCTTTGGTAATTTACAATAAAATACACTTTTCCTATCACACCAAAAAATGTTTCACCAGGCTTTGCTAATTTATAATAAAATACACATTTCATATCCTACCAAATAAATGTTTCACCAGTCTTCAGCAATTTATAATAAAATACAGCTATGATATCCCACTAAATAAATGTTTCACCAGGCTTTGATAATTAATAATAAAATAGACTTTTCCTATCCCACCAAATATATGTTTCACCAGGCTTCGGTAATTTATAATATAATACACTTTTCCTATCCCACCAAATATATGTTTCACCAGGCTTCGGTAATTTATAATATAATACACTTTTCCTATCCCACCAAATATATGTCTCACCAGGCTTCGGTAATTTATAATAAAATACACATATCATATCCCACCAAATAAATGTTTACCAGGCTTCGACAATGTATGATAAAATACACCTATCATATCCCACTAAATAAATGTTTCACCAGGCTTCGATAATTTATAATAAAATACACTTATCATATCCCACCAAATATATGTTTCACCAGGCTTCGGTAATTTGTAATATAATACACTTTTCCTATCCCACTAAATAAATGTTTCACCAGGCTTCGGTAATTTATAATAAAATACACATATCATATCCCACCAAATAAATGTTTACCAGGCTTCGGCAATGTATGATAAAATACACCTATCATATCCCACTAAATAAATGTTTCACCAGAATTTGGCAATTTATAATTAAATACACCTATCATATCCCACTAAATAAATGTTTCACCAGGCTTCAATAATTTATAATAAAATACACTTTTCCTATCCCACCAAATAAATGTTTCTCCAGGCCTCGGTAATTTATAATAAAATACACTTTTCGTATTCCACCAAATAAATGATTCACCAGGCTTCGGCAATGTATGATAAAATACACCTATCATATCGCACTAAATAAATGTTTCACCAGGCTTCAATAATTTATAATATAATACACTTTTCCTATCCCACCAAATAAATGTTTCACCAGGCTTCGGCAATTTATGATAAAATACACCTATCATATCCCACCAAATAAATGTTTCACCAGGCTTCGGTAATTTATAATAAAATACACCTATCACATCCCACCAAATAAATGTTTCACCAGGCTTCGGTAATTAGTAATAAAATACAGCTATCATGTCCCACTAAATAAATGTTTTACCAGGCTTCTATCATTTATAATAAAATACACTTTTCCTATCCCACCAAATAAAGCTTTTGCGAGGCTTTGGTAATTTACAATAAAATACACTTTTCCTATCACACCAAAAAATGTTTCACCAGGCTTTGCTAATTTATAATAAAATACACATTTCATATCCTACCAAATAAATGTTTCACCAGTCTTCAGCAATTTATAATAAAATACAGCTATGATATCCCACTAAATAAATGTTTCACCAGGCTTTGATAATTAATAATAAAATAGACTTTTCCTATCCCACCAAATATATGTTTCACCAGGCTTCGGTAATTTATAATATAATACACTTTTCCTATCCCACCAAATATATGTTTCACCAGGCTTCGGTAATTTATAATATAATACACTTTTCCTATCCCACCAAATATATGTCTCACCAGGCTTCGGTAATTTATAATAAAATACACATATCATATCCCACCAAATAAATGTTTACCAGGCTTCGACAATGTATGATAAAATACACCTATCATATCCCACTAAATAAATGTTTCACCAGGCTTCGATAATTTATAATAAAATACACTTATCATATCCCACCAAATATATGTTTCACCAGGCTTCGGTAATTTGTAATATAATACACTTTTCCTATCCCACTAAATAAATGTTTCACCAGGCTTCGGTAATTTATAATAAAATACACATATCATATCCCACCAAATAAATGTTTACCAGGCTTCGGCAATGTATGATAAAATACACCTATCATATCCCACTAAATAAATGTTTCACCAGAATTTGGCAATTTATAATTAAATACACCTATCATATCCCACTAAATAAATGTTTCACCAGGCTTCAATAATTTATAATAAAATACACTTTTCCTATCCCACCAAATAAATGTTTCTCCAGGCCTCGGTAATTTATAATAAAATACACTTTTCGTATTCCACCAAATAAATGATTCACCAGGCTTCGGCAATGTATGATAAAATACACCTATCATATCGCACTAAATAAATGTTTCACCAGGCTTCAATAATTTATAATATAATACACTTTTCCTATCCCACCAAATAAATGTTTCACCAGGCTTCGGCAATTTATGATAAAATACACATATCATATCCCACCAAATAAATGTTTCACCAGGCTTCGGTAATTTATAATAAAATACACCTATCACATCCCACCAAATAAATGTTTCACCAGGCTTCGGTAATTAGTAATAAAATACAGCTATCATGTCCCACTAAATAAATGTTTTACCAGGCTTCTATCATTTATAATAAAATACACTTTTCCTATCCCACCAAATAAAGCTTTCGCGAGGCTTTGGTAATTTACAATAAAATACACTTTTCCTATCACACCAAAAAATGTTTCACCAGGCTTTGCTAATTTATAATAAAATACACATTTCATATCCTACCAAATAAATGTTTCACCAGTCTTCAGCAATTTATAATAAAATGCAGCTATGATATCCCACTAAATAAATGTTTCACCAGGCTTTGATAATTAATAATAAAATAGACTTTTCCTATCTCACCAAATATATGTTTCACCAGGCTTCGGTAATTTATAATATAATACACTTTTCCTATCCCACCAAATATATGTTTCACCAGGCTTCGGTAATTTATAATATAATACACTTTTCCTATCCCACCAAATATATGTCTCACCAGGCTTCGGTAATTTATAATAAAATACACATATCATATCCCACCAAATAAATGTTTACCAGGCTTCGACAATGTATGATAAAATACACCTATCATATCCCACTAAATAAATGTTTCACCAGGCTTCGATAATTTATAATAAAATACACTTATCATATCCCACCAAATATATGTTTCACCAGGCTTCGGTAATTTGTAATATAATACACTTTTCCTATCCCACTAAATAAATGTTTCACCAGGCTTCGGTAATTTATAATAAAATACACATATCATATCCCACCAAATAAATGTTCCACCAGGCTTCGGCAATGTATGATAAAATACACCTATCACATCCCACTAAATAAATGTTTCACCAGGCTTCGGTAATTAATAATAAAATACAGCTATCATGTCCCACTAAATAAATGTTTACCAGGCTTCGATCATTTATAATAAAATACACTTTTCCTATCCCAACAAATAAATCTTTCGCGAGGCTTTGGTAATTTATAATAAAATACACTTTTCCTATCCCACCAAATAAATGTTTCACCAGGCTTCGGTAATTTATAATAAAATACACATATCATATCCTACCAAATAAATGTTTCACCAGTCTTCGGCAATTTATAATAAAATACAGCTATGATATCCCACTAAATAAATGTTTCACCAGGCTTTGATAATTAATAATAAAATACACTTTTCCTAACCCACCGAATATATGTTTCACCAGGCTTCGGTAATTTATAATATAATACACTTTTCCTATCCCACCAAATATATGTTTCACCAGGCTTCGGTAATTTATAATAAAATACACATATCATATCCCACCAAATAAATGTTTACCAGGCTTCGGCAATGTATGATAAAATACACCTATCATATCCCACTAAATAAATATTTCACCAGGCTTCGATAATTTATAATAAAATACACTTTTCCTATCCCACCAAATATATGTTTCACCAGGCTTCGGTAATTTGTAATATAATACACTTTTCCTATCCCACTAAATAAATGTTTCACCAGGCTTCGGTAATTTGTAATATAATACATTTTCCTATCCAACTAAATAAATGTTTCACCAGGCTTCGGTAATTTATAATAAAATACACATATCATATCCCACCAAATAAATGTTTCACCAGGCTTCGGCAATGTATGATAAAATACACCTATCATATCCCACTAAATAAATGTTTCACCAGGATTTCGCAATTTATAATAAAATACACCTATCATATCGCACTAAATAAATGTTTCACCAGGCTTCAATAATTTATAATAAAATACACTTTTCCTATCCCACCAAATAAGTGTTTCTCCAGGCCTCGGTAATTTATAATAAAATACACTTTTTGTATTCCACCAAATAAATGATTCACCAGGCTTCGTCAATTTATAATAAAATACAGCTCTCATTACCCACTAAATAAATGTTTTACTAGACTTTGATAATTTATAATAAAATACACTTTTCCTATCCCACCAAATAAAGGTTTCACCAGACTTCAGTAATTTTTCATAAAACACACATATCACATCCCACTAAATAAATGTTTCACCAGGTTTCTTCAATTTATAATAAAATACACCTATCATATCCCACCAAATAAATGTTTCACCAGGCTTCGGTAATTTATAATAAAATACACTTTTCATATCCCACCAAATAAATGTTTCACCAGGCTTCGGTAATTTATAATAAATTACACCTATCACATCCCACTAAATAAATGTTTCACCAGTCTTCGGCAATTTATAATAAAATACAGCTATGATATCCCACCAAATAAATGTTTCACCAGGCTTCGGTAATTTATAATAAAATACACATATCCTATCCCACCAAATAAATGTTTACCAGGCTTCGGCAATGTATGATAAAATACACCTATCATATCCCACTAAATAAATGTTTCACCAGGATTTGGCAATTTATAATAAAATACGCCTATCATATCCCACTAAATGTTTCACCAGGCTTCAATAATTTATAATAAAATACACTTTTCCTATCCCACCAAATAAATGTTTCTCCAGGCCTCGGTAATTTTTAATAAAATACACTTTTCGTATTCCACCAAATAAATTATTCACCAGGCTTTGGTAATTTATAATAAAATACACCTATCATATCTCACCAAATAAATGTTTCAGCAGGCTTCGTCAATTTATAATAAAATACACTTTTCCTATCCCACCAAATATATGTTTAACCAGGCTTCGGTAATTTATAATATAATACACATTTCGTATGCCACCAAATAAATGTTTCACCAGGCTTCGGTAATTTATAATAAAATACAGCTATGATATCCCACTAAATAAATGTTTCACCAGGCTTTGATAATTAATAATAAAATACACTTTTCCTATCCCACCAAATATATGTTTCACCAGGCTTCGGTAATTTATAATATAATACACTTTTCCTATCCCACCAAATATATGTTTCACCAGGCTTCGGTAATTTATAATATAATACACTTTTCCTATCCCACCAAATATATGTTTCACCAGGCTTCGGTAATTTATAATATAATACACTTTTCCTATCCCACCAAATATATGTCTCACCAGGCTTCGGTAATTTATAATAAAATACACATATCATATCCCACCAAATAAATGTTTACCAGGCTTCGACAATGTATGATAAAATACACCTATCATATCCCACTAAATAAATGTTTCACCAGGCTTCGATAATTTATAATAAAATACAATTATCATATCCCACCAAATATATGTTTCACCAGGCTTCGGTAATTTGTAATATAATACACTTTTCCTATCCCACTAAATAAATGTTTCACCAGGCTTCGGTAATTTATAATAAAATACACATATCATATCCCACCAAATAAATGTTCCACCAGGCTTCGGCAATGTATGATAAAATACACCTATCACATCCCACTAAATAAATGTTTCACCAGGCTTCGGTAATTAATAATAAAATACAGCTATCATGTCCCACTAAATAAATGTTTACCAGGCTTCGATCATTTATAATAAAATACACTTTTCCTATCCCAACAAATAAATCTTTCGCGAGGCTTTGGTAATTTATAATAAAATACACTTTTCCTATCCCACCAAATAAATGTTTCACCAGGCTTCGGTAATTTATAATAAAATACACATATCATATCCTACCAAATAAATGTTTCACCAGTCTTCGGCAATTTATAATAAAATACAGCTATGATATCCCACTAAATAAATGTTTCACCAGGCTTTGATAATTAATAATAAAATACACTTTTCCTAACCCACCGAATATATGTTTCACCAGGCTTCGGTAATTTATAATATAATACACTTTTCCTATCCCACCAAATATATGTTTCACCAGGCTTCGGTAATTTATAATAAAATACACATATCATATCCCACCAAATAAATGTTTACCAGGCTTCGGCAATGTATGATAAAATACACCTATCATATCCCACTAAATAAATATTTCACCAGGCTTCGATAATTTATAATAAAATACACTTTTCCTATCCCACCAAATATATGTTTCACCAGGCTTCGGTAATTTGTAATATAATACACTTTTCCTATCCCACTAAATAAATGTTTCACCAGGCTTCGGTAATTTGTAATATAATACATTTTCCTATCCCACTAAATAAATGTTTCACCAGGCTTCGGTAATTTATAATAAAATACACATATCATATCCCACCAAATAAATGTTTCACCAGGCTTCGGCAATGTATGATAAAATACACCTATCATATCCCACTAAATAAATGTTTCACCAGGATTTCGCAATTTATAATAAAATACACCTATCATATCGCACTAAATAAATGTTTCACCAGGCTTCAATAATTTATAATAAAATACACTTTTCCTATCCCACCAAATAAGTGTTTCTCCAGGCCTCGGTAATTTATAATAAAATACACTTTTTGTATTCCACCAAATAAATGATTCACCAGGCTTCGTCAATTTATAATAAAATACAGCTCTCATTACCCACTAAATAAATGTTTTACTAGACTTTGATAATTTATAATAAAATACACTTTTCCTATCCCACCAAATAAAGGTTTCACCAGACTTCAGTAATTTTTCATAAAACACACATATCACATCCCACTAAATAAATGTTTCACCAGGTTTCTTCAATTTATAATAAAATACACCTATCATATCCCACCAAATAAATGTTTCACCAGGCTTCGGTAATTTATAATAAAATACACTTTTCATATCCCACCAAATAAATGTTTCACCAGGCTTCGGTAATTTATAATAAATTACACCTATCACATCCCACTAAATAAATGTTTCACCAGTCTTCGGCAATTTATAATAAAATACAGCTATGATATCCCACCAAATAAATGTTTCACCAGGCTTCGGTAATTTATAATAAAATACACATATCCTATCCCACCAAATAAATGTTTACCAGGCTTCGGCAATGTATGATAAAATACACCTATCATATCCCACTAAATAAATGTTTCACCAGGATTTGGCAATTTATAATAAAATACGCCTATCATATCCCACTAAATGTTTCACCAGGCTTCAATAATTTATAATAAAATACACTTTTCCTATCCCACCAAATAAATGTTTCTCCAGGCCTCGGTAATTTTTAATAAAATACACTTTTCGTATTCCACCAAATAAATTATTCACCAGGCTTTGGTAATTTATAATAAAATACACCTATCATATCTCACCAAATAAATGTTTCAGCAGGCTTCGTCAATTTATAATAAAATACACTTTTCCTATCCCACCAAATATATGTTTGACCAGGCTTCGGTAATTTATAATATAATACACATTTCGTATGCCACCAAATAAATGTTTCACCAGGCTTCGGTAATTTATAATAAAATACAGCTATGATATCCCACTAAATAAATGTTTCACCAGGCTTTGATAATTAATAATAAAATACACTTTTCCTATCCCACCAAATATATGTTTCACCAGGCTTCGGTAATTTATAATATAATACACTTTTCCTATCCCACCAAATATATGTTTCACCAGGCTTCGGTAATTTATAATAAAATACACATATCATATCCCACCAAATAAATGTTTACCAGGCTTCGGCAATGTATGATAAAATACACCTATCATGTCCCACTAAATAAATGTTTCACCAGGCTTCGATAATTTATAATAAAATACACTTTTCCTATCCCACCAAATATATGTTTCACCAGGCTTCGGTAATTTGTAATATAATACACTTTTCCTATCCCACTAAATAAATGTTTCACCAGGCTTCGGTAATTTGTAATATAATACACTTTTCCTATCCCACTAAATAAATGTTTCACCAGGCTTCGGTAATTTGTAATATAATACATTTTCCTATCCCACTAAATAAATGTTTCACCAGGCTTCGGTAATTTATAATAAAATACACATATCATATCCCACCAAATAAATGTTTCACCAGGCTTCGGCAATGTATGATAAAATACACCTATCATATCCCACTAAATAAATGTTTCACCAGGATTTCGCAATTTATAATAAAATACACCTATCATATCCCACCAAATAAATGTTTCACCAAGCTTCGGTAATTTATAATAAAATACACTTTTCATGTCCCACCAAATAAATGTTTCACCAGGCTTCGGTAATTTATAATAAAATACACCTATCACATCCCACTAAATAAATGTTTCACCAGTCTTCGGCAATTTATAATAAAATACAGCTATGATATCCCACCAAATAAATGTTTCAGCAGGCTTCGTCAATTTATAATAAAATACACTTTTCCTATCCCACCAAATATATGTTTGACCAGGCTTCGGTAATTTATAATATAATACACTTTTCGTATGCCACCAAATAAATGTTTCACCAGGCTTCGGTAATTTATAATAAAATACACATATCATAATCCACCAAATAAATGTTTACCAGGCTTCGGCAATGTATGATAAAATACACCTATCATATCCCACTAAATAAATGTTTCACCAGGATTTGGCAATTTATAATAAAATACACCTATCACATCCCACTAAATAAATGTTTCACCAGGCTTCGATAATTTATAATAAAATACACTTTTTGTATCCCACCAAATAAATGTTTCACCAGGATTCGGTAATTTATAATAAAATACACATTTCCTATCCCACCAAATAAATGTTTACCAGGCTTTGTCAATTTATAATAAAATACACTTTTCCTATCCCACCAAATATATGTTTCACCAGGCTTCGGTAATTTATAATATAATACACTTTTCGTATCCCACCAAATAAATGTTTCACCAGGCTTCGGTAATTTATAATAAAATACACATATCATAATCCACCAAATAAATGTTTAACAGGCTTCGGCAATTTATGATAAAATACACCTATCATATCCCACTAAATAAATGTTTCACCAGGATTTGGCAATTTATAATAAAATACACCTCATATCCCACTAAATAAATGTTTCACCAGGCTTCGGTAATTTATAATAAAATACACTTTTCCTATCCCGCCAAATAAATGTTTACCAGGCTTCGGCAATCTATGATAAAATACACCTATCATATCGCACTAAATAAATGTTTCACCATGCTTCAATAATTTATAATAAAATACACTTTTCCTATCCCACCAAGTAAATATTTCACCAGGCTTCGGTAATTTATAATATAATACACTTTTCCTATCCCACCAAATGAATGTTTCACCAGGCTTTGGTAATTTATAATAAAATACACCTATCATATCCCACCAAATAAATGTTTCAGCAGGCTTCATCAATTTATAATAAAATACACTTTTCCTATCCCACCAAATATATGTTTGACCAGGCTTCGGTAATTTATAATATAATACACTTTTCCTATCCCACCAAATATATGTTTCACCAGGCTTCGGTAATTTATAATAAAATACACATATCATATCCCACCAAATAAATGTTTACCAGGCTTCGGCAATGTATGATAAAATACACCTATCATATCCCACTAAATAAATGTTTCACCAGGCTTCGATAATTTATAATAAAATACACTTTTCCTATCCCACCAAATATATGTTTCACCAGGCTTCGGTAATTTGTAATATAATACACTTTTCCTATCCCACTAAATAAATGTTTCACCAGGCTTCAGTAATTTGTAATATAATACACTTTTCCTATCCCACTAAATAAATGTTTCACCAGTCTTCGGTAATTTATAATAAAATATACATATCATATCCCACCAAATAAATGTTTCACCAGGCTTCGGCAATGTATGATAAAATACACCTATCATATCCCACTAAATAAATGTTTCACCAGGATTTCGCAATTTATAATAAAATACACCTATCATATCCCACTAAATAAATGTTTCACCAGGCTTCAATAATTTATAATAAAATAGACTTCTCCTATCCCACCAAATAAGTGTTTCTCCAGGCCTCGGTAATTTATAATAAAATACACTTTTTGTATTCCACCAAATAAATGATTCACCAGGCTTCATCAATTTATAATAAAATACAGCTCTCATTACCCACTAAATAAATGTTTTACTAGACTTTGATAATTTATAATAAAATACACTTTTCCTATCCCACCAAATAAAGGTTTCACCAGACTTCAGTAATTTTTCATAAAACACACTTATCACATCCCACTAAATAAATGTTTCACCAGGTTTCTTCAATTTATAATAAAATACACCTATCATATCCCACCAAATAAATGTTTCACCAGGCTTCGGTAATTTATAATAAAATACACTTTTCATATCCCACCAAATAAATGTTTCACCAGGCTTCGGTAATTTATAATAAAATACACCTATCACATCCCACTAAATAAATGTTTCACCAGTCTTCGGCAATTTATAATAAAATACAGCTATGATATCCCACCAAATAAATGTTTCACCAGGCTTTGGTAATTTATAATAAAATACACATATCATATCCCACCAAATAAATGTTTACCAGGCTTCGGCAATGTATGATAAAATACACCTATCATATCCCACTAAATAAATGTTTCACCAGGATTTGGCAATTTATAATAAAATACACCTATCATATCCCACTAAATGTTTCACCAGGCTTCAATAATTTATAATAAAATACACTTTTCCTATCCCACCAAATAAATGTTTCTCCAGGCCTCGGTAATTTTTAATAAAATACACTTTTCGTATTCCACCAAATAAATGATTCACCAGGCTTCGGCAATTTATAATAAAATACACCTATCATATCCCACCAAATAAATGTTTCAGCAGGCTTCGTCAATTTATAATAAAATACACTTTTCCTATCCCACCAAATATATGTTTGACCAGGCCTCGGTAATTTATAATATAATACACTTTTCGTATGCCACCAAATAAATGTTTCACCAGGCTTCGGTAATTTATAATAAAATACACATATCATAATCCACCAAATAAATGTTTACCAGGCTTCGGCAATGTATGATAAAATACACCTATCATATCCCACTAAATAAATGTTTCACCAGGATTTGGCAATTTATAATAAAATACACCTATCACATCCCACTAAATAAATGTTTCACCAGGCTTCGATAATTTATAATAAAATACACTTTTTGTATCCCACCAAATAAATGTTTCACCAGGATTCGGTAATTTATAATAAAATACACATTTCCTATCCCACCAAATAAATGTTTACCAGGCTTTGTCAATATATAATAAAATACACATTTCCTATCCCACCAAATATATGTTTCACCAGGCTTCGGTAATTTATAATATAATACACTTTTCGTATCCCACCAAATAAATGTTTCACCAGGCTTCGGTAATTTATAATAAAATACACATATCATAATCCACCAAATAAATGTTTACCAGGCTTCGGCAATTTATGATAAAATACACCTATCATATCCCACTAAATAAATGTTTCACCAGGATTTGGCAATTTATAATAAAATACACCTCTCATATCCCACTAAATAAATGTTTCACCAGGCTTCAATAATTTATAATAAAATACACTTTTCCTATCCCACCAAATAAATGTTTCACCAGACTTCGGCAATTTATAATAAAATGCACCTATCATATCCCACTAAATAAATGTTTCACCAGGCTTCGGTAATTTATAATAAAATACACTTTTCCTATCCCGCCAAATAAATGTTTACCAGGCTTCGGCAATCTATGATAAAATACACCTATCATATCGCACTAAATAAATGTTTCACCATGCTTCAATAATTTATAATAAAATACACTTTTCCTATCCCACCAAGTAAATATTTCACCAGGCTTCGGTAATTTATAATATAATACACTTTTCCTATCCCACCAAATGAATGTTTCACCAGGCTTTGGTAATTTATAATAAAATACACCTATCATATCCCACCAAATAAATGTTTCAGCAGGCTTCGTCAATTTATAATAAAATACACTTTTCCTATCCCACCAAATATATGTTTGACCAGGCTTCGGTAATTTATAATATAATACACTTTTCGTATGCCACCAAATAAATGTTTCACCAGGCTTCGGTAATTTATAATAAAATACACATATCATAATCCACCAAATAAATGTTTACCAGGCTTCGGCAATGTATGATAAAATACACCTATCATATCCCACTAAATAAATGTTTCACCAGGATTTGGCAATTTATAATAAAATACACCTATCATATCCCACTAAATAAATGTTTCACCAGGCTTCGATAATTTATAATAAAATACACTTTTCGTATCCCACCAAATAAATGTTTCACCAGGATTCGGTAATTTATAATAAAATACACATTTCCTATCCCACCAAATAAATGTTTACCAGGCTTTGTCAATTTATAATAAAATACACTTTTCCTATCCCACCAAATATATGTTTCACCAGGCTTCGGTAATTTATAATAAAATACACATATCATATCCTACCAAATAAATGTTTCACCAGTCTTCGGCAATTTATAATAAAATACAGCTATGATATCCCACTAAATAAATGTTTCACCAGGCTTTGATGATTAATAATAAAATGCACTTTTCCTATCCCACCAAATATATGTTTCACCAGGCTTCGGTAATTTATAATAAAATACACTTTTCCTATCCCACCAAATATATGTTTCACCAGGCTTCGGTAATTTATAATAAAATACACATATCATATCCCACCAAATAAATGTTTACCAGGCTTCGGCAATGTATGATAAAATACACCTATCATATCCCACTAAATAAATGTTTCACCAGAATTTGGCAATTTATAATTAAATACACCTATCATATCCCACTAAATAAATGTTTCACCAGGCTTCAATAATTTATAATAAAATACACTTTTCCTATCCCACCAAATAAATGTTTATAATAAAATACAGCTATGATATCCCACTAAATAAATGTTTCACCAGGCTTTGATGATTAATAATAAAATACACTTTTCCTATCCCACCAAATATATGTTTCACCAGGCTTCGGTAATTTATAATAAAATACACTTTTCGTATTCCACCAAATAAATGATTCACCAGGCTTCGGTAATTTATAATAAAATACACCTATCATATCGCACTAAATAAATGTTTCACCAGGCTTCAATAATTTATAATATAATACACTTTTCCTATCCCACCAAATAAATGTTTCACCAGGCTTCGGCAATTTATGATAAAATACACCTATCATATCCCACCAAATAAATGTTTCACCAGGCTTCGGTAATTTATAATAAAATACACCTATCACATCCCACCAAATAAATGTTTCACCAGGCTTCGGTAATTAGTAATAAAATACAGCTATCATGTCCCACTAAATAAATGTTTTACCAGGCTTCGATCATTTATAATAAAATACACTTTTCCTATCCCACCAAATAAAGCTTTCGCGAGGCTTTGGTAATTTACAATAAAATACACTTTTCCTATCCCACCAAAAAATGTTTCACCAGGCTTTGCTAATTTATAATAAAATACACATTTCATATCCTACCAAATAAATGTTTCACCAGTCTTCAGCAATTTATAATAAAATACAGCTATGATATCCCACTAAATAAATGTTTCACCAGGCTTTGATAATTAATAATAAAATAGACTTTTCCTATCCCACCAAATATATGTTTCACCAGGCTTCGGTAATTTATAATATAATACACTTTTCCTATCCCACCAAATATATGTTTCACCAGGCTTCGGTAATTTATAATATAATACACTTTTCCTATCCCACCAAATATATGTCTCACCAGGCTTCGGTAATTTATAATAAAATACACATATCATATCCCACCAAATAAATGTTTACCAGGCTTCGACAATGTATGATAAAATACACCTATCATATCCCACTAAATAAATGTTTCACCAGGCTTCGATAATTTATAATAAAATACACTTATCATATCCCACCAAATATATGTTTCACCAGGCTTCGGTAATTTGTAATATAATACACTTTTCCTATCCCACTAAATAAATGTTTCACCAGGCTTCGGTAATTTATAATAAAATACACATATCATATCCCACCAAATAAATGTTCCACCAGGCTTCGGCAATGTATGATAAAATACACCTATCACATTCCACTAAATAAATGTTTCACCAGGCTTCGGTAATTAATAATAAAATACAGCTATCATGTCTCACTAAATAAATGTTTACCAGGCTTCAATCATTTATAATAAAATACACTTTTCCTATCCCACCAAATAAATCTTTCGCGAGGCTTTGGTAATTTATAATAAAATACACATTTTCCTATCCCACCAAATAAATGTTTCACCAGGCTTCGGTAATTTATAATAAAATAAACATATCATATCCTACCAAATAAATGTTTCACCAGTCTTCGGCAATTTATAATAAAATACATCTATGATATCCCACTAAATAAATGTTTCACCAGGCTTTGATAATTAATAATAAAATACACTTTTCCTAACCCACCAAATATATGTTTCACCAAGCTTCGGTAATTTATAATATAATACACTTTTCCTATCCCACCAAATATATGTTTCACCAGGCTTCGATAATTTATAATAAAATACACCGATCATATCCCACCAAATATATGTTTCACCAGGCTTCGGAAATTTGTAATATAATACACTTTTCCTATCCCACTAAATAAATGTTTCACCAGGCTTCGGTAATTTATAATAAAATACATATATCATATCCCACCAAATAAATGTTCCACCAGGTTTCGGCAATGTATGATAAAATACACCTATCACATCCCACTAAATAAATGTTTCACCAGGCTTCGGTAATTAATAATAAAATACAGCTATCATGTCCCACTAAATAAATGTTTACCAGGCTTCGATCATTTATAATAAAATACACTTTTCCTATCCCACCAAATAAATCTTTCGCGAGGCTTTGGTAATTTATAATAAAATACACTTTTCCTATCCCACCAAATAAATGTTTCACCAGGCTTCGGTAATTTATAATAAAATACACATATCATATCCTACCAAATAAATGTTTCACCAGTCTTCGGCAATTTATAATAAAATACAGCTATGATATCCCACTAAATAAATGTTTCACCAGGCTTTGATAATTAATAATAAAATACACTTTTCCTAACCCACCAAATATATGTTTCACCAGGCTTCGGTAATTTATAATATAATACACTTTTCCTATCCCACCAAATATATGTTTCACCAGGCTTCGGTAATTTATAATAAAATACACATATCATATCCCACCAAATAAATTTTTACCAGGCTTCGGCAATATATGATAAAATGCACCTATCATATCCCACTAAATAAATATTTCACCAGGCTTCGATAATTTATAATAAAATACACTTTTCCTATCCCACCAAATATATGTTTCTCCAGGCTTCGGTAATTTGTAATATAATACACTTTTCCTATCCCACTAAATAAATGTTTCACCAGGCTTCGGTAATTTGTAATATAATACATTTTCCTATCCCACTAAATAAATGTTTCACCAGGCTTCGGTAATTTATAATAAAATACACATATCATATCCCACCAAATAAATGTTTCACCAGGCTTCGGCAATGTATGATAAAATACACCTATCATATCCCACTAAATAAATGTTTCACCAGGATTTCGCAATTTATAATAAAATACACCTATCATATCCCACTAAATAAATGTTTCACCAGGCTTCAATAATTTATAATAAAATACACTTTTCCTATCCCACCAAATAAGTGTTTCTCCAGGCCTCGGTAATTTATAATAAAATACACTTTTTGTATTCCACCAAATAAATGATTCACCAGGCTTCGTCAATTTATAATAAAATACAGCTCTCATTACCCACTAAATAAATGTTTTACTAGACTTTGATAATTTATAATAAAATACACTTTTCCTATCCCACCAAATAAAGGTTTCACCAGACTTCAGTAATTTTTCATAAAACACACCTATCACATCCCACTAAATAAATGTTTCACCAGGTTTCTTCAATTTATAATAAAATACACCTATCATATCCCACCAAATAAATGTTTCACCAGGCTTCGGTAATTTATAATAAAATACACTTTTCCTATCCCGCCAAATAAATGTTTACCAGGCTTCGGCAATCTATGATAAAATACACCTATCATATCGCACTAAATAAATGTTTCACCATGCTTCAATAATTTATAATAAAATACACTTTTCCTATCACACCAAGTAAATATTTCACCAGGCTTCGGTAATTTATAATATAATACACTTTTCCTATCCCACCAAATGAATGTTTCACCAGGCTTTCGTAATTTATAATAAAATACACCTATCATATCCCACCCAATAAATGTTTCAGCAGGCTTCGTCAATTTATAATAAAATACACTTTTCCTATCCCACCAAATATATGTTTGACCAGGCTTCGGTAATTTATAATATAATACACTTTTCGTATGCCACCAAATAAATGTTTCACCAGGCTTCTGTAATTTATAATAAAATACACATATCATAATCCACCAAATAAATGTTTACCAGGCTTCGGCAATGTATGATAAAATACACCTATCATATCCCACTAAATAAATGTTTCACCAGGATTTGGCAATTTATAATAAAATACACCTATCACATCCCACTAAATAAATGTTTCACCAGGCTTCGATAATTTATAATAAAATACACTTTTCGTATCCCACCAAATAAATGTTTCACCAGGATTCGGTAATTTATAATAAAATACACATTTCCTATCCCACCAAATAAATGTTTACCAGGCTTTGTCAATTTATAATAAAATACACTTTTCCTATCCCACCAAATATATGTTTCACCAGGCTTCGGTAATTTATAATAAAATACACATATCATATCCTACCAAATAAATGTTTCACCAGTCTTCGGCAATTTATAATAAAATACAGCTATGATATCCCACTAAATAAATGTTTCACCAGGCTTTGATGATTAATAATAAAATACACTTTTCCTATCCCACCAAATATATGTTTCACCAGGCTTCGGTAATTTATAATAAAATACACTTTTCCTATCCCACCAAATATATGTTTCACCAGGCTTCGGTAATTTATAATAAAATACACATATCATATCCCACCAAATAAATGTTTACCAGGCTTCGGCAATGTATGATAAAATACACCTATCATATCCCACTAAATAAATGTTTCACCAGGATTTGGCAATTTATAATAAAATACACCTATCATATCCCACTAGATGTTTCACCAGGCTTCAATAATTTATAATAAAATACACTTTTCCTATCCCACCAAATAAATGTTTCTCCAGGCCTCGGTAATTTTTAATAAAATACACTTTGCGTATTCCACCAAATAAATGATTCACCAGGCTTCGGCAATTTATAATAAAATACACCTATCATATCCCACCAAATAAATGTTTCAGCAGGCTTAGTCAATTTATAAAAAAATACACTTTTCCTATCCCACCAAATATATGTTTGACCAGGCTTCGGTAATTTATAATATAATACACTTTTCGTATGCCACCAAATAAATGTTTCACCAGGCTTCGGTAATTTATAATAAAATACACATATCATAATCCACCAAATAAATGTTTACCAGGCTTCGGCAATGTATGAGAAAATACACCTATCATATCCCACTAAATAAATGTTTCACCAGGATTTGCCAATTTATAATAAAATACACCTATCATATCCCACTAAATAAATGTTTCACCAGGATTCGGTAATTTATAATAAAATACACATTTCCTATCCCACCAAATAAATGTTTACCAGGCTTTGTCAATTCATAATAAAATACACTTTTCCTATCACACCAAATATATGTATCACCAGGCTTCGGTAATTTATAATAAAATACACATATCATATCCTACCAAATAAATGTTTCACCAGTCTTCGGCAATTTATAATAAAATACAGCTATGATATCCCACTAAATAAATGTTTCACCAGGCTTTGATAATTAATAATAAAATACACTTTTCCTATCCCACCAAATATATGTTTCACCAGGCTTCGGTAATTTATAATCTAATACACTTTTCCTATCCCACCAAATATATGTTTCACCAGGCTTCGGTAATTTATAATAAAATACACATATCATATCCCACCAAATAAATGTTTACCAGGCTTCGGCAATGTATGATAAAATACACCTATCATATCCCACTAAATAAATGTTTCACCAGGCTTCGATAATTTATAATAAAATACACTTTTCCTATCCCACCAAATATATGTTTCACCAGGCTTCGGTAATTTGTAATATAATACACTTTTCCTATCCCACTAAATAAATGTTTCCCCTAGGCTTCAGTAATTTGTAATATAATACACTTTTCCTATCCCACTAAATAAATGTTGCACCAGGCTTCGGTAATTTGTAATATAATACACTTTTCCTATCCCACTAAATAAATGTTTCACCAGGTTTCGGTAATTTATAATAAAATATACATATCATATCCCACCAAATAAATGTTTCACCAGGCTTCGGCAATGTATGATAAAATACACCTATCATATCCCACTAAATAAATGTTTCACCAGGATTTCGCAATTTATAATAAAATACACCTATCATATCCCACTAAATAAATGTTTCACCAGGCTTCAATAATTTATAATAAAATACACTTTTCCTATCCCACCAAATAAGTGTTTCTCCAGGCCTCGATAATTTATAATAAAATACACTTTTTGTATTCCACCAAAGAAATGATTCACCAGGCTTCGTCAATTTATAATAAAATACAGCTCTCATTACCCACTAAATAAATGTTTTACTAGACTTTGATAATTTATAATAAAATACACTTTTCCTATCCCACCAAATAAAGGTTTCACCAGACTTCAGTAATTTTTCATAAAACACACCTATCACATCCCACTAAATAAATGTTTCACCAGGTTTCTTCAATTTATAATAACATACACCTATCATATCCCACCAAATAAATGTTTCACCAGGCTTCGGTAATTTTTAATAAAATACACTTTTCATATCCCACCAAATAAATGTTTCACCAGGCTTTGGTAATTTATAATAAAATACACCTATCACATCCCACTAAATAAATGTTTCACCAGTCTTCGGCAATTTATAATAAAATACAGCTATGATATCCCACCAAATAAATGTTTCACCAGGCTTCGGTAATTTATAATAAAATACATATATCATATCCCACCAAATAAATGTTTACCAGGCTTCGGCAATGTATGATAAAATACACCTATCATATCCCACTAAATAAATGTTTCACCAGGATTTGGCAATTTATAATAAAATACACCTATCATATCCCACTAAATGTTTCACCAGGCTTCAATAATTTATAATAAAATACACTTTTCCTATCCCACCAAATAAATGTTTCTCCAGGCCTCGGTAATTTTTAATAAAATACACTTTTCGTATTCCACCAAATAAATGATTCACCAGGCTTCGGCAATTTATAATAAAATACACCTATCATATCCCACCAAATAAATGTTTCAGCAGGCTTCGTCAATTTATAATAAAATACACTTTTCCTATCCCACCAAATATATGTTTGACCAGGCTTCGGTACTTTATAATATAATACACTTTTCGTATGCCACCAAATAAATGTTTTCACCAGGCTTCGGTAATTTATAATAAAATACACATATCATAATCCACCAAATAAATGTTTACCAGGCTTCGGCAATGTATGATAAAATACACCTATCATATCCCACTAAATAAATGTTTCACCAGGCTTCGATAATTTATAATAAAATACACTTTTCGTATCCCACCAAATAAATGTTTCACCAGGATTCGGTAATTTATAATAAAATACACATTTCCTATCCCACCAAATAAATGTTTACCAGGCTTTGTCAATTTATAATAAAATACACTTTTCCTATCCCACCAAATATATGTTTCACCAGGCTTCGGTAATTTATAATATAATACACTTTTCGTATCCCACCAAATAAATGTTTCACCAGGCTTCGGTAATTTATAATAAAATACACATATCATAATCCACCAAATAAATGTTTCACCAGGCTTCGGCAATGTATGATAAAATACACCTATCATATCCCACTAAATAAATGTTTCACCAGGATTTGGCAATTTATAATAAAATACACCTCTCATATCCCACTAAATAAATGTTTCACCAGGCTTCAATAATTTATAATAAAATACACTTTTCCTATCCCACCGAATAAATGTTTCACCAGACTTCGGCAATTTATAATAAAATGCATCTATCATATCCCACTAAATAAATGTTTCACCAGGCTTCGGTAATTTATAATAAAATACACTTTTCCTATCCCACCAAATAAATGTTTACCAGGCTTCGGCAATGTATGATAAAATACACCTATCATATCGCACTAAATAAATGTTTCACCATGCTTCAATAATTTATAATAAAATACACTTTTCCTATCCCACCAAGTAAATATTTCACCAGGCTTCGGTAATTTATAATATAATACACTTTTCCTATCCCACCAAATGAATGTTTCACCAGGCTTTGGTAATTTATAATAAAATACAACTATCATATCCCACCAAATAAATGTTTCACCAGGCTTCGGCAATTTATGATAAAATACACCTATCATATCCCACTAAATAAATGTTTCACCAGGATTTGGCAATTTATAATAAAATACACCTATCATATCCCACTAAATAAATGTTTCACCAGGCTTCGGTAATTTATAATAAAATACACTTTTCCTATCCCACCAAATATATGTTTCACCAGGCTTCGGTAATTTATAATATAATACACTTTTCCTATCCCACCAAATAAATGTTTACCAGGCTTCGGCAATGTATGATAAAATACACCTCTCATATCGCACTAAATAAATGTTTCACCAGGATTCAATAATTTATAATAAAATACACTTTTCCTATCCCACCAAATATATGTTTCACCAGGCTTCGGTAATTTATAATATAATACACTTTTCGTATCCCACCAAATAAATGTTTCACCAGGCTTCGGTAATTTATAATAAAATACACCTATCATATCCCACCAAATAAATGTTTCACCAGGCTTCGGCAATTTATATTAAAATACACCTATCATATCCCACGAAATAAATGTTTCACCAGGATTTGGCAATTTATAATAAAATACACCTATCATATCCCACGAAATAAATGTTTCACCAGGCTTCGGTAATTTATAATAAAATACACTTTTCCTATCCCACCAATAAATGTTTCACCAGGCTTTGCCAATTTATGATAAAATACACCTATCATCTACTACCAGAAAAATGTTTAATCAGCAATTTATAATAACATACACCTATCATCTACCACCAAATAAAAGTTTCACCAGGCTTCAGCAATTTATAATACTAGAAATGTTTCATTTCTAACTAAGTAAAATTTCGGTAAAATTCAGCAATTTATACATCTGTCTTCTTCATGTGCTGTGTCCCTTCAAGACATAGTTGATGATCAACTTCTACTTGACTCTGTCACTTGTCACTCTCAGTATTTTTCCTCTTGGTGTCTCTCCCAAATCCCACTTCACCATCCATTTGCTCAGGCCTGTCAAGTATGTCTTGCACTGCTTTCACCTTTCTTTTTCCTTCTATCTGTCCTGTGAGTATTAAATTCTCCAGACCCTCCTTCCTTATTATGTGTCCCAAAAACCTCAGCTGTCTCTACCTGATTTTCTTCTTCTTTGCATTCTCTCCAACACATCCTTGCTCACGTGCTCCTTATGTAAAATCACATTTCTGCTGCCTCAAGCATCTCCTTCATCTTTAATGAGATTGTCCGACGTTCACTTTCACACTGAAATACAGATATAACAATCCAGCACTGTTTTCTTTGTTTCCAATGAAAGTTTCTTGTTCCTCGGTACTCTGGTTAGTTTCTGAAATGCGTCCTAGGCCATGCCAATGTGTCTTTGGATCTCAATGTCACACTTTCCAGCCTCTGTCAGAACGCTTTATAGGTATTTAAATTTCTTTACTTGTTTTATTTTAGTTTCTCCGACCTGTAGTTGGCATTTTGGGGTCTGCTTTTTGCTAATGACCATATATTCAGTTTTGTTGAAGTTTATGTTCAGTCTTTTCTTTTCACTTTGTTTTGCTACCTTCTGTAGGAGGCCCTTCATTTTCCTTTCCATGTCTGCTATCAGCACTGTGTCATCCACATACAATACACCTTTCATATCCGACCAAAGGAAAGTTTCACTAAGATTCCGCAATTTATAATATAATACAACTTTCATTACCTAACAAATATAAGTTTCATCAAGCTTTAGCAAGTTATAATATAATACACATTTCATTTCCTACCAAATAAATGTTTTGCTTAGATTAATCAACTTATAATACAATACACCATTTATATCCTAACAAATGAAAATTTCAGTAATCTTTAGCAATCTATAATACACTCCCGATCAAAAATTTAAGACCACTTAAAAATCTTTAAAAAGAAATATTTTTTTTACGGATAGATTTTAAACTTCTCCCACTTAAGGTTACCAATACTACAAACTAAAAGGTTATGGAAACAGAAAGTTACATTCCAAACATTTTATTTATAAATTTACATTTTTATAAAATGAGGCGATTTACACATGATCAAAATTATAAGACCAGACACAAAAATTTTACGAAATTGTACAAAACGTGTATGAAAACATTTAACAACCAAATTTAATAATGAAGTCTACCTCCACTGCTTTTGATGACTTCAAAAATTCTGTCAGGCATGCTAGAAATAAGCGTTTCCATTAAGGTGCGGGTGATGTTGCTCCAGCTTCTGAAGATGGCTTCACAAAGTTCATTTTTTGTTGAATATTGTTTGCCATTTCGATAAACATCTCTTGTCATCCATCCCCAAACATTTTCAATTGGGTTCAAGTCTGGTGAGCATGCAGGATGTCCCAAGAGATGGACCCCATTTTCTTGTAGAAAGGTCAAGGTCCGTCTTGCAGCATGGATTGCAGCGTTATCCTGTTGGAATAACCATCCATCCCCACACAAATGATGGCCCTCCATCATCAAAGATGCTTTTTGTAGCATGTTAACACAACCAGCCGCTCTCTGACGACCCTGCATCCCCTGGAGCTCCATCGTCCCTCTGTAAGAAAAGGCACCCCATACCATTAGGGACCCTCCACCACTATGATGTGCGGAGAAAATTTCAGGAGGCATGTTTTTGTTATACCAATATTGTTGGAAGCCATCAGGAGCATTGAGATTGAATTTTTTCTCATCAGAAAACAGGACTTTCTTCCACTTCTCAACGTCCCATGTTTGTTATTTACGACCAAACTTTAAGCGGTCCAACTTGTGATGTGGAAGCAACCGAGGAATTTGTTTACGCTTTTTATTTACCATGCCTTTTTGTCTTAAGTGTCGTCTGATGGTTACAGGACTGCAATCAGCATCTGTGACTGCCTTAATTTGACTAGAAGAAAGTCCCCCATCTTTCATAACAACCCGTCTTATTCTCCTACTCAATGCAGGAGAAATTTTTGGGGGCCTACCAGAGGATTTTGCTTTTCCATAATTCTCACTGTTCTTTAGAAAGTTGCAAATCACAGTTTTACTGCGATTTACCTTAGCTGCAATTGCCCGCTGTGACAAATCTTGCTTATGGTATTCTAGAATTCGAGAACGCTCAACTTTGGTAAGTTTTCTTGCTTTAGGCATGGTAACACCTTTACACAGTGATTGCTAATCTCTAACTGAACTTAAAACATTGGAATTGCCATAGATCTAACAATTTATACCCCTGGTCTTATAATTTTGATCATGTGTAAATCGCCTCATTTTATAAAAATGCAAATTTCTAAATAAAATGTTTGGAATGTAGCTTTTTGTTTCCATAACCTTTTAGATTGTAGTATTGGTAACCTTAAGTGGGAGGAGTTTAAAATCTATCCATAAAAAAAAAATTCTTTTTAAACATTTTTAAGTGGTCTTAAATTTTTGATGTATAATAGACCTTTCATTTACTACTAAAAAAGGTTTTGCCATGCTTTGTCAATTTATAATACAAAACATCTATAATTACCTATCAAATAAAAGTTTCAATGAGCTTCAGCAATATATAATACAATACACATTTCACACCCTACCAAATAAATGGGTCTTGAGGTGTCAGCATTTTGTAATACAAAATACCTTTCATGTCTTCTGAAATAAGAGTTTTACCATGCTTTGTCAATTGATAATAAAATGTACCTTTCATAACTTACCAACTAATGTATCAATTACTCTTTTTTCTAAAAAATGTCAATTTTTACTATTTGTTTTTATTTGCTTATACATCACCCCTAATGGTATTTATGATACAGTCTCTCAAATATAGAATTTCATATTTAGCTAATGCAAGAAATTGTCCAGTTCACATAGAAATTGTCTTTCAGAATTAAACTTTGTTCATTGTAGTCTGAACAACATAAATTGTATCAATAAGATAAAATATATAAAAATGGTGAAAGAGTCTTTCAGAATCTAAGCAAAATATTAAGAGATTGGAAAATGTTCTTAGAAACACAGAAATTAATGTTAGATTTGCTATGTAATATTAATCTTCTATACGACAATGACTTCAAAAGAGATTTGAAATGAAATATAAGACAGTGGCAAAATACTGGAGGATACGAATAGATTAATTTGTTTGATGCAAAAGAAACCAGATTCAAATGAATGCAAACTCTTTTAGACAACTCATTTTATGTTTGGCATCAAACAAGATAGCTGAAGAGGTGTGTTAGCTATCAAGAATGTCAAAATCAAGCAGGTATGGAAATTTAACTATCTAGATGATGGATAGGATGATATAGTAATCTTAAAATACATAAGAAAAGCAATTCATACCGCATGGAAACACAAGACAATGCTCACTGTATAAAAGTAATGATTATTATTTTCTCAAGTTAACTGTTTTGTCTTATGATTTTTTTTTATCTTGACAGCAGCCAAAGGCAAAGTGGAAGTTACTGTCATTGATGGAGACTTGAGTGAACAAAAGGTGAGTTAATCTGAATATTGATAATGTTAGACCCTCCGAGTGAAAGAAGTCATTGCACATGTCCTATCAGACCCAAAACTGTAGTAATTCATTTTAAATTTAATGCCTAGAAATTGTTTTCCTGTTCCTCTTTCATTCTGAATTTTCTTCTTGGTTGGACAGGGTTAATAATTTTTGGTGGTGATGGTGGTGGTGTGGGCTTTTGGTAAATTTATTAGTTGATACCAAGTGAAAGCCAACCCCCCTCCACATTATGTCCCACAAAATACTCTGAGGATTCTCAGCTGAATCTAATTGCCAAAATCTCACCAAATCAACAAAAATCAGAATTTGTTTTGTCTGAATTTCTGGGATGAGGAGTTATCATTATTTATGTTCGGGCTATTGTTCTTGCCTATTTTCTTAGTATTACAATATTATTACAGCTGTTGTGACTTCTGTTGCATCAATTTGGTGACATAGTAATTGTGAGTTCAATACCTGGGTCAGGTAGGCTTAGATTCATGGAAACAAGGTGCATAATAGCTAAGCAGTCACCTGAAAGACCCTCTCTGCTTTTCATCAGTATGGCTGATGCTAACCACCAGGAAAGTAATTCGTTGCACCTTCTCAGGCATACAGTCTCAGCTGACACAAAAGTGGAAAGATTATATTGAATTCATTGTTAAATCTGCTGCTAAGAATTTTTCACTGTGCCATGTTAAGCAATTTTTCTCTCCAGAATCTAACTTAGACAACCATAAGTCTACCATTTGTCCATGCCTTGAATATTGCTGCCACATATTGTCTGGTGCTTCTGCCTTATATCTTGATAAAATCCATAGAGGAATCACTAATATTATTGGTACAGACCTGGTGTCCTGGCTACAGTTGCTTTCTTACCACCATAATGTACTAATCCTGTGCCCTTTCTATTAATACTTTCATGGTAATTGTTCAGATAAACTCTTCACTGAATATAAGTATGGTACTAAATTAATGACAAGATCTCATCAATTTACAGTTGAATTGGTTATATGTAACTATAAGTTCACTGTCAACAGTTTTTTGTCTTGTACTTCTTGCCTCTGGAACTCCCTTCCAGCTCCATGCTTTCCAGTCAACTTTGATTTTCAAAAATTTAGATGCAATGTCAATCAACATCTACTGTCCTATTGATTACTTATCTATTGTTCTCCTTACTTATTAAAATTTATTTCTTTTTTCTTTTTTTTTTTTACACTCAGTAAGCACTTGTGTCTTAGTGGCTCTATTGCCTTTCATGGGATGAAATCATTAAAAAAAAATAAAGAAGGAAAAGTCGGTAGAATGAGAATAATCTAGTCCCATAGATGGATTAAAGGGTTTATTTTGAAAATCAGAATGTAATCAATGCCAGTTTTCACCCAGGAGACCTCAGAGACGCTGTCATCTACAGGGAGGCTAAACACTTTTTCCAAAGGGTCATCACACAGAAAATCATGTAAGGAATCCTAGTCTGCTCTTTGGTAGCAGTAAGAAATTCTGTTGGGAGGAGGTTCCTGGGGGGAGTGGGATTAGGGAGTGATATTAATGGAAACAAGATTGGAGTTTTCAAGAGGGCAAAGTTGCATGACTTGGCAGGAGTCAGGGATGGAGGTGAAGAAGAGATCTAGCAGAGAAGCATGTCTTGGGATACTGAGGAAGTGTGTGGGGAAATTGAGTAATTGCAGAGTTGAACACAAATAATTTAGCAAATGGGTGGGAGAAAAAAGCCTTATCTACATTGTCAGAGATAATGTTTAGCAGGCAGTAGTTGGGAGAAGAAGGGGAGTGGTATAGAAAGTAAAGATAGCTAACTGATTTTAGAAGTGAAAGACATGGATACATGTAAGACTAGTCAGGGGATTCAAGAGAAGTCGTCCTAGTGAGAGGGAGGGGTTCACTGATGTAAACCCCCAGACCATGCATATAGACAATGGACTCTTTTCTTAAGAGAAGGTAGCCAGGAATCGAGAAATCAGAGGAAGGTATTGAGGGGTTAAGATTGGTTTCACAAAGTGTGAGAAGGTCAGGGAACTTTTCATGGAGGAAAGATTCCATGCTGTAGAAGTTGGTACGCATACCACGGATGTTTGTGAAAGAGATGCTGAGTGGGTTAGGTGATTTTTGTTTAGCTGATTTAGCTTTGTTTCTGGAAATGTGATTGTTCATTTTTGTGCTGTTTGGTGAGGAGTGACCCCAAGTAGAGATGGTAGATGGTCATTAACTGCAACATGCACTGGAAGGGAGATAACACAGACTGCAGTATAGTGTTGCCCACCAGAAGAACTTGCAGGGACACCTATCCATGCATGTCATGGCACTGCAAGAACCCTGATATTATGCAACAGTTGATCAGAGCAGCCACTCTTGACATGAGACAAGAGGTCTGGCTTAACCAGAAAAACTGCCAACCCAATACCCTCACTACGAAACCTCAGATATGTTGTCCTCAACAGGAGGGCTAAACTTTTTCCCAAGGGACATCACACAGAAAATCGTGTACTAAATCCCAGTCTGCTCTTTGGTAGCAGTAAGAAATTCTGTTGGTATGATGTTTTGGGGGAGTGGGGGAGAGATAATAATGAAAACAACAGCAAGTTCAGAATTTTCAAGAGGGCAAAGCTGCATGGCATGGCAGGAGTCAAGGATAGAGGTGAAGCAGAGATCTAGCAGAGAAGTGTTTCCTGTAGGGATACTGGGGAAGTGTGTGGGGAAATCCACCACATGAGTGAGAGACTGAGTAATTGCAAAGTTCATGGCATTGACAGAGTTTTAAAATTACCAAATAGAAATATGTTAGCAAACAGGTGCAAGAAAATAGCCTTATCTAGATTGTCAAAGACATTGTCTAGCAGGGAGTTGTTGGGAGAAGAAGGGGAGTGGTATAGAAAGAAAAGATAGCTAATTGATTTTAGAAGAGTTCTGGCTCAACCAGAAAACTTAGAGCCCGTTACCCTCACTACGAAAAGACGTTGTTACTGACTGCACACATCACAGAAAAATTGTGAGAGCACCAATATTGAGACCTAAGGAGATGAAAAGAACCAGAACCTCTTGTTAAACAGAAAACAAGAGATGATCCTCTACTCCTGTTCAATAGATGTGGGAGGAGTCTGAACTGGGCGATAGTAAATAGAATGCCATATCAAATTTTACCAAATGGGAAGTTCAGATCAGAAGCTCATCTCATCCAAGTGAAAGAAAGTAATTTAAAAAAACATGTAAAAATCTCTTACTTTTTTTGTTCGGTGACTATAGCAGGCAGATTGATTTAAAAATCATGAGCCTTTGGCTTTGATATTCAAAATTCAAAGACTATTTGCAGTCAACTCTACCAGTCCATGGTGAAGGGATGGAGAAGGGAGTGAATGACATAAATGAAGAGAAGTAACTTCTTCCACAAGAAAAAAATTAACAGTTTCTTTTTGGAGATATCTATAGCCAAACAATGAAGAATATCTATATGACTGACAACTTAAAAATTAAAATCAAGCTTAAATTTCTTTGATTAAACTCGGCTGAAAATAGAATACGATATCAAATTTTATCAAACAGGCAAGCTCAGATCAGGAACTAATATTGTTCAACTGAAAGAAATTTATTTCTTTTTTTAATTATAAAAGTCCATTACTTTTTTAATTAAGTACATATCGCAGATAGCTTCATTTAAAATCACGAGCCTTTAGCTTTGATATTCAAAGATTATTTATATTTCTAATTGTAATGTATGTATATTTGTGTATGATGTTCACATGGTTTGTTTGAAATTAAGTAGTTGGTTTGCCTGAGGAAAGAAATCTTCCCCAGCAGAAACAAGTTCTATATTATTGCTATTAAATCTTACAGTAGAAAGAGGGGGAGACTATTTATCTCCATTTCTTTTCAGTCAGTCAGTTAAGTGCCATGAATGATAAACGTTGAGGCAACCATGTCTCTTTTGCTCTATGACTGACTAGGCAGAAGTTTGTCTTGCAGTAGGTTGCCATTACTTCCTGACTTCCTGTGGTAGACCAAGGCTATAGAACTTAGTCTGTTCTGCTATTTAACCAATAGCTGGAGGCAAAAGAAATGGATTAAAAACTTTTCTCAAGTGTATTTACGTATAACTGAATGCTTCAAATTTGAAATTAGCTCTACGCATTTCTCATTCTGAGCTAATATTCATCTCTACACCACAATGAAGAACTCTACCTAGTGGGCATCCTTGTAGATGAGGTGGAGTAATCCCACAGTCTCTAAAAAAATGTTAACAATACTGCAGTTTAGAAAATAAAGAAAATATTACTACTACAGGTTGAGTATCCCTTATTTGAAATAGTCAAATTCGAAATTAGCTCTAATGATTTCTCATTCTGAGCTAATATTCATCTCTACCACACAATGAAGAACTCTACCTAGTTGGCATCCTTGTAGATGAGGTGGAGTAATCCCACAGTCTCTAAAAAAATGTTAACAATACTGCAGTTTAGAAAATAAAGAAAATATTACAACTACAGGTTGAGTATCCCTTATTTGAAATAGTCAAATTCGAAATTACTCTACGATTTCTCATTCTGAGCAAATATTCATCTCTACCACACAATGAAGAACTCTAATTAGTGGGCATCCTTGTAGATGAGGTGGAGTAATCCCACAGTCTCTAAAAATGTTAACAATACTGCAGTTTAGAAAATAAAGAAAATATTACAACTACAGGTTGAGTATCCCTTATTTGAAATAGTCAAATTCCGGAATTAGCTCTACGATTTCTCATTCTGAGCAAATATTCATCTCTACCACACAATGAAGAACTCTACCTAGTGGGCATCCTTGTAGATGAGGTGGAGTAATCCCACAGTCTCTAAAAAATGTTAACAATAATGTTTAGAAAATAAAGAAAATATTACAACTACAGGTTGAGTATCCTTTATTTGAAATAGTCACCCGAAATTAGCTCTACGATTTCTCATTCTGAGCTAATATTCATCTCTACCACACAATGAAGAACTCTACCTAGTTGGCATCCTTGTAGATGAGGTGGAGTAATCCCACAGTCTCTAAAAAATGTTAACAATACTGCAGTTTAGAAAATAAAGAAAATATTACAACTACAGGTTGAGTATCCCTTATTTGAAATAGTCAAATTCGAATTACTCTACGATTTCTCATTCTGAGCTAATATTCATCTCTACCACACAATGAAGAACTCTACCTAGTGGGCATCCTTGTAGATGAGGTGGAGTAATCCCACAGTCTCTAAAAAAATGTTAACAATACTGCAGTTTAGAAAATAAAGAAAATATTACTACTACAGGTTGAGTATCCCTTATTTGAAATAGTCAAATTCGAAATTAGCTCTACGATTTCTCATTCTGAGCAAATATTCATCTCTACCACACAATGAAGAACTCTACCTAGTTGGCATCCTTGTAGATGAGGTGGAGTAATCCCACAGTCTCTAAAAATAAGTTAACAATACTGCAGTTTAGAAAATAAAGAAAATATTACAACTACAGGTTGAGTATCCCTTATTTGAAATAGTCAAATTCGAAATTACCTCTACGATTTCTCATTCTGAGCAAATATTCATCTCTACCACACAATGAAGAACTCTACCTAGTGGGCATCCTTGTAGATGAGGTGGAGTAATCCCACAGTCTCTTAAAAAATGTTAACAATACTGCAGTTTAGAAAAATAAAGAAAATATTACAACTACAGGTTGAGTATCCTTTGTTTGAAATAGTCAAATTCGAAATTAGCTCTACGATTTCTCATTCTGAGCAAATATTCATCTCTACCACACAATGAAGAACTCTACCTAGTGGGCATCCTTGTAGATGAGGTGGGAGTAATCCCACAGTCTCAAAAAATGTTAACAATACTGCAGTTTAGAAAATAAAGAAAATATTACAACTACAGGTTGAGTATCCCTTATTTGAAATAGTCAAATTCGAAATTAGTTTTCCTACGATTTCTCATTCTGAGCTAATATTCATCTCTACCACACAATGAAGAACTCTACCTAGTGGGCATCCTTGTAGATGAGGTGGAGTAATCCCACAGTCTCTAAAAAAAATGTTAACAATACTGCAGTTTAGAAAATAAAGAAAATATTACAACTACAGGTTGAGTATCCCTTATTTGAAATAGTCAAATTCGAAATTAGCTCTACGATTTCTCATTCTGAGCAAATATTCATCTCTACCACACAATGAAGAACTCTACCTAGTGGCCATCCTTGTAGATGAGGTGGAGTAATCCCACAGTCTCTAAAAAAAATGTTAACAATACTGCAGTTTAGAAAAATAAAGAAAATATTACAACTACAGGTTGAGTATCCCTTATTTGAAATAGTCAAATTCGAAATTAGCTCTACGATTTCTCATTCTGAGCTAATATTCATCTCTACCACACAATGAAGAACTCTACCTAGTGGGCATCCTTGTAGATGAGGTGGAGTAATCCCACAGTCTCTAAAAAAATGTTAACAATACTGCAGTTTAGAAAATAAAGAAAATATTACAATTACAGGTTGAAAGTATCCCTTATTTGAAATAGTCAAATTCGAAATTAGCTCTACGATTTCTCATTCTGAGCTAATATTCATCTCTACCACACAATGAAGAACTCTACCTAGTGGGCATCCTTGTAGATGAGGTGGAGTAATCCCACAGTCTCTAAAAAAAATGTTAACAATACTGCAGTTTAGAAAATAAAGAAAATATTACTACTACAGGTTGAGTATCCCTTATTTGAAATAGTCAAATTCTAAATTAGCTCTTACCATTTCTCATTCTGAGCTAATATTCATCTCTACCACACAATGAAGAACTCTACCTAGTGGGCATCCTTGTAGATGAGGTGGAGTAATCCCACAGTCTCTAAAAAAATGTTAACAATACTGCAGTTTAGAAAATAAAGAAAATATTACAACTACAGGTTTTGAGTATCCCTTATTTGAAATAGTCAAATTCGAAATTAGCTCTATGATTTCTCATTCTGAGCTAATATTCATCTCTACCACACAATGAAGAACTCTACCTAGTGGGCATCCTTGTAGATGAGGTGGAGTAATCCCATAGTCTCTAAAAAAATGTTAACAATACTGCAGTTTAGAAAATAAAGAAAATATTACTACTACAGGTTGAGTATCCCTTATTTGAAATAGTCAAATTCGAAATTAGCTCTACGATTTCTCATTCTGAGCTAATATTCATCTCTACACCACAATGAAGAACTCTACCTAGTGGGCATCCTTGTAGATGAGGTGGAGTAATCCCACAGTCTCTAAAAAAATGTTAACAATACTGCAGTTTAGAAAATAAAGAAAATATTACAACTACAGGTTGAGTATCCCTTATTTGAAATAGTCAAATTCGAAATTAGCTCTACGATTTCTCATTCTGAGCTAATATTCATCTCTACCACACAATGAAGAACTCTACCTAGTGGGCATCCTTGTAGATGAGGTGGAGTAATCCCACAGTCTCTAAAAAAATGTTAACAATACTGCAGTTTAGAAAATAAAGAAAATATTACTACTACAGGTTGAGTATCCCTTATTTGAAATAGTCAAATTCGAAATTAGCTCTACGATTTCTCATTCTGAGCTAATATTCATCTCTACCACACAATGAAGAACTCTACCTAGTGGGCAACCTTGTAGATGAGGTGGAGTAATCCCACAGTCTCTAAAAAAATGTTAACAATACTGCAGTTTAGAAAATAAAGAAAATATTACTACTACAGGTTGAGTATCCCTTATTTGAAATAGTCAAATTCGAAATTAGCTCTACGATTTCTCATTCTGAGCTAATATTCATCTCTACCACACAATGAAGAACTCTACCTAGTGGGCATCCTTGTAGATGAGGTGGAGTAATCCCACAGTCTCTAAAAAAATGTTAACAATACTGCAGTTTAGAAAATAAAGAAAATATTACTACTACAGGTTGAGTATCCCTTATTTGAAATAGTCAAATTCGAAATTAGCTCTACGATTTCTCATTCTGAGCTAATATTCATCTCTACCACACAATGAAGAACTCTACCTAGTGGGCATCCTTGTAGATGAGGTGGAGTAATCCCACAGTCTCTAAAAAAATGTTAACAATACTGCAGTTTAGAAAATAAAGAAAATATTACAACTACAGGTTGAGTATCCCTTATTTGAAATAGTCAAATTCGAAATTAGCTCTACGATTTCTCATTCTGAGCTAATATTCATCTCTACCACACAATGAAGAACTCTACCTAGTGGGCATCCTTGTAGATGAGGTGGAGTAATCCCATAGTCTCTAAAAAAATGTTAACAATACTGCAGTTTAGAAAATAAAGAAAATATTACTACTACAGGTTGAGTATCCCTTATTTGAAATAGTCAAATTCGAAATTAGCTCTACGATTTCTCATTCTGAGCTAATATTCATCTCTACACCACAATGAAGAACTCTACCTAGTGGGCATCCTTGTAGATGAGGTGGAGTAATCCCACAGTCTCTAAAAAAATGTTAACAATACTGCAGTTTAGAAAATAAAGAAAATATTACAACTACAGGTTGAGTATCCCTTATTTGAAATAGTCAAATTCGAAATTAGCTCTACGATTTCTCATTCTGAGCTAATATTCATCTCTACCACACAATGAAGAACTCTACCTAGTGGGCATCCTTGTAGATGAGGTGGAGTAATCCCACAGTCTCTAAAAAAATGTTAACAATACTGCAGTTTAGAAAATAAAGAAAATATTACTACTACAGGTTGAGTATCCCTTATTTGAAATAGTCAAATTCGAAATTAGCTCTACGATTTCTCATTCTGAGCTAATATTCATCTCTACCACACAATGAAGAACTCTACCTAGTGGGCAACCTTGTAGATGAGGTGGAGTAATCCCACAGTCTCTAAAAAAATGTTAACAATACTGCAGTTTAGAAAATAAAGAAAATATTACTACTACAGGTTGAGTATCCCTTATTTGAAATAGTCAAATTCGAAATTAGCTCTACGATTTCTCATTCTGAGCAAATATTCATCTCTACCACACAATGAAGAACTCTACCTAGTTGGCATCCTTGTAGATGAGGTGGAGTAATCCCACAGTCTCTAAAAAAATGTTAACAATACTGCAGTTTAGAAAATAAAGAAAATATTACAACTACAGGTTGAGTATCCCTTATTTGAAATAGTCAAATTCGAAAACCTCTAAACTGAAAGTTTCTTAGATATTGACATGACTTGCCATGAATGGAATATTTCTGAAAGCACAGGAAAGCTTCCTCTGGTGTATAGTGCTTTTGTAAGTGACGACATCAGCCCTGGGTGTGAGTTTCCAACCCAACTACATAGCCTACATTGGCATCTGTTCTTTGTTAGTGATCATCACACCAACACTTTCATTTATGGATTACTTACCAGGTGTTTCATGCTCGGTAAAGATATTCAAAATATCAACAATATTTTACATATATTTATTTATATACATTTTTTGTAATAGTGTTCATATAAAGCAGAAAACATTACTTTTATGTGAAATCTTAATTTCAACACTTGAAAATCCATGTAAACATCATATGACTAGCAACATTACTTGTATCTGTATATTGTGCTGTTTCTTATTTTATTTTCCACGCACACACTCAATAAAAATTAATTCACACCATGTGTATCTCAAAAAAATACAATTGCGCGGGAATTCACTCCTTACCATATCCTGTGGGGTCAAAAACAAGGACGGCGCACCCAAAAGTTCTGACATAGTGGAAAGCATACCACATGGTCAAAAATATGATTTATTGACCAATCAGGGCTCGACATAAGAAACCCATTTCTTAATCTCCAGGGATCCTCACCATCCAGATAAAAGGAAGGTAGAAACTCTCAACAAACCAGAGGGAACAGCGACCAGCTGACACCAAAAGGTCACACGGACAGCTCACAGTATGTACACACAGAGAATTCAGCAGTTTACACACCAGGCAGTATCACATATCAGTGAACATTCTTTCACCCTCTCTTTCTCTCGTTTGGCTCCCTACACATCATCCTACCTTTCCCTCTCACACTCCCAGTTCCTTTCTTTCTCCCTTTTTTCACAGCTTTACAGACAATTTCATTTTTGTACAAAAAAATAATTCTTTTATTTTTTTTAAGAAAATAAACAAAAGTTTATTTTACTTTATCTGTAGTGCATTTTTCTTTTTTATTATTTGTTTGAGGGACTTCTTAGCCCCCTCTACAATATACACCAAATATATTAAATGTTATATAAGAATACTTTCAAGGTGTATGTTATTCATATTAAACTAGCTTAAGGGTATATATTATTTATATAAAACTACCTTCAGGGTGTATATTATTTATAGCAAACTACTTTCAGGGTATATGTTATTTATATCAAACTACTTTCAGGGTATATGTTATTTATATCAAACTACTTTCAGGGTATATGTTATTTATATCAAACTACTTTCAGGGTATACATTATTGATTTAAAATTACCTTCAGGTTATATATTTTTTATATAAAACCCCCTCAGGGTATATATTATTTATTTAAATCTACCTTCAGTGTATATGTTATTGAAATAAAACTACTTTCAGGGTGTACATTATTTACATTTCAGGCATATGTTTATTATATAAAATTTTGTCCAGGATACATATTATTTCAAAAGTTTTAATAAAACTACCTTCAGATTATATGTTATTTATATAAATATACTTTTGGGGCATATGTTTTTTATATAAAACTATGTCCACGGTAGATGTTATTTCTATAAAACTATCTCCTGTGTGTATGTTATTTGTATAAAACTAACTTCAGGGTGTATTTTATTTATATAAAACTTATGCAGGGTATATATTATTTATTTAAAAACTACATTCAGGTATATGTTATTTATATAAAACTACCTTCAGTGTATATGTTATTTATATAAAACTACCTGCAGAATTCCAAATACCCCTGGGAAAGGTATTAATCCGTCCCTTCCCTCCAGTTATAAGTTAAATAACAGGACAGGGTTCTATAGCCTTGGTTGGCAACCAGTCTACCGCAAAAACAATGGCAACCTGCAGGATAATCTTCTGTCCAGTCAGTCATGTCTCTTTTCAGACATGATTGCCCAAAGAATGTATCACGTATGGCACTTAACTGACTGACCTGCAGAGTACATTTTATTTATATAAAAATACTTTCAGTGTATATGACATTTATAAAAAACTATTTTCAGTGTGTATGTTAATTATATAAATCACCTTCAGAGTAAATGTTATTTATATAAAATATATATATATATATAACTACCTCCAGTTTATATGTTATTTATATTAAACTAACTTCAGGTTATGCATTATTTATATAAAATTTCCTTCAGGGTGTATGTTATTTATATGAAACTACTTTTATTGTATATGTTATTTATATAAAACTATCTTCAGGGTGTATGGCATTTATATAAAACTAACTTCAGGGTATATGTTATTTATATCAAACTGCTTTCAAGGTATATGTTATTTATATCAAACTGCTTTCAAGGTATATGTTATTTATTTTCAACCACTTTCAGAGTGTATGGTATTTATATAAAACTACCTTCAGGGTATATGCTTTTTTTTTTTGTTGTTGTTTTATAATCATTTCATCCCAAGCAAGGTAGTACTGCCACTGGTGTGCAGGGGGGAGTTACTGGTGTGACGAGAGTTGCATGAGAGTAAACTAGAAGGGCAAAGAACATTATACAAGGGTTGTCAAGGAAAGGATACAAGTCAAGGAGATAAGAGATGGCAATTGACATTGCATTTAAATTCTTGGAGATTGTAGCTGTCAGGGAGGTAAGTATACAGAAAGGAATTCTATTGGTGTGAAGTGCAAGAAAAGAAGCTGTCAGAGTAGAAGTTGCTGTTACATTTGATTGGCTTCACTGCAAACAGGTGAGACCTAGTTGCTAGTCTAGTAGTTCAACTTAATTCATGCCGAGGGGGCACCAGGGAGCTAAGCCCATCGAGGCAGAAACCGTGAAAGTATTTGCAGAAGAGACAGAGGGAAGCTGAGAATGTGACTGGACTTGAGCTACCAGGTCGGGATCAATTACATTGCAGATTCTCTGCTGGATTTTTGTCAAAAAAGCTCGAGATAAATAGCAGGCGCACACGTGACAGCAGTATTCAATGCACAGACAGATGGTAGATTTATATATGTGCAAAATGAATTCAGATGAAAAAAACCTCCTGGACCTACACAGGGAACCAACCTACCTAACAGCAGATTTATCTATGAATTCAATGTAGTCATTCCACTTGAGGTCGACTGATAGAGTTAGGCTGAACATGATACAAGGGTTGTCATGGAAAGGATGTGAGCCAAGAAGATAAGAGATGGCAATTGACTTTGCATTTAAATTCTTGGAGATTGTAACTGTCAGGGAAGCAAGTATACGTAAGGGAATTCCACAGGTGGGAAGTGTAAGCAAAAAAGCTGCCAGAGTAGAGGTTGCGGTTACATTTGATTGGTTTCACTGTAAACTGGTGGGACCTATTTGCTATTCAAGTAGCTTGAGTAAGTTCATGCAGAGGTGGCACGAGGGAGCTAAGCTCTTCAGAGCAGAAGCCATGAAAATCTTTGTAGAAAAGACAGAAGGAAGCCACATCTTGTTGGTGAGAAAGTGACTGGAGTTGAGCTACCAGGTGGTGATCGATTACATTGCAGATTCTCTGTTGGATTTTGTCAAGAAGCCTGTGATGAATAACAGGGAAACTTGACCAGATGTGACAGCAGTATTCAGTGCATGGGTGGATGGTAAATTTATATATGTACAAGATGGATTCAGATGAGAAAAACTTCCTGGCCCTACACAGTAAACCGAGCTTCCTAGCAACAGATCTAGCTGTTGATTCAATGTAGTCATTCCATTTGAGGTTGGCTGATAGAATTAGGCCGAGGAGTGTTTTACTTTCAGGGAGACTAACCTGATCCATGCTGATGTGGGGTAGGAACGATTGTCTATGGTAGTTAAAGGATAGTAGCTTCATTTTGGAAGCATTAAAATTTACAAGCCATTTGTTGCCCCAGTTAACCATTGATTAGAGGTCCTTTTCAAGATCAGCAGCAAGGTTTGCTTTGTCAGCATCAGCTGATTTGTTAAAGACGTGGAACCCACCAAGCTGAAATATTTTAATGTTAACTTCATTGTGCAGATTTCTTATCAAGGTGGGATTAAAAAGTAGTGTCATCAGTGTAGATGCCTACTTGAGATCTCTGTGTAGGGCCAGGAAGTTTTTTCCGCCTTAAACAATCCTGCACATATATAAATCTACCATCTCCCCGTGCATTAAATACTGCTGCTATATCTGGTTAGAGGTGACCTTGACAAAATCCAACAGAGAATCAGGAATGTGATAGATCCGGATTTGTCAGCTCAGATGCAGTCACTTTCTCACCGGCGCAATATGACTTCCCTGTGTCTCTTCTACAAATACTTTCACAGCTTCTGCTCCGATGAACTTAGCTCACTGGTGTCATCTATATATAAATTTACTTAATCAATAAGATTAGCAACTAGGTCCCACCCTTTTACTGTGAAACCAATAAATTGTAAATGCAAATTCTACTCCATCAGCTTCTTTTCTCGCACTTCCTGCGTGTGGAATTCCCTTCCATTTACTTGCTTCCCCGACAGCTACAATCTCCAAGAATTTAAATGTAAAGCCAATAGATATCTCTTATCTCACTAACCTGCATCCTCTCTCTCATGCTTCTTTCTCTGTCCACTCCACTCTCATCAGTATTCTCATCCTTCTCTTACCCACTTCCAGACACCCCCTATAACCTGCCACTTTTTCTCATAACTTTCCTCTGATGTAACACCCTGCAAAACAGTGGCAGTAAAATGCTTTGCTTGGGGCGATATGATTATAAAAAAAATTTCTATACTATTATAATGTGCATATAAAGTGGGGGTTCAATTCAACATTGCAATCAAATTATAAATTGATCTCTCACTTTATGGCCACAGTCATCCTTCTCTTACCCACTTCCAGACACCCCCTATAACCTGTCACTATTTCTCTTAACTTTCCTCTGATATAACCCCCTGCAAAACAGTGGCAGTAAAATGCCTTGCTTGGGGCGATATGATTATAAAAAAAAATTTCTATACTATTATAATGTGGATATAAAGTGGGGGTTCAATTCTACCTTACAATCAATATATAAATTGATCCCTCACTTTATGGCCACAGTCATCCTTCTCTTACCCACTTCCTGACACCCCCTATAACCTGTCACTATTTCTCATAATAAAAAAAAAGTGTGCTAAATAGAACATTTGCTGTAAATGATTTTGAACTTTTGTTACCAAAGGTTATTTTACATCTTTTTCTTTCACAGGTGGATGTTATTGTGAACAGTACAAATAGTGAGCTGGATTTAGATTATGGACAAATTTCAAAGACTTTACTGAAGAAGGCAGGCAAACCTTTACAGAAAGAATGTAAAAAAGTAAAACAGAATGCAAATCCTGATTTCATATGTGTACTCACTAAGGGATATAAGTTACTGTGTCCTTACGTATTGCATGGAGTTCTTCCGGTAAAGTATAAAAAAAAAGTAAGTATCAGGGAAAATGCTTTGCTTGTATTCAACTGATTTCTGTTTATTTGAATCTATTTCAGCCTTGAACTCTTGACATACACCAAATTTATTTTTCATATATTCTGTCTTGGTTTTTATATATTTGTTTGTTTATCTTCAAGTGTTCATCTTCAGTCTATCTTTCTCTCAACCTATTCATATCTATTTTTCTCTCTCAGTCCATTCATACCTGTATATTTTTCTATCTTGGCTTCAGAGCTATTTTAATGTATGTCACAAATGGGAACTTGCCTGGGAGACCCCACAAGCATGCTACTATGAGGGAGACACATCATCTCCATTTAATCAGACATCATTATTGTCAATACGCACTAGTAAAACCATCCTGTGTACTACTACAAAAGTAATGGACAGGCAGAACTGGCAGTCAAAGCTGGTAAGCAAATATTACGTTGACAGCACTGACAGCTATGGCCACGTTTGCTGGGATTGCTAAGCCAAATCTCTAATGACACACCATAACATGCCTGCTCAAAACCTGGATATATCTTTTTTGTTTTTAATCATTTCACCCTGAGCAAGGCGGTAAATGAATATTACTTTGTCAGCACTGACACCTATGGGCCCCTTTGCCGTGATTGCAAAGCCAAATCTCTATTGACACACCATAACATGCCTGCTCAAAACCTGGATATATCTTTTTTCATATTAATCATTTCACCCGGAGCCAGGCGGTAAAGAAATATTACTTTGACAGCACTGACACCTATGGCCACCTTTGCCGGGATTGCAAAGCCAAATCTCTATTGACACACCATCACATGCCTGCTCAAAACCTGGATATATCTTTTTTGTTTTTAATCATTTCACCCTGAGCAAGGCGGTAAGGGAATATTACTTTAATCGCACTGACAGCTATGGCCACCCTTGCCGGGATTGCAAAGCCAAATCTCTATTGACACACCATAACATGCCTGCTCAAAACCTGGATATATCTTTCTTGTTTTTAATCAATTCACCCTGAGCAAGGCGGTAAACGAATATTACTTTGACATCACTGACAGCTATGGCCACCTTCGCCGGCATTGCAAAGCCAAATCTCTATTGACACACCATAACATGCCTGCTCAAAACCTGGATATATCTTTTTTGGTTTTAACCATTTCACCCTGAGCAAGGCGGTAAAGGAATATTACTTTGACAGCACTGACAGCTATGGCCACCTTTGCCAGGATTGCAAAGCCAAATCTCTATTGACACACCGTAACATGCCTGCTCAAAACCTGGATATATCTTTTTTCTTTTTAATCATTTCACCCTGAGCAAGGCGGTAAAGTAATATTACTTTGACAGCACTGACACCTATGGCCACCTTTGCCGGGATTGCAAAGCCAAATCTCTATTGACACACCGTAACATGCCTGCTCAAAACCTGGATATATATTTTCATTTTAATCATTTCAGCCTGAGCAAGGCGGTAAAGGAATATTACTTTGATCGCACTGACAGCTATGGCCACCTTTGCAGGGATTGCAAAGCCAAATCTCTATTGACACACCATAACATGCCTGCTCAAAACCTGGATATATCTTTTTCGTTTTTAATCATTTCACCCTGAGCAAGGCGGTAAAGGAATATTACTTTGACAGCACTGTCAGCTATGGCCACCTTTGCCGGGATTGCAAAGCCAAATCTCTATTGACACACCATAACATGCCTGCTGAAAACCTGGATATATCTCTTTTGTTTTTAATCATTTCACCCTGAGCAAGGCAGTAAAGGAATATTACTTTGACAGCACTGACACCTATGGCCACCTTTGCCAGGATTGCAAAGCCAAATCTCTATTGACACACCATAACATGCCTGCTCAAAACCTGGATATATCTTATTTGTTTTTAATCATTTCACACTGAGCAAGGCAGTAAAGGAATATTACTTTGACAGCACTGACAGCTATGGCCACCTCTGCCAGGATTGCAAAGCCAAATCTCTATTGACACACCATAACATGCCTGATCAAAACCTGGATATATCTTTTTTGTTTTTAATCATTTCACCCTGAGCAAGGCGGTAAATGAATATTACTTTGAGAGCACTGAGAGCTATGGCCACCTTTGCCAGGATTGCAAAGCCAAATCTCTATTGACACACCATAACATGCCTGCTCAAAACCTGGATATAACTTTTTCGTTTTTAATCATTTCACCCAGAGCAAGGCGGTAAACGGATATTACTTTGACATCACTGACAGCTATGGCCACCTTTGCCAGGATTGCAAAGCCAAATCTCTATTGACACACCATAACATGCCTGCTCAAAACCTGGATATATCTTTTTTGTTTTTAATCATTTCACCCTGAGCAAGGCGGTAAAGGAATATTACTTTGACAGCACTGACAGCTATGGCCACCTTTGCCAGGATTGCAAAGCCAAATCTCTATTGACACACCATAAAATTCCTGCTCAAAACCTGGATATATCTTTTTTGTTTTTAATCAATTCACCTGGAGCAAGGCGGTAAATACTTTGAGAGCACTGAGAGCTATGGCCACCTTTGCCAGGATTGCAAAGCCAAATCTCTATTGACACACCATAACATGCCTGCTCAAAACCTGGATATATCTTTCTTGTTTTTAATCATTTCACCCTGAGCAAGGCGGTAAAGGAATATTATTTGACAGCACTGACACCTATGGGTACCTTTGCCGGGATTGCAAAGACAAATCTCTATTGACACACCATAATATGCCTGATCAAAACCTGGAGATATCTTTTTTGTTTTTAATCATTTCACCCTGAGCAAGGCGGTAAATGAATATTACCTTGTCAGCACTGACACCTATGGCCCCCTTTGCCGGGATTGCAAAGCCAAATCTCTATTGACACACCATAACATGCCTGCTCAAAACATGGATCTATCTTTTTTGTTTTTAATCATTTCACCCTGAGCAAGGCGGTAAACGAATATTACTTTGACATCACTGACACCTATGGCCCCCTTTGCCGGGATTGCAAAGACAAATCACTATTGACACACCATAACATGCCTGCTCAAAACCTGGATATATCTTTTTTCTTTTTAATTATTTCAGCCTGAGCAAGGCGGTAAATGAATATTATTTTGAGAGCACTGAGAGCTATGGCCACCTTTGCCAGGATTGCAAAGCCAAATCTCAATTGACACACCATAACATGCCTGCTCTAAACCTGGATATATCTTTTTCGTTTTTAATCATTTCACCCTGAGCAAGGCGGTAAACGAATATTACTTTGATAGCACTGAGAGCTATGGCCACCTTTGCCGGGATTGCAAAGCGAAATCTCCATTGACACACCATAACATGCCTGCTCAAAACCTGGATATATCTTTTTTGTTTTTAATCATTTCACCCTGAGCAAGGCAGTAAAGAAATATTACTTTGACAGCACTGAGAGCTATGGCCACCTTTGCCAGGATTGCAAAGCCAAATCTCTATTGACACACCATAACATTCCTGCTCACAACCTGGATATATCTTTTTTGTTTTTAATCATTTCACCTGGAGCAAGGCGCTAAAGAAATATTACTTTGACAGCACTGACACCTATGGCCAG